>BMAO01017127.1:335605-354494 GCA_019973975.1 Trichonephila clavata | reverse complement strand
TTTCATAAATTAGTTTTAGGTCTTATCTTATAAAATATTTAGAAGTTCTTTGAGTGGATTTCATGCTTTTTGGCTAAACTTATAATAGGTTTTAAAGTATTCTTACAGTGTTTAATTAAGTATGATCATGTTTTATTTTGGGGAGAATCTGAATAAATGAACACGCATTGCAGTTAAGAATAGTATATTTTTTAATTCTATATTTTGTAAGACTTTTGTTTAATGTCGTTGGTATGCATATTAATAATTCCCATGAAATTCAGTTTTAGAAATTGTAGTATTGTACGTTTATTTTAGTTTTTTAGTTCTATGTTGAATAAACAGAATATTTTTAAAACATTTATCCTTTTTAAACCACTGATATAGACAAAAAAAAAGAAGGCTAACTGACCTTCAGGCTATTTTAAACCTACAATATTAGTTCCAAATGATACAAAATTTACTATTATACTAATGTGTTTATTTATTTTTGACTTATACTATCTTGTTATACTTCGATTTCTATTTAACTTTAAATAAGCTTCATGACAATTTATATACATATATATAGTTCGTAATATATATATATATATATTTTATATACATATATAATATATATATAAATATCTGTGTATCTATTTATATATATATATAATAGATATATATTAAGAGAATAAAAATGTGAATTGATATATTTTTAATCAGCTATATTTTATTCTGAATGTGTATATTACATATAAACATTTGCAGTAACACTCTAGTATGCATTAGTGCTACCGACTTCATTTTAAAGTAAGGTTCTTTTTTAAATCTATTGTTTTTACGCTTTTCATTCAATATTTTTAAAATGAATGTATTATACGATACTCCAAAATATTTTCTCTAAGCAAGTCGAAGTTTGTACTGATTTCCCTTTTGTGTTGCTGCAAGAATCATACTATCTTTGCCGAAAAACTTGCCTAGATAAAAAATTATGGTTCCGTGCTAGTTTTATCTGATTTACACAAAAATTCTTTCGTAAGTTTTGTTGGAATATACATTAGAAAGAATACATTTATTTCTATATTCTTTTTAAAGAGATTCTTCCACTCATTTCTCACCAATCTTTTATTTTTTTTACTATATTCTGATTCGTTTCATTTATAGAACGCAAAAGTGGAAATCTATATTATTTTTTTTGCTTTCTATTTTACTTAAAGTATCGGTCTTTCATTTTGTTCAGTACCCACCTGGGACTTTGAGTGATAGAGATTGATGTTTTCTTTTTAGTAATTTTCTCAGCTAAACTTCATTTTACTTAGAATATTCAAGATTCTGACAAAAGATTTCGTATGTATACAAAGTGATGCATTTAATTTTTAATTTCAGAATTAACATTTCTTACTGAAAATAATTTTTACATGTATCATTTACAGTTATAGAAAAATTAATTTTTTTTCAATCAATGCATTTTTCTGTAAATGTTAATCTGTTTCATGAATTTATTTATTTTGATACGTGTTTATTAGAGAATAGAATATTAGAGGTAATGCAAAAAACTGCAATTTTTCTTATTATTAATTATTGCAAAAACTTCAATTATATATTCCTTTTAACCTAGCACTTCACGGGAAGGGTATGTCATACCCACCATCTAACATTTTTCAAGATTCCATCTAAAAGTATATCAGAAAATGAATAGTTTCTCGTGTAGATAGCTTTATGGCCATATCCTTTGAGGGACATTAGCATATACATATACAATACATAATTTTGCATAGATAATATGTATATATATACATAGAGAGAGCAAATATATATGCATTTAGAGTTCGGCTATGAGCCGAATTATAAATGTATATTTTTGGATACCATGCCTCTCTCTCTCTTTGAGTATGTCGTAACCCCGCGTGAATTACCGATAAAGTTCTAAATGCAAAAGCACGTCTTAAAATCTTTCTTTTACAATAGCGGATTATTGGATTTATGATGAAGAAATGAAACAATTAATTTAATGAATATAGTATTTAATAGATATGGTACAGTAGTATTTTCGTATGAAGAAATAGTTTTTGCCTATATAATGAGAAATAATCCAATGATGAAGAGTATAATAGCAAGCATGATTCTTCTAATGAAATCTATCCAGATAATGTTACTGAGGGAGCAATTATCGTCCTTTATAAAATGACCACATCATTTTCAATGGCTAGAAAATGTAAACGTTAGCTTATTATTTATTAGTTTGTATAACATTTTTGTTTTGTTGAATGTTGCGACAGTAAACAGGCAAAATAGTTTTGATAAGTAGTCAGGAATCCACCTACTAAACATTAAACCAGACACTGATTTCTGAAGTGTTTTGGATTTGCAGAAGAATGTAGAAAACAGAAGAATGTAAATAATGTAGAAAACAGAAAGAAATGCTTCTAAGAAATTAAACAAAAAATTATAATCCAGTAAAAACAACGCACTCATTCGAAGACTAAAGGAGTGTATAACCAATGTACTGAATGCACTAATATAAAGAACAGAATTCTAAATTTAAGCGTGAAAAGTGCAATAAATACATTGTATTTCCTACTCTACTTCCTTTTTTACCTTTGTATGCAAAGCTTACGGTAAAAATAGAATCTAAATTCCCTTGGTTATGAGATACCAGATACCTTGCACGTGAAATTAAGGTCATTTTTTTCTTTTTTGCGCGTGAAGGGCCGAGTTAAAAATGCTTCAAAATCATAAAATTTTCTATGTTTTAATTATATTTTTTAAACTAACTTGTTTGTTTGTAAAAAATCTTTCTAATTTTGTTAGTTTAAAATTAAATATTCGAAATCTTGAGATTATTTAGTATTAAAAATATTTCATATATGCTTCCAACTTTGGTGATCTAGTCACAACCTCTTATTTCAAAAATGTAACCGACTATAGCCAGTTAAGCTTAAGGCATGTGACTACCTTCAAAGCTCTTTTTTTTAAATATATAAATTTTCAACTAAAAAAAGAAATTTTTAATTGAAGTGGGGCATAAAACTAGGAAATCAAGTATAATTTCCACAAAATTAGAAATAATTTTGGATATATTGTGAATTATTAGCGAAATTTTAGTGAAAAATTGCTGTTACGGTAAGGCTGGTATTCAAAATTCTAGTTAATATATTCAAATAAAATTTATACAGTACATAAATAATACCATTATCTGTGATTAGAGCTATCATATTTGTAATACTTTTGAAAGTTTTTGAAATATGACATTTTGTATGAAATAACTCAATTTCATACAAAAACCTAATGTTATTTTCTCACAACAAGGGCAATAAAACACATAATTATATACACATATATTAGATAATATAGTCTAGACTAGAGACAAAACTAAATAAAACATTTTCTGAAAATTTCAATTCAATATCTTAAAAATAAATAATATAGTAATTTTTTACCATGAAGCAAAAAATTGAAAACATAGTTTCTCAGAAAATGCATTTAAAGAATTTAATATGGTACAAAAAATGTTCTACTAATTGTAAATTTTTTAAACTCACCATATTTATGGGTAAAGATCTCTTTAGCTTCATGTTTAAATAATTTGACTTTTTTTAAAACTTCTGCTTTTTTCTAAAGAGTTATATAGACTATAACAATTGTCGTTTTTAATGAAATTTTGCAGTTACACAAAATACTAATAAATGTATTCAGATAATACTTGCACAGTAGGTGAATAACCTCTTTATATGTGTTAGGAATTAAAAGATTTGTAATATTTTGAAAGTTTTTTAAATATTCTAAATTTTATGCAAAAACATGATGTTTTAAAAAAATTAATGTATTTTCTTATAAAAAAGCTATAAACTACATAGATACACAGAGATTAGATTTTTAATTTATAACACAGATATAACTAAATTAAACGTGTTCTGAAAATTTCAATTCAATATCTCAAAAATATTTTGTGTAAGGATCTACTTCCGGTTTTGTAAACTCTATTTCCGGTTTATTAATTATGCTCTAACTTTGCTTCTAAATATCGTAGAAAAAAATAGAGTGTTTTTGGAATACAAGAAATTTCGAGTTTTCACCAAAATGGCGAATTTAGGGTAGTCACATACCTAAAGCAACCAAAATAATTTACACATTTTGGTTCATATTTTTTGATTTATATAAAACTGTAGACGTTTATATGGAAAATTTTCTCGAGGTTTAAGTGTGATAAATCGGTTGAATCCAAATTGCGTGTCAAAAAGTATGCAATTTTTAACCAACGAATCAGTGTTCTTGATAAATGTAGGACGATTTCAAGTTATAATGTAAGATTTTCTCCTTAAATCCAGATCTTTATGATACTAAAGCTTAAAGGACAAGAAGTCTCTTGTACAACCCGGATTATTATTTTTCTGAATATAATATAATTATCCATCGTTTTAGATAATCTAAGCGAATTGTAGTTGTCAAATTTACGCAAGACATTTTTTTTTATTTGGGCACACAACTTTCAATATATTGCGTAAGATAAAAGTTTTGACCACTTCGTGGCAGGTTAATAGTCAAAAAATTTGTATATAAGTAAATGGTTTGGTTTAAAAATAAGCCAGTTGATGTTAAGCAACTTATGAGATTTTTACATAGGCGAGAGTAAGCCTTAGTAATGCTTTCCGTTACCTATGAATCGATCGTAACCTTTTTTCGTATGGTATAAGCACTAAAGAAATAATATTTCCCCAAGTATTTATGTAGCAATTTTTATTGCTTTCCTTTAAATTCGTTCATTTTAAAAAATTATTTTGGATTTGAATATAGGCACCTCTCTAAATACATTCAAAACATTAGATACATTCATTAACTCATCTCATTAGACATATGATTTTTTATACTCCATTGGAGAATTAACAATAGGTCATAGTGCCGTGAAATTTTTAGATGGGAGTCTTGTTTCTTATTCATAATCTGAGTGGAATATTTCCAATGTAATGCTACTCAGATCTCAGAATTTTTTAGAATAATTCAAAACATTTTGATAAAACAGTCTTGCAAATGTCTAAATATTTTACAAAAAGCAAAAAGATAAATGGAAATAGATAAATATAAAATTAAATTAAATGTAGCATTATTAAAATAAAAATGACAATATTCAAGGGAATAACTGAACTTTATTTCATGTATAAATCTGAACCATATTGCGGTTGATTGAATCCTTGGCAATCTAAAACAAAATAGGGCAAAATAGATGCAGTTTTAGAAAAGTGTACATGCAGTCCTTTGATAATTAATATGATTTATTTTTATGATTTTTGCTACATTTGATGTTTATATTTCTTAGAATATAATACCTAGGATTTGCTTATAATGTTATACATATATTTTTCATTAAAGCTATAATAGTAGATTGAATGTATATCAACGGATATTTATTAGTTTGTAATTTATTTATCACTTACAAAATATCAACCATTTGAATTTCTCGTCATATATTTTATAACTCTTATTGTATCGATATAACTTGTTTGTTAAATTAGCATCCTCATAGCATCACCATAAAAATCAATAACATTATTATCCGTAGTTGTTTTTTACTTCTAAGAAATAAGTGTTGAGCAGCAAATGGTAATGAATAATAACTCATCAAAAATACTAATTCTTAAATATCTAACTTAAAATCTATTTAAGGGAGAGGGGCACTTTACAAAAATTGATGTTTCAATTTTGTTTGGAGATTAAAATAATACTCTTTTTCTTTCTGGTAATTTAAAATTTTTGTTCTAGCTGAATTAGAATTACATATATTTTGAATAGTCATTTTAAAAGAGTTGATTAAATCTGCCAAATACCAAAACAGCTGACTGATTCGCCTCTTTTAAACCAAAACTAAAGATGCATGCTCCTTTCCAGCCTTATCAAATAATTTAAATTAATTAAAATAATTTATTTTGTTTCTTAACTCATTCAGGAATGAAGCGAAGTGAATAGTAGTAGCTGTTTATTTACTTTCTCGTAACTCATGTGCAGCTTTTTATCTCGTTAAATGTAACGAATTTCTTCAGTTTGAATCAGTTTTAAATCCGTAATATGAGGTAAATATTCCTCGTTAAAAATAGAATATTTAAAAAAAAGAAATTTGGAGGAAAATGTAAAAAAAAAAATTAAATTTCCTAGGAATTGACCGAAGACGCGGAACAACTTGTGTATCTACGAACACTAACAATTCAACATCAAAGTCAAAATTAGGTAAGTTTAAGGTATCCGACTACGTTGAAAATGCCATTTTCGGTCAAAAATCGCATTTCCTTTTTATTTTACCATTTTAAAGTTCAAGCAATTAGCTTTCTAAATCTGTCTTTGTTTTGTCTGTGCGATAATTAGAAAAAAAGTTACAGATGTTTAAAATATTTTTACAGCTGTCATTCGAAACCGGAAGTGGTGAAATCGAAACCGGAAGTTGTCTGTTTAACATGCTTTTTACCGATAATTTTTGCAGTTTCAACCCATTATAATTTTAAAAACTATTTCTGACAATTTTTTTAATTATTTAATTGATGGGCAACAATTTCGATCTTTTAATTCGAATCTTGCGATTGGCAACATTTGTTTCTTCTGACCTCACATGTTTTTGTTTTGATTTGTGCCTTACGAATTTTGATCCTAAATTTCTTCTAAAAACTTAACTTTTTTCGATTTAATTGTACAATTTTTGATCGTTGATGGTTACTAGACATTCTGCTTTTAAAAATTCAAGTTATAATGGTTCATAAAACTATAAAAATAACTTCTTGAAAATGCAACAGTGGACTGATAACAGTAGATTGGTAACAAAAACATTGGAAGTATCAAATATTCAAACTTGTAATGAACAAAAACTGGATTCACTGAAGAATTTTTCACAGTGCAAAGAATGTTTTAATGGAACATTAAGAGGTTATGGAATATTTTATTTAAATATTTTGGGAAGTATGTTTTTCTCAATTTGTGTTTCTTCAATTGTTTTGAGAAGAATCTGTACCTGCATGAAGATTACTTGTTTGGACTGACTTCTAATGTGACTTTAAAATGCTTCAAATGTACTTTTATTGTCAATTTTTCAGCTACTAAAAAGCTTAAAAACCAAACTTCAATTAATTTGCAACTTATTTGTGGAATGTGAGATATTGGAAGATGACATTTGTCTGCGAAAAAGTTACGTGCTAAGCTGAATATGTTATGCCGTATGGCAAAAAGAGCATATAGACTTTGTGAAAGAAATATCTTGGCTGCTGCTACATCAACGGCTAAAGATGTCATGAATGATGCTGTGTTGGTTGTAAAAAGCATTACAAAATGTTCCAACACGTCAATTGGAGAATGTGGAATATCCGTTGACGACAGATACATGGACATTCTTCCCTAAAAGTTTCTATAGAAACTTTATCCATCGCCACTGGGAAACTTCCAGATTAGGAAATTATGTCTAAGTTTTGTAGAATTCTAAATGTCTAGTCGAACATGCGTGTTCCTGCATTCATCTGGTATTTACTTCAATCATGGAATCTGTTTGTGCGTACAAAATCTTTGTGTGATTTTATACCACGAGATCTTAAAACAATGCTGATTTCTATGGTGTGTGATGGTGATTCCCAAGGATACATTTTAGTTAAAGATCTATTTGATGTCAACAGTGTCATAAAATGAGTGCCTAATATACTTCTAAGAAAGAGTGAGTATTCGGCAAAGAAAACTTAGAAAAAGCCAGAAAAACCTCGGTGGGAAAGAAAAACTTTCCAGTGTTATGATTAATAAAATTCAAAACTATTGTGGCAGTAACACCAATCACGTCAAAGCTCTGCTAAGTGCGGCATTTTTTCTCGGTGGCTCCATCAGAGAGATACCCATGTATGCACCATGCCCAAATGGAGCTGAGAGCTGGTGTGAGTATCAATGAAGAATAGCCACCGGAAAAAATATATATAAATAAAGGTGTAAGCCTTTCCATGAAACTTTTAAATATTGTTAAACCTGTGTATACAAAGTTGTTTGATAAGCAGTTATTATAAAATTGCCTCCACGGTGTGACACAAATGTAAACAAATCATTTAACGCGTTTTTTCGGCAAATTGTTCTGAAAGAAACTTTTATTGAGCTGAAAACATTTTCTTTGGGTACCCATATTGCTGTCATTATTTTTAACATAGCTTTTATTTGTTTGTTTGAAAGCTTTTGGCATAAATGCAAATTATTATACACTGCGTGATGACAGATTTCTTGCCATCATTCGCACAGTGACTCGAAACAACATTCTTTGCCTTTTTAAAAATCAGCCAGAAAAAAAATATAGGGCCCAAAGAAAGTTAAAATTTAATAAAATAGCAAGGAGTGGAGGTGTTAAATATAAATCATTAGAGTTTTAGTAATATACTTGTGATATTTTGTTTTGAAATTACATTTATAAAGTTTAAATGCATTTTTCTCAAAACTGTTTTTTTGTAAATTTCTTGATATTTCAAATGTGATATCTAAAGAGCCAATAGAGATACTTGTATGAAATTTTACACAAATGTTATTAATAGTATTATCTAGAGGTTGGACTAGCAGCTAAGAAATTGAACAATTTTTAGTGATTTTATAGTTGGATTTCCTTATAAAAGTATCGAAAATTTGAATGAAATTCATAGGTTGTAGCTTCGATTAGCTATAACTTTTGATTAAAAGAAAATAATTTAAAACTTGTAGTACAACCTCTAGAAATGTGTTTGAAAAATGTGCTGCAGCAATTTTTTTTGTAAAATATATATTATTTTTAAAAATAGAGCCTTTGAAAAAATTAAAAAAATTAATTTAAATTTTATTAAAATTTCATTAAAATTTTAAATTTTTGTAAATTTTAATGTATGTATATTATTTATAACTGTGTTTTTTATCATAGTGCAAAAAATGAAATTAAAAATGTAAAATTTTTAGTGAATTTTAGAAAAATTAAAAAATAGGTCTCCGAACGTAGTCGGATACCTTAATTATGATTATGTTCCACTTGTAGATTCATCCGAAAGCTTTTGTGAAACAATTGATATTACGTTGTTTTCTAGTGCCTTGAAATAATTATGAGTAAAATGTAAAAAAAAAAAATCTTCTGAATTCACAACATCTTTTTCTCCAAATCCAGTGTTCGACTACCAAGTTGTTAAAATGCTGTGACCTGTGTGGTCTTATTCAACTATTTATAAATACTAGATTTACTGAAACTGTAATTAATCAAAAATATACAAAATTAAATGAAGTGAACACTAGACTTCGTATGCTATGATGTCAACTAGAAAAGGAGAAGCAACTGTGGAAGTATTTTGTGGAGTTATGCCACCTCCACCAAAGAGGTTTTTCAAGTCCATGCATGCATTCAATAACCTGACAGAAAAAGTAACCGAAGTATCTATGGCATCAGCTACTCCCGAAACAGTACCATTTAGTAATGATAGCCAATATGTACCAGTGGCTACGAATGGTATCTGGCAAAAAGAGGCTAAATGGTGTTGTTACGGCAGTTAATGTAGGTCCTGGGAAAGTCGTAATAAAACGAACTATTATCGAGGAAATGTTCTTGAAATTTTTTCGGCAATGTACGTATCGATGGTATCTGGCAAAAAAAGGGGTTAAATGGTATTGTTACGTCAGTTAATGTAGACACTTGGGAAGTCGTAATAAGCCGAAATATTATCGACGAAATGCTCATGTAATTTTTTCGGCAATGTACGTAGTAATTAATGTTCGGATTTTTGTTGTTGTTTTTTTTGGAAAATAGAGGGAGGATGGAAGTTGAAGGTGCACTTCGCATCTTCCATCACTCAGAAGCATTTCACACTATTTGGGAGATGATGACTCTTAAGCAAACAAAGCAGTTTTTTAGAAACTAAATCTTATAAAGATGTCAACCTTGAAAAATCAGAATGTGTTGGTCATGTTGAGAAAATTATGGGGCCGCGATCCCCAACATGGTTAATTCCCCATAAGAAATGATTTGCGGTGTGTATATAATAAGTTCATACTGAAAAGTAACACATATAAGCATAAACATAACTTACCTGTCGTATTTATGGATTGCATAAAAAATATTTAAAAATCCTAACAAATCCTGAATTTCTATCTAGATGCTTGAATGGTAAAACTCAAAATTGTAATGAAAGCATAAATCGTGTTATCTAATCCATAATTTCAAAAGCCGTGTTTGTACAATAGAGAACTTTAAAAACTAAAGTAAATGAAGCTATATCTTTATATTATCCTCTATCAAATTAAATGTTTTAAATTTATTAAATATTCAACTTGGATTTTATACATGCCAAGAGCTGTAAGAAGCAGATCATGCGTGTAGAAGAAAAGCGGAAAAGCCAGTTTTATAAAAAAAACAAAGAAAATAGAACTAAAAACATACAGTTAAGATATAAACAAGATGATGCTGCAGATTACCTCGGCAATCTACGCTATTTTTCTGGTATGCATTAGTCAATAGTGAGTTTTTGATTTTAATCACTAATTCTGAAAAGTGAAAATTTCCAAACAGAAGGTAATTTTTTTGAAAAAAAAAATTACTTATGTTATAGCTTTGCACATATATTTTGTTGTTGCTTATGCCACCTGATCGGCAGTAACATCGGATCAAGGTCTACGAAATTCATTGCGGCTAAGGGCTACAATTTTACGCCTGTCGTTAGCCTAAGCTTTTGAGCCCCCATGAAGGTGACAGCATAATTTTGCTCGGTACAACACGATAGATGGCGACACCATTCAGATCCACTGATTTAACGAGCACGTTCTCCGTATATACTCGGTGGGCATTTGGTGGCATGGGGCATAGAACTTACGACTTCCGGTCTGGAGTCCAATGCTCTAACCACTAGGCTACCCACGGCCCGCACATATATTAATTATATATATACAAACAAATTAATGAGAGATCATGCCAAAAAATATTCGAAAAAATTATGGATTAAAATGTATAATTTTTTTTTATCAATTTAAAGCTTTTGATGTTGTACTCTTCTTATGAGTTTTAAAAATAAATAAATAACTAAGTAAAAAACTAATAAAAATTTATAAAAATGTTGTCATGAAAACATAAAAACAATGCATAAATGTACAAAAAAAACCATGACAACAATTTGCCAATTTTTTCAAAATGTTCTTAAACTTGTCATTTCTTATATAACAAAGATATGAAATTGATGCGTGAAGGATCCACTGAAAAATTTAATTTAACATTGTTAAAAACAACGCAGTTCTTTTTAAAAAAGTAACCTTTTAAAAATTGTTAGACTTTTCAATGATTTGAGATAGTGATTAATAAAACAATGGTAGTATTATATAATTAATAATTTAATTTTAATCGTAAGTCAAAACAATCCACTTAAAACATGCCATCATCTTTACTTTGGTAACAATGTTGAAATTTACTACCTTATTTTAAAGCTTTAAGCACTGCATTGAAAATTATGTAATTGGATATGAGATAAGTTTATAAATTTATAGTTTCAACCTAAAATAATTTCTGCAATATTATACTAATACTATTATCTCCGAGAAACTATTCATTATAGTAATATCTTTTATTTTGTGTATACCATCGAGATACATTTAAATATGTAGTTTAACTTCGTTAAGTGAATTTTTAATTCTGAAGAAGTTTGTTAACATTGTTAAACACCGTAGTAAGAATTATAGCAGGAGAGCAATTTATTAAAACTGCTTACTTAATTTTTCGACCATACATGCATGAATAATCCTGCGTTTACGCGCTAAATAATTTATGTTTAGATAATTAGATACATGAAAATATTTCGGTTGAAGATGAGACGTAGAACTTAAAAGGAAAGTAATTTTATAAATTCAAATTTATGGAAACTAAATTAAGATCGTATTTCAGAAATTGACTGAAACTAGGTGGAAAAAAAATGCGGTAGGGTTTAAATAATTAGATTTTGAAAAGTCATCTTTTATGAACTATCTTTCATACAGTGAAATTTATACAAAATAGTCAATGAAAACTTTATAACAAAAATACACTAACTTGGTAGTATGCCACTTACAAATGAATGACCATAATATTTTATTATGTAATTTGAACTACTTTGTGCTGCTATATTCCATACATATAAATAACTATTTTGATGAATTTATAAATCCCCTTTTAACGTTTTGTGGTTTAAATTACCATCAAAGAAAAATGTAGAATATATATAAGATAATTTCGAGCAGAACAAATCCTGTAAGGTTTCATTCTTTGTCTCATTTGTTTTAACAATATGACAGGGGAAAATTGGATTTAAGTATAACAAGCTTTAAATTTGTCCTTTCACAAATTGAAACTGTAATTTGAACTATGGTTACTTTAAAGAAGATGATCTAGCGGTGTGCTGCGTACGAAGAATAAAAAACTGAGCATCGAAGTCCTCACGTGGTGCATTGTAAAATTTAAAGTAATGAGATATGTTTGTTTTAGATGTCATGAGAGTTTTTTTGGTTTCTAATACATGCGTAAGGTAAGGTCAAATGGAAAGAATTACCATGCACAATAGTGAACATTTTATTCATGTTCAAGAATGACACTTAATAAATTATTCATTAAAAAAGTTTGATTTAACATCCGTTGCAAAATAACCATGCCATCATTTTTTGAGACATCGCCAGATAGCTACCCACAGTTTCTCATCCCTGAGAGAAGTCATGCATTCAGTGTGTTCTGATGTTTTGAATTATTTAAGAATTTGCTTATGTGTGATGCAAAGGTGAGTGTTTGAATATCAGCGCTGAGACAATCAGGTACTTTGCTTTTCTATCAGAAATCCACATTCCCAGATTCTTTCCAATTGAAAAAAATATTGCAGTCCTTATCTACACTTACCTAGTGGTTAGAGCATCGGACTCCAGACCGAGGGCCTGGGTTCGATGCCCGATGCCACTAAATACCACCGAGTATAGATGGAGTACGTGCTCGTTAAATCAGTGGTCCGAAAGTCTTGTGGGCGGTCGCAGCAGAAACCACGAGTGCCAGGGGCTGGAGAATATTTCCCTCCCTTCAGTTCCGTGCCAAAATTGTGGAGGTGGAGATAGGTGGTGTCGCCATCTATCGTTAAGAAGTCCAACCTGTGTCTCACAGCAATGGCAACTTTCATTCCTACCCTGCGGGAAGGACACGACGACAACAACAACATTTTAATCACCAGAATATTAACGAGTTACTTTTCATACTCCCTCTCTAATTAACACCTTTTTATAAGCTTCACTTGTATGTAAATGAATCTTTGAACTCAGTTTTTATCCACTTTAAATGGTCATATTAATTCGAAATTTTGCTCACTTGTCGAGGACCCATGACAATACATTAATTTAATAATTTTGTTTCATTGTCCTGATCAGGATCATCAGAATTAACGATTTTACATTTCCGGATCCCATCCCACATCAGACGACTACCTTCAGATCCCATTTCCAGATTTGGCGACAAAAAGATTAAGTTAAAACTTTGCTCGATTAACTACAAAATGTTGTTTTAATTTTTTTAAAATTATAATTTATTTTTAGACCATTTGATAATCCTACCTCTTTTCTTTTCTGAAAGCCTTAAGATTCTTTTTTCCTGAACCTCCCCACATTTTTTTGTATATGATGGGATATAATTTTCTTTTTGAATCACCGTGTGTCCGGGGTTTATTCGTTTTAATTTGCTTAATTCAATCAACAGCTTATAGTCTATTATACACATAAGATACTTAAGATTCTAATTTGTTGGAATTATATTCGTTGGTTTTCTAATGTGGCCAGTGTTGTATCTGAATTTATTTTGCTCCCTCTGCAATAATTGGTGCCTGTTTCGCGTTCCTAACTGCGTCTTAAGTTAGGGGTATTGTTCATATTGTGAGCATTCTTAAAAACAATGGTAAGGCTTAGTTAAAGATTATATCATATTATCGGAAGAACACGGTAGTCTAAGATATTAATATAGTGTAAGATTATTAGATGTAACCAGCCAATACCAGGTATGTAAATGGACATTTGATGAAACTGCATATTATTTAATTAAAACTACATAGTAAGTGTTATTACTTGCTATTATTTACATCATTTTTTAAAGTAATGGAGAAAAAGTGATTTATTAAGACATTTTTTTTTATTTCTTACGAACTCTTTCTTTTCTTGCGGCTTTCATTTATTTAGTAAAATTCTATTGAGAATAATATTTTATGGGACAGTGTAACATTTTGCTATATAATGTGCAAAATTTCACAGCATTTTCGATCAATGTGATCCGTATTTTTAACTGGTGAGCAGTAGAAAAAAAATCATTTTCTATTTTTGTAATGGGTAACATTCTTTCTCTCCAATAAATCAAAACGTTTTGGTAAATAAAGAACTCTAATGGAAGAATCAGAATTTCTATTCTATTCAAAAACCTATAAAATAATTTTTAATTTGTCTAAAACTTCCAATGTTTGTTCTGCTTCCTCAAAATTCTCATAGTTTTTTTTACGATATCTTTACCTGATCTAAAAAAACTTCTAATCGCAAACATCATCTTAGACACTGCCCACATTATTCTGAAACTGAAAATGGATATTAGCAATTCAAGGAAATGCATTGATAATAAGTAAATGTGAGTATTGTCAAAAATTGAGTTTTTGTTTATAAATAAGGCATAACGATAAACATAAAAGTGATCTTCTCTAAATGACTTTTATCTAATTGTGTTACTTATACCATTTTCATGTTTGCTCTGCTTGAAATATCGTGGTTTCAGGGAAGCTGCATGGTCTTAGATTAAGAATTCTGTAAAAAAATCGAAAGTTGTCACGTGACAAAGTCAAATTACTACAGTTGTTTAATCATGTCCTTGACATATAAAGATGTCTAAGATACATCATTCATTTCATATGCCAGTTTAAAATTGGACGTCTCCGATTTATCAAAAACTGTCTCCAACGACATTGTTTCTGTCGTGTTTAGCTCACGCCAATTCTATTTGTTTCAAATGCTCAAAGATCTCCGTCTTAATGATACTCGAAATTGACACTCCCATAAGAATAGAGAAAGTGTGCATTAACGTCTAGTAACATTATTTGTTGGTCAAGGGGTTGAAACAGCACGTGCTTTTACTTACTTTTGCACAACTTTAAATATATGTGTTGTTGAATTTCTTCAGCATTTCTTTCTAATTCCTTTGTAATTGCATTGCTGAATAACACATAAATTGCACTGTAATTTTTTTTAAAGAAAATTATTTTTTTTCGTCGTGTTGTAGAAAAATAATTATAGTATGTATAAAATTTCAACTTAAATTTTTTATAAGTAGGCAATATTTTTTTATTGTTTTATCTATTTTGTTCTAATCAAACTTTTGTTAATAACCATATAACATGTGGTCACTCGATGTGCATATCAAGTGGTCACATTCAATAATATATTTGGCTATGATTTTATTAGGTTATAGATAAATAAGTGGGGTTTTGTTGAGTTTCTCTCCTGTACTCAAATACTCTATCATTAAAGCTTCAGAAAAACGAGATATTTATTGTAAAAATACTGGCTCTCTAAACTTTAAACCTGTATTCAAAATTGGTTATTAATATAGGTACATATTTTCTGACTTCTTAGCATTCGCTACTTGCTGCGTTTTACATAATTTTGAATTTATTCAAGACCGTAGCAACTTTAATTAATTCTCACATAAAAATATCATATAATAATTATAATGTAATGTATTTTTTAGGACAAAAATTGTTCACAATAATTTTTATCTACACTCTGTAAGAGGAAAACTATTCAGCACGCCTCTTACACAAATATAAACCTAATACGCGTATTAAACTAATAAAATCAATTTCTAAAAGTTTAAATGAATATAATTTAAAAAAAAACTTCTTTTATTTAATTTATTAGACTATATTATAAATAATGTTTATTAATTAGCAGCTATGAAGAAAATTACAACTGTAACCGAAACTTCCCCTCCCTTCCTCCAATTCCCTAACTGAATCATGACCCCCTTCGATTTGCTTCCTTTCACATTCCTAATTAAACCACATATTTCAAGGTTTAATCTTCACTTCAACCCAACATTAATGAGTTCCCTAAAAATCTTAATTAGGATCCCGCGATTACTTGACACTTCCACCAGAAGGTCTTAATGCTGCAATTTTAAAAGTTTAGATGACATTGTTTTTCGCGCTTCATTATTATAACACCGTTGAAGAATCTAAGAATCAAAACGAAAAAAATTAAGAAAGCCAAAAAAAAAAAATGCTTATATGAACAACGATGGGAAATATTGTGGTACCTAAAAATCTAACTTTCTTAATTGGTGGTTTGCATTCGTTGATTCTGTAGTATGTAAATTAGAGCAAGGGGAAAAGTTAATATACTTTCTAAGCTGTCGCTGATGTTTAGGTTGGTACTGTAAGTAAGAAATATTGGAACATCACATATTCAAGGACTCACATTTTAATTTAGAAGAAGTTAAGTGAAGTATGAAAAGACTAATTTGGTTGTGGAAACAAATCTTATTCCTGGATATGCAAAATATGTTGAAGTGGCATTCTTGCGAGTTTATTAAGTTGAATGCTGTATTAATTTTAAAACTTTAATATATTTTATGTGTACTTGAGTTTTCTTTTTCTAATAAAGAAGGATGCGTTATTACTGCTGTAATAAAATATTTTGCTTCTTGAATTGTGATTAATAAATAAATCTCTCATATTTAAATAATTAAATTCATTTTTGTATACACATAAATATAGTAAAAGTATATTTCTTAAGAAAAGTTTGCAATAGTCAGAGAAAACACACTTAGGAATAATTTAATTTCAATAAAAAAACAGTAGTGTTTAGTGGTATTGTTATTTGTTTTGCACTATTATTTAATAATTAAAAAAATAAAAATAATAATAATCATTATTCGAAGGTACCTTCTTTTAAATGAGTTAATACAATTTTCAGAGGCTCATGTAATCAGAACCGTAAATATCATTTTATGTATTCAAAATAATTCCAAGCGAATCATAATATATCAATTTTCAGAAATATGAATTTGTAATTCAAAAACAAGTGTTTTTAAAAGTACTGTAAATATATTGCGTTAGCATTAATTAAAGAAAAAAAAGAGGGTGAAGTAAGTATTTAATCAGGCAAAATTGTGTCAATCGTTTTAATTTATAATACCAAAATACACATTTGAAACACTTTTCTGATTTGCTAAGATGTTCTCAGGTCATAATTGAAGATTATATGTTAGAAGTTGCAAAATTTTTTATCTCTTTGTACATTTAAGTATGCATTATAAATCTAATTGCATTTGTCAAGAAAAGCGATTTCTAAACCTTTTTGATCACATTTGCTTTAAGAGAGAGACTAATTATTAAATGGAACTTGTTGCTTATGCTACCTGATCGACAGTAACATTAGATAAAAGTCCACGAAATTAATCTTGGCTAAGGCTTAGATTTTTACGACTGCCTTTAGGCTTAGCTCTGAGCACCTTACAGGGGACATTACGATTTTGCTCGGTTCTACCCCAAATTTGAGGGAGAACACCATGCGGGTGGTCAACAGCCTCCCATCTCTCTTTCTCTTTCACCAACCACACGAGATGACTTGTGGCTCGATCGCTATTTAGAGTACCGCCATGCCGTGAAGGCACTATACATTTATAAACAGCCACGTCTTCTCTGGGATTCGAACCGAGGCCCTAGGGTACCGCAGTTAGTGTCACGAACAATTATACCTGATGGATGGCTAAAATAAAACTTAAATAATAGTAATAATAATGACGATGATTATATATATATTAAAATGCTAAGACAACTTAGTGCATAACAAAACAACCATAAAACATCAAAGATTATGCACCGATCTTTGAAATGGTTGTATAGAATGAAAAAAACCTCAAAAGTTTGAAAATTCAAATCAAGAATGTAGTACATTCAAAAATTATATACTTAACACCAAAACAGATTACATAAATCATCAAAAAAACTCACCTCAAATCATCCTATTAATAAATGAAATCGATGAACGGTATTTCAATTTCTTAACAATTTTGCATTTCTCCTACATCAATCATAACTCCCACATTATTCATTACTCCTCTAATGCCACGTTATAACCCAAAACATCAATATTCTTACATTCGAGTTTAAATATGTAATATTAGATGCAAGCTAGATTGCATTCAAAAAATTTTATGATTGGTCATAATTTTTTTTTTGGTTGGTCACTAACAATTTTAATGTATAGTTGTGTAAACGTTGGTCTGTGTATGTATCAAAATGTAGCCTGTGTGTGGAATGAACATATTCTTCACAGCTGGACCACTAACAAGCTGACTTTGTGGACGTAATGTTGTGTGGTGGATCTGTGCATTTCGCAAAACCTATCGTGGAATCTGTCGCAAATTGCCAATTTTTATAAGTTTAAAAAGATTTTTTTGATCTATGTATGATTTCAAGAAGTTGATGGGATAATCACTCTGTATGCAATTAAATAAAAATTTCTGAATGTTCTTGAACTTATCGATATTATGTGTAGTTAAATTACTATTTCTCATCTAGAAATTTAAAATTATGTTTCTAAATATTGATATGTGTATGCAACTATTGAAGTTTGGGATCTTTATAACATTACAGTTAAATGCATCCCTTTTATCATAAATATTGCTATATAGTTTGTTGTCAATGATATGTAAATCTAAATCTAAGAATTCTACTTTGTTCGAGTTAAAATTTGTCTGTATAAATTTTAAATAATCCGGATAAAAATCAATGTTAGGTTTAAATTCCCTGTCACGACCAATAACAATTAAATCATCTATATATCTCAACAAAAGGCATGATGGATCATTTCTTCGGCCTGTTTCATAATGGTGTAAATATAAGTTAGCTAGACTATTACTTCAGGCCACCCTGAAGCAAGCCCTTTATTTGTTTGT
>BMAO01017127.1:0-332971 GCA_019973975.1 Trichonephila clavata | reverse complement strand
TAGAAATAGTTCAAAATGTGCATCATGCACAATACAAGACAAAATAATTTTCATGTAATTATTAAAAAACTTTTCTTTCTGGATTTTAAACATATATTTTTAGAAACGAGAATAGTAATTAAAAAAAAAAGGTTTTGATTTCTGTAATTGAAATTTAAATGATATTTATTCCTTCTATAGATGTAGCTACTATATTATAAAAAAAAGTCGGACAATAAGTTGAAGAAAAATGAAAACTCGGAATGTTTAACCATATTTTGATTCAAGTCTCAAAAGTGGTCGTTTGCCCCCTCTGGTTTGCTTAGTGTTAATCGAGCTGCTTTTTGTATTTCACAATAAGTCGGTTCCGTTGGGTTAGAGCTGCTTCCTAAGCCTAAGGTTGCGAGCCCGGAAGGAGATTTTCTGGAGGCGAGAATTGCAGGTCAAAAGATTGTGAAAAAATTCCTTGAGTTGTGTCTGGTCCAAATGAAATACTTGGAGGAGATCTTGAATTCCTTCAAATGTCGAGGCCGCTACTAGATGGTGCAGCCGCATTGAAAATTCTGTAACTTTTCTCTACAGTCGAGAATTTTTCACTCCTATAGAATTTTCTAATAGAATTCCTGCATTGCTGTTATGTGACGGAATTTTTAAGAAATCGGGAGTGAATAATAACGTCGCGCTTTTCAGTTACTCGGGGTCTTTGGGCGACGGACCTGCGCCATTTTGAACTAGGGTCAAGTCACGAGGACGACACCTGAGCTGGGACCTCCCCTTTCCTAACTACCACACCACATCAACTGGAGGACTTTTCAGCTCTCAATAGATTTAACGTGCATCGCTCCCCTACACGATGGGTCTTCAGCGGTACTAGGCTCCAACTCATGACCCATCGGTTACGAGCCTGTCACCTTGACCACTAAAAATTGTGGAAGATAACTCTAATGATAAATGGGCAGCTATTTTAAATTGCTGGATGTCATTTCTGGAGAGATTGAATTGTTTGAAAATTTCATGTATTCTGCTTCCCGTTCTACTTATCTATGGGAACAAATCTTTTCTCCTATGTGTAGTTGTCAAACAACTTCTTTGTGGACGCCACTGAATATTCAGTGTCAAGTCACAAATGGATATTGCGGTACAAAACAGACAGACCGTGCAAAATTAAAATACACTGCTGGCCACCATAAATGTAACACCCTGAAAGAAGCACGCAAATAACATGAAATTTACAACATGCATTAGCGGAAATGAGATATGCAAATGATTAGAATTTCAGCGCAAACGCACATCTACGCACTCCTGTAGCGCCACCTCAAAGCGCTATTTAAGACTTGGAGATTTCGACGATTTCAAGTTCGGCAATTGTGTTTTTTTCAAAAAACGATCAGTTATGTCTCGTAGAAAACAGCCATCAGATTTTGATCAAGTATCCGAGTTCGACAGAGGACTTACCGAGAATGTGGATTATCTTTCAGGGATATCGGTAGTCGCGTGTTGGACGAAACTAAACGACTGTAATGCGGATATGTGACCGTTGGATGCAGGAGGGTACGACGGACCGACGTGATCGATCGCATCCACCTCAGAGCACCACTTCACGTGAGAACAGGCAAATTGTGCGCATGGCAGTGGCGGATCGGTCAGTCACATCACGAACCATAGCACAGCAGATTGAGTCTGTAACGCATCATTCAGTGTCTGCGAGTACCATTCGACGCCGTTTACAGCAGAGTGGTCTTTCCGCAAGACGTCCATTGCTTTGTCTACCCTTGACGCAGAACCACAGACGTCTCCGCCGCCAATGGTGCGATGAAAGAAGGATGTGCGTGGCAGAATGGAATGAAGTTATCTTTACTGACGAGTCACGCATTTGTCTGCAACACCACGATGGTCGGATTCGAGTCTGGAGACACCGTGGAGAGAGGCTTCTGAACAGCTGTGTTATGAACCGCCACACTGGTCCTGCACCGGGTATTATGGTATGGGGTGGTATTGGATATCACTCTCGCACTCCTCTAGTACGCATTGCAGGTACTTTAAACAGCCAGCTCTACATCTCCGAGGTGTTGGAGCCAGTTGTCCTTCCTTAACTTCAGGGCTTGGCCACAGCCATATTTCAACAGGATAATGCACGACCACACGTGGCACGCATTATCCAAAGGTTCTTCGTCAATCACCAGTTTGAATTGCTTCCCTGGCCGGCTCGCTCTCCGGATCTTTCACTGATAGAAAACATGTGGTCCATGGTTGCTCAACGATTGACCCAGATTACACCCCCCGCAGCCCCACCAGATCAACTTTGGCAACGTGTGGAAGCTGCTTGGTCTTCTGTACCCCAAGAACACATCCAAAGCCTCTTTGAATCACTGCCGAGGCGTGTGGCAGCGGTGATCTCCAACAATGGCGGCTACTCTGGCTACTGATTCTGGCAATAGCCGCACTTCACAGAAGTCTATAAATTTAATCATTTGATACTTGATCAACATGTTATCTACAAAATAAATTTTGTTGAGCCATCTCTTGTCTTTCTTGGTGTTGCATTTACAGTGGCCAGCAGTGTATTGAACTATATTGAAGGAATAATTAAAAAATTTGCGTGTGTTGTTTAGAATCGAATTTAAAAGGTACATTATACAAAATATATGTACATTTAAAAATTTGCTTATGTTGAAGGAATAGTTATATTTTTGTGTCAGTAAATATCTTTAAATGATGCATATTTAATATATAATCCAACTCTTAATCTACATGGTTAGTGAAATTCTGTAACTGAGAGAGCCCTGCAGGAGCCCGAAGGGAAACATATTCAGACATTTCAGAGGATGTACTCGAGGTTTCTGAAATAAAAATGGTTTCAAAAGAGCCACTAGATGGCGCTACGAGTTATCGTGTTGAGAAAAGACAAACCGAGATCAAGCAACAGGGAAATTGAAAATTGTACGCACAATAGAGTAAATTTCCGTCCACTGCTTGCTTCCACGACCCATTTTCTCGAATCATGTCTTTTAAGACATCTCCGGCATATTTTGATAACACTCACAGCGCCATCCATCAGCAACTGCTTAAACTAATTTTTTTTCAGAAGCCTTCATCTCAAGTGTCTGTTGTCCAAATATTTTTTTCTACGGCCTCCCTCTGAGTAGCACAAGTAGAATTTCGCCAACCCTGTATATTCTTGATATTTATGTATGGATTAACGTCACTGTTCAGCTACACGAGGGCTTTTGGAGAGGGACCTCATAATTTTGAGCCATGGTCAAGTAACGAGGACGATAGCTGAGCTGGCAACCCCTCTCCTAACTACCACACCAACGGGAGGGTGTTTGAGCTGCTGACAGATTTAACGCGCATCGCTCCCTTATACGGCGGATCTTCATTGGTACTGAGCTCGATCTCATGACACGCCAGCCATGAGTTCGTTACCTTGACCACGTGGCTACCGCGGCCTCACAATTAACGCGGAAATCGAATGGTTTCCTCCTGCTGAATCCTATTGGTAGACTGAACCCCTAACCTCGGATCTAGGTTATTAATTGAAACTTACGCTAGAACCTAATTTCAATTTTTTTCATCCGAAGGAGTCAACTAAAACCAGTTTCTGTATTTACACTCAAATTCGATTTAAAAAATGGCATTTTTTTTCTTTGCATTCTGCCAACAATAAATGCGTTGACTCAATGGAAATTTTTATGATATCCCATTGTTAAATATTTTGAAAATGTTTTAGAATGTGTTGAGTAATGTAAGATTCAGGGTATTCTTAAAACAAATTATGAATGTGTGAAAACCACTGTCAAAATTTGTTTGGAAATTCATTCCGCATTGGAATTTTTCACAAATATTGATTGATTACAGTAGGATCCTTCACTAATGTTAAATAAAATTAGGAGAAGAAGACAAAAGGAAAATATTGAAATGAAAAGACGGACATTTGGGGGAGATTTGATAGGGGAGATTTGGTTCTTTGAAATGATGGAAGGAATATGAAAGGGTAAGCAATTGGGAAGCATGGGGCAAATAAATATTGTTTAAATGGAATGTTTAATATGGCGTGTAGTCGCCTCGAACAGCTGCCCACCTGTTTTTCACGGATACGATGAGGTTATCGATAAACTTTGAAAAGAATACTGTTTCACCTACTCGGCAATGCTGCTCACATGACTACGACCATGACCAATCCTGTGGCTTCACTGTGTTAATAAAATCATTTAATCATCAGGGAACTGTAATTGGATCTGATTAAATTTTGGTTTTCGATTAACATCGACTCAAAAGCAACATGAGGGTTATTGGTGGAAGACTTGTTAATTTTGAACCTCCTCAAGTCAAGAGATGTCGTCTTTTTTATTTGACCAAAATAGGTCTCCAATGGGTCACCACGTTGTTAATAAAACCAAAAGGTAATCGTAATCAGTGATCGCACAATAAAGCTGAATGAAGGCCATTGGCAACGAACCTCGTCATTTTGAGCATCGCTCAGGTAACGAGGACAACATCTGTGCTGTCCTAACTCCACAAACAAGATGACATTGAGCCTTAACAGAAGCATGGAATTGGCTAGGAAATGAAAGGGAAAATTCTAGTACTAGGGGAAACTCGTCTGTAAAAACATTTTTCTAGAACAACAGTGTGTGTTTTTGATAATAAAGTTACTTATAAAATCCACTCTTACTTAATAAATCCACTTTAATGGGTGCCCTACTTTTTCTCATCGATATGACAGCATTGGAACTGGTCTCTGAGTTGCGTTATTTGTGTCGGGTTAGAAATGTCCTTATTAGCCATCGTGTTGCCTCAGAGTGTCAAATCCAATCACTATTTTATGAGATATTATTTCTTATCTTTTGTGTGATCTTTCCAAAAGGACCCATTTCAAATGATACATTTCGAGATGTTTTAAATTTCTTTGTTCAAAGCTTAGAAAGAGTTTAAAAGTCATCTTTTAGGGAAGGACTCATTATATTACTTTTATTTAATAACTTAACATCTATCGTTTTGAACCCTAGAACAAATCTTACAAAATTTTTTATTAACGAATATTTTGTTCGGTGAAATAATTCATTGGTCGAACTTCTTCAAGCTCACGAAAGTTTCCCGTAACAAGTTCCTTTGCAGAAATGAAAAATAAATTTTGTCCAAAACAAATTTTGAATCTCAACATAATTTAATTGCGATTCACGGCAAGTATTGCCTGACTGAATTTCCAAATAGCTTTTCAATACAACATAAACCCTTTGAAGTTTTAGTTTCCTGTGTTTACATTTCAAAAGCTCTTATTAGAGTCTCGACATTTGATCCCCAAACTGTAGGAATTGACAAACAATGATGATAAAGAAGTAATTTATTTGTTGGGCTGTTTGGACACATACTTTAGAATATTTCAACACATAGCCCCTCATTTGAATTGGAGGCAATTTTTAAGAAAAAATTGCCACGTCTATCTTTTATTGTAAAATACATCTTTTCTGTAATTCTTGATATTTAAAACATTTCACTTATGTGTTTTATAGCCACCTGAGATAAAATTTTCTAAAAATGACGAATTTTTTAAAAATTTCATTGTATTTTAAATAATTTTCAATTTAAAAAATTTGACTACGCATAAAATCTCAGAAGTTTTCTGAATAAAGTTGGACTTACATCTATCAGGTTTGCAAAGTATTATTTTGAATTGTGATTTCCATGTAACTTTTTGAAACCAGTATATATATATATATATATATATATATATATGTTACTGACCTTCCTATGGCCCAGGAAAATGGTTTTTGCTGTTCACACGTGGTAAATCTAATTGTTTTAGCTTTGATTTTAAAATATTCTAGTAATTATTATAGGCTATAACATTATAGTTTTACATTATTGATTATGGTTTTATTTATAATAATAGTTAAATTTCTCTTGACATTTCTTACTCTTTCCCTATGACCCAGAGTATTAGCAAATTCAGGTGAGGGTTGGCTGGCCGAAAAACTTTGTTTAAACCAGCAATCCTGGTTCTTAAGGCCAGGAGTTTGCTCTAGTACTACTGTGGCTAAGACTTTATTCTATCATGGCATAGTTATCTTAAGATTATATCTATTTTGTGTATATTTTTGTAATATATAAACATATTTTGTATTATATATATATACAAACATCTGCAAACACAGTCTCTTCCTTTAGAACCAGTTGTAGTTTTGCAAAACAAGCCTCCCGTTTTTATAAATATATTTCCTGACTACAATATATTTTGTTGACAGTCACGAATCACTGTGAATTTATTTACGCAGATTGGTTACAAACGTGTTAAATTTATTAATTTGGTCTTCCAGCGTGAAAGGTTGAAGACCTCTACTTTTTAGTGATGTTATTTGTAACAAAAAGTTCCAAAAGAGAAATTTTTTTTCTTTGCAAATCCTAAATGTTTACTATTTCAAAGCTTGTTATGGGATACATCTAGTATTGTTTCTTGAAAAAAAAGGGAACATTTTCAGTGTTACGAATCTGTCATTTGAATTTCTAAAACTTTTCGAAGTGGGAAAGCACTGTTTAATAGCAAGTACATTTTTCCTCCTGGGAGAATTTGTTTTTTCTACACACGTTAGTAACAAAATCCTATTGAAGTAATTGGCTTTCGGTATTCAAATGAGTGGCCTCGTGGAAGGCATGTCAGAGTTGGAGCCTAGTAGACCCACCGTGCAGTGGGGGCCGATGGCGTGGCTCCCGTTGGTGTGGATGTTTGGAGAGGAGAGGTGCCATCTTAGGGTAGTTTCAAATGACGTCGTTCAAAGCCCTCGAGTAGCCAAAGAGAGGGCGACGTTAAAATATTCGGTATGGAAATGCGAAATATTTTCTACTCACGATTAATCCTTACAAGTATTTAAGAGCTAACACTATAAATTATTAACCTAACATTATAAAGAAGGTACTATAAACTCATTAAATATATTAAACATAATCCTGTTCGAATTAGGACAAAATTTCAAAGTTAAACAGTTTTTTATGAGTTCGTCTTAAAAAAAAAAGAAACATTTTAGTTCGTAAATCTTTTAATTGTCTAGTATTCTTTTACGGTTACATTGAAAAAAATTCAGAAAAGGAAATTGCACTAAATGTTCTCTTGTTTTGTTCAAATGAATATCATGCGAGGAATGAGTAAAATAATTTCAAACCAGCAATAATCTTCTGTACAATTAAAAGATGAATAAAACTGAAAATGCTTCTCCTTTTTCATAAGGAGAGTTAAAATACGAAATCTCTTTGAACTTTGACAAAAAATTCAACTCAATGGAACAGAGATTTTCAACTTATAAAACTGAAATTCTATTGATTCTCTTTTCTGTAGATAAATTTTGTGGCGCAACTACTGTATAGTTACTCTTTAAAGAAGATTTAATATAAAATATTGCAGTGTAAATAGATTGCTCAAGAAAACTTACTTGAGGATGAACTAGATTGAACACACGAAACTAATAGGTTTATTTATTGAATCTGCATCTTTTTTTTTGCTACCAAAAATTAAAACAAGCAATTTACTATTAATCGTTGTTATATATCGGAAAGAAAGAGTGCTTGATTGTAAATAAATACTTAACATTTTATTTGGAAACTTTTATAGGCTTCTAAATTTGTTTTCAAAAGTTGAATTTTTCCCAGTATTAAAGCAAAGAAGAATACATTCAATTGATTATTGAAAACAAATTCCACAGTAAGAGACAAACATTTTGCAAACCTTTTATTAAGTAATTTCAAAAGTGAGGGTGAAATTACAGAACTAATTCAAATGAAAGCTTATTTTTCCCTCTGATATTCAGCAACACACTGTTGGTTTATATTAAATGCAACTTCAGGGAAAGGATTTTTTTTTAAAATTTGAATATTTTAATTTTCCTCCAGCTTATTATGACTTGAGGATTTTGTTTTTGAACCGTTTTCATTTGATATGTATTTAGGCTCCATTTTGAAATAGTCTCTAGATGCAGGACCTCGTTTCGAGCCTCGATGAGGACGAGATCTCAACTCAATCTCCAACCGCACCACTGGGAAGCTTCGACGTGCATCGGCCCTTCTACATATAATGTACCCAACTCACGATTCGACAAACCTGGATACCATTTGACGATCATGACCACTCAAGAAAATCACTAAGGTATTAAGTGAGTCCCAATTTTTTTAACGATTACAATTCATTTAGTTAAGTTATGGGCGTTTATATCAAAATGTCGTCAAAAAAGTTAACAGAAAGATTTTTAGAAACATTAAAACAATATAATACAACAAATAATGCAAAGTACTCACACATAAAAATTATCTCATTGCTTTTAGAATCAATTGAGCGAGAAGAGAACGGGGGGGGGGGGGCAGGACTTGTAGATTTTTAACATTCACGATCTGTTACACCTTGGCTTTAAAAAGAAAAAAAAAACATACAGGATGATTTTTTCAATCTACCATCACATTGTCAAAACATGCTAATTTTTTCTCAGAAAAACCTTGAACTCTTAATAATAAATATTGATGTTTTATCGATAACTTAAAACTACGTTACATACATAAAAATAATGTAATTTATTTAGCTAATAAAGTATATATTTTCCATTTCTTAATTTCAACTTTTTTATTCATTTTTTTCCTACAGTAGTTATGTAATAAGGCATTTGTAGAGTGAGTGAGTGAGTGATTTTGGGGTTTATTGGAGCAAGAGCCGATTTCGGCTATACTGCACCAAACATTTGTTTTAATATCTGTGGTCTAGACGGGAAGAGAGAAAGAAAGAATGAATTGAATGACAAGAAAGAGGGTCGAAAATAGAGAAGGATCACTAGGGTACCCCAGGTTCGTGAAGCCCGTGTTTACCAAAGACAGTAAACCCCGTGGGAAAAGGAAAAGATCACTAGGGCACCTCGGGATTGTGACACCCGTACTCATCTAAAGAAGGTGAGCCCCCTGAGGGGTATGCATTTGTAGAAGTGGGCTTTAAAAGTATCTCAGAAACAGGAACATTGTTACAAGGTTCATCATATAAAAAAATTCATTTGAATTTATCAAGCTAATCGATATTTCTGAGGCAATTTGACGTTGATTATTTTGTTTAAGGAACATATTTTCATAATCATTAGAAAGAAGTTTCTGAACTATTATATAGTTGTAGTGTACTGCTGTAACATCTGGGGAAGGGCACAATAAACTTCCTCTATCTAAGTTACGTATTAAATCTTAGTTAGAATTTAGTTCAAAAGTTTTATTAAGAACAAGTGATTTGGAAAAAAAGTCGCATTTTAATTTTCTAAGTGCTGCTCTTGCCCAAACACCAGCTAAATAATATAAAACAGGTAAATATGGCTGAGCATCATGAAAATCTTTTTCAGATAGTGTAATATTAAAATTTTGCGATACTGATAACTCTTAAGGATTTTCATTGCACGAATCTTCTAAACTAATGCCTTTTGACTTAAGCTGCCCGTAAGTGTTTGAAACCAAAGTTTGTCGTGCCCCAGTCCTATCTTGGACTGAGTTCACATTGCCCGACGCGCCTGGTGTAGGAGGAAACATATCATCACCAACAAAAGCCATAACAATAATTATTTATTGAAGAAGGACAAACACAATTAACAAGCACAAGTTCAATTTATAAGTGGAAACTTTGGAGTGATTCTCTAATACCTAGATTAATCCTGATACTCAAATCTAATACTCAAATCTAACATTCAAATCTAATATTCCCGTCTAAGTAATCTCAGCTATTAGAATTGACAAGGAGACGAAAACACTTGCTAACCTCAGGTTGGTACTAAATCTAATTGTTTTGATTCCTTTAATGATTAATCTAGTACTATACTATAATACTATCAAATACTATCAAATACGCGCTAATCTCGTTGAAGTGATCCGTAGACGATACTTACATTTAGTTTGGCAATTCCTTCTCCCTCTCACTCTTACGAAATCTAGATTTTATATAGTGGAACTAATTAGCATATAACTATCTCGTGTCTTTCCCGAAGAGGCTGTGAAATAGAATAAATGCTGGCCCCAAAGTTACCCATGAGGATTAGTTTGGAAATTAACGCGGATAGAGCCGTCACAAGTTAGACTTAAATATTTTGCATTCTTAATTTAGCTTCTACTTCCTAAAGCTGTCGAATTAATATTAAACATTGAGAACCTGAAAGTGTCCTATATTTCTCAAAACGACGTTCTAATGTATCTGTTTGAATTTTTCCGGAAAGATAATACTGAAATTTCAATTCATTAATGCAATATTTGGACATTTCAAGTAAAGCGTGTGTGGTATGAATAAAAGCAAGATGTGTTTCTTTTGTAAGGGTTCCAGTAGAGTACAATCTTTTTCCTTCCTCGAATCTAGCCATGACAAAATGTTTCTTAAGAATTCACATGTTTTGTTATCTGGAGATAAAGTAATTGGTTGCTGATAAGAATCAAGCAAATGTTTAAAGATGTTTTAACAATTTTCTACCATGTACAAATTAAAGAAATAAAAAATAATCATAACTAATTATAACCTAATAGCTGAAGCCCCTGAGGAACAAAGTTATTAAATTTCACAAGTTTCACATTTTGTTTTTCAAGACATAAAACCTTCAAAGTTAAACCATAAGCAAACTTTACTAAATTATTACTTTCTATGTCATGTAGTCGTTTAAGTGTAGAGAAATTTGATTCTAATAATGGAAACATTATGATCTCCAAAATCTGGAAAATAAAATATTGACCTGCATTTGCATTTTTTTGATTAATTCAATTGTTGCGAATGCATTTATAAACGTGCACTGAATCAATAACAAAAAAATAAGAGATTGGAAGGATCAGAAGAATGTGGATATACAATGCTCAATTTGGGGAAACAGAAAAGTTGGAAATTGCTTTTCCATTTATAGAATTATTGTCAGAAACTACACCTATAACTTTGAATCCCATACCATCAAGATTCTACGATAGTTTTTTTAATAACAGCAAACAATTTTCTCCCATCGATATTTTTTCACCGGAATTTTAGGAGCTACTTCTTTAAAAGGAGAAAAAAGATTTTGAATCATGAACACATAAGCTGAAGCAGCATCTTGTTCACTGTTATATGCCATTCTAAGAACATTAATATCAGTATGACAGTTTTGTCAACAGATTTTAAGATGTTTACTTTTTTTCATGTATGCTAGAAAGTTTTCATTTGGTTATTCTGTTTGAGAGTTGGTTTTTAAAGATGAACAAATTTTGTGCAAAGTTCTGGAATGAGGAATACTGTGTGTGTGAGATATCCTAAATTTCTTTAGTTTATAGGCATGAGGAGATATGGTTAGTAATATAAAAAAAAAACATCACTTTTGAGGAGCATCTAAAACAAAACTGGTTACTGGTTAGAAATTTGAGCTGGTCAATTAAGAAATGGAGTACAATATTTTTTATCATCATCTAAATCTGAAAACATACTTTCTAAAAGATGACCAATAAAACAAATGCTGTAGAAAAATATGTGGCGGATCTATACGCGTCTATTACTAACCCCTTGGGGACTCATCTGGGAAAACATTTTTACCAACCCACTTTCACCGAAGGTAAGAAAACGTGATTATGCAAATTAAGTATATTATATAAATTCTGTATTCAGTTTTGAGAGTTAGTTGGTGAGTGGAAGACTTGAGTTTATTGAGTGCCAATCTAAAAGTGTCAATTGAAGAATTCCAAGAGAGGATCACTCGGAGGTGATCGAATCCAGTTCAAGTTGATTGTTCAACAGTAGGACTTGACAAGAGTATCTTATTTAATTCGGAGTTAAAGAATAATTTATTAGAGTTGAAATTGGTATCGTATAGGTGATTCATTTTTCCTTCAGTAGAAGCGATATTTTAATTTAGCACTTTATCTTAGTTATTATATGAAATTGCTTAAGAAACAGTGATTCTATTCACATAAAGGACTGTACATTTTGTAATAAAGCAGTGATGGATACATCGGAAAGTTAAAACACTTCTACTAATATACAGAACAGACACAAAAAATTTCAGTTAATTATTTCCAAAACTTTTTGAGCAATCTCTGTCCCCGCTTGAGAATTTCAAAAAAAAAAAAAAAACACGTTTCGAATAAAACGCGTTTTAAAGAATGGCATATCTTGCTTAAAGTAATGGCATTGCTTTAACTATAAAACACTTGTAGTTTTTGCTTTAATGAACGGAAAGTAATAAACTTGGTATTTTTATAAAGCTAATAAAATCATAAAGAATTTGACAATTTTTGGCAAAATTTACAATTTTAGGGTAGCCGGGTACCTTAAAAGATACTGTGGGAAATTTGGAAAAATTGTTGGCACACAGCAAAATTTTGTAGTCTGAACCGCTTTAAGGACACACATATCTCCTTCCCAGTTTCTTCGTCATGAACTTCTGTGTTTCTTCGTATTGCATCATCACACAAACCTAATGTAAACCTAGTGTAATTCACAAACCTAAAATTAATATATGTATATATACACACTGCAGTTTGTAAAAAATGCAACACCATGAAAGAATCATCAGAATTAAATGAACTTTGCAGCAATAGTACGTAGAATAGTCGTAGTTACGTAGAATAGTAAAGTTTCAGAACCACCGTGCATGCGTGGAATGTGCAATGCCCCCTAAACTGATGCTGAAAGCGTATAAATAGAGGGTTGTAGCGGGACGTTGAAAATAAATGATTATTTGTTAGTGGCGAATGTTTAGTGAGACCAAAGTATGCTTTCACGACGAAATAAGGAGAAATTCCAACAACTTGCGGAGTTTGAACGGGGGAGGAGTATCGGCCTTCGAGAAGGAGGATTTTCCTACCGTGAAATAGGAGCTCGTGTGCAGCGAAACAGTTCCACAGTGATGTGAGTTTGGAATCAGTGGACCGACAAGCACTGAACAACTCGAAAAACTGGTAATGGACTACGGAAGGTGACATCAGCGCATAACAATCGACACCTGCTCCGCATGGCGTTGGATGACCGTACAGCTTCCCCCAGACAGTTGGCAGCACATTGGTCTACTGCTGCAAGTATACTAATGTCGGCTTCGTCATTTCGTCAACATCTGCTGCACCGTGGATTGCGTGGAAGGGTGCCTTCACCACAAACCATCGACGTCTGCTGCACCGTGGATTGCGTGAAAGGGTGCCTTCACGGCAAACCATCGACGTCTGCTTCTGAAATGGGTCTTCTTTTCAGATGAATCACGCTTCAATTTGTGGGACTATGATGGCTGCCTTCGTGTTAGACGCTATGCCGGTGAACGCTGCCTTCCAGAGTGCGTTATCGAAAAACATAGTGACCTAACACCCTGAGTTATGGTTTGGGGCACGATTTTGTATCATGGACGTTCCAATTTGCTACGAATTGAGAGTAATCTCAACAGCAATAGATAAGTCTGTGAAATGCTACAGCCCAAAGTCGCTCCCTTCCTTCAAGGCTTCCGTGGAGCTATCTTTCAGCAAGATAATGCACGCCCACATATTGCAAAGACTGTTCGAGACTTCTGTTCAGCTCAACACATGCAACTTTTCCTTGGCCTGCTTATTCGCCGAATATTTCGCCTATTGAGCAAGTGGGGGATTTGGTCGGTCAGCGTCTCGCTCGTGATCCACGTCCTGCAGATTCAAAAGACGAACTTTTCCTGCGCATACAAGCAATATAGAATTCTCTTCCACAAGCAGACTTTCAAATTCTGTTTGACTGCATGCTACGTCGTACAGCAACACTTAGTGCAGCGCGTGGTGGCAACACCAAATACTGATTTCGGACACTTAATATTTCTTTTTTTTTTGAAAATTTCGTTATTTATTTATACTAATACAAGTCGTTTGTGCAATAAATTTCATTTAATTCTGATGATTCCTTCATTGTGTTGCATTTTTTACAAACAGCAATATATAAATATATATATATATATATATATATATGAAATAGACGTAGCCGTTGAAAGGTATTTCTCTTTATAATTACTATTTTTTACAGTCATGGAGTTATTCAAATCTGTTTAATTCCACATCTTGAAAGATTTAAGCTGGTTAAACATAAAGCATGACAAGGACAACAAAAATACACAACACACAAACACAAACCAAGTTGCAGACGGCTACATGTTGAAAGACAAATACAGAAGCGAAAAGAGAGACGGTCTCCAGGAATCTCAGTATTTATAGGCAGCTTAAATCACATGATCTGAGTGGGTGGATGGATATAGTTAAAAATACTCTTGCTAGGTGGCTGGCTAACTTATTACTTAAATTTGGGTCCTGAAGGGATAGGCCAAAGGTAATTAAAAGTTATTAAGAATAATTTAATGGGGGTTATTACATATATATATATATATATATGCACTCAAGAGCCAAAACGTTATTACCACCCCTACATTTTGCAATGAACTCGCTAGATGACGTGGAAGGCACGTGATCAGGTGGAAGTGGTATTTAACTGCTGCTAGAGAGTCTGAAGAATCATTGTTTCACTTACTTCTGTGTGTGATGGGAAAGGCTGCGGATCTAATCGACTTTGATAGAGGGCAGATTGTAATGGCTCCAAGACTTGGAACAAGTATTTCCGAAACGGCACGATCGTGGGTCGCTCGCGATCTACAGTTGTTAGTATACTTATGCAAAAGTGGATGAATGACGGTGAAACCAGCAGTAGACGACATGGTGTTGGACGTCCACACGCTATCAAAGAAAAAGGTCATCGGAGACTGTCTCGCATGGTGAAGCAAAACTGGAGCCATACAGTGGCTCAGCTGACGGCCCAATACAATGCAGGGCCAAGTAGAATAGTATCGGAGCACACTGTTCAGCGGACACTGTTGAATATGGGGCTACGCAGCAAACGTCCCCCTCGTGTGCCTTTGCTGACCAAGCGTCATCGCCAATTGCGCCTGCGCTGGGCCCGGGAACATCGGGACTGGTCCATGGATCAGTTGGAGAGAGTTGCCTGGTCAGATGAATCACGGTTTGTCATTCATCACGCCGATGGCCGGGTCAAGATACGCCGTCTTCCAGGCAAACAGTTGCTATCTCAATGTACAGTAGGTCATACACACGCTGGTGGTGACGGTATTATGCTTTGGGGGACGTTCTCTTGGGCGTCTCTGGGACCCGTGGTTGTAGTAGAGCAGACCATGAATGCTACAGGGTATCTGAACATCATTGCGGACCAGTTGCACCCTTACATGGCCTCTGTTTTTCCAGCTGGAAATGGAATTTTCCAACAGGACAACACTCCGTGTCACAAAGCTAAAATTGTGGTTCCAGGAACATGATGCTGAATTCCAGTTAATGTCCTGGCCGCCTAACTCCCCGAATCTCAATCCGATTGAACACATTTGGGATGTCATAAGACGGCAGCTCAGAGTTCAAAGACCACCCATTCGCAATATCTCGGATTTTCGTGACCGTTGCTGAAACATCTGGTACAATCTGTCTCCGGCCATCTACCAAGGACTTGTGGCCTCCATGCCAAGGCGGGTTGAAGCTGTGTTGCGCGCCAAAGGTAGGCCAACTCGTTATTGACAGGTGGCCATAATGTTTTTGGCTCTTGAGTGTATATATATATTGTTTTGCATCGAAAAAAAAGATTTGTTTGGATTAACAAAAATTTCTCTGATAATTTGATTTTTTGCAATTTTGAATGGAATTTTTGTTAGATATAACGAAATAATTTTGATACAACAAAAAATTTTGACAACACTTTTATACAATATTCGAACAAAATTTTGGTTTATTTTGCCAGCAAATGGTTACCATCCAAGTGAACATGATACAATGAAATCCTTCTTGTCAGGAAACCACGTAGTCTATATTAATGCAAAAACTTGTAAAAAAGAAACTGTCAGAGTTGACGTCATGGGCTTATAGTCCCAGAGCCCAGACGTTACTTATATTCTAACAAATAAAATATATAGGATAAGGTTGTGCTAGTAGAAACTTTGAGTGCGTGTATATCTCTGCTACCATGGACTGACGGCCAATTTACAGGTCGGTAAAAACAGTGCCAACTTTTCTCAAATTCTCAAAGTGGATTTTTACTTACGTTTTAAAACATATTGTTAAAAATTAATAATCCATACACGTTCCATCGGCAGTAACTTTTAACAGACGCTTAAAAGCTTCCAAAAAAGTAATGAAACTTTAAAAACTTGATTTTTATATTTGATACTCGGTGAATATTTCAATATTTGTGGTAAGCAGCCAGAGACCAATCGGATGGGCCAAACATCCCCCCAGACACATCTAAAGGGTCGCTATGCATAAGAGCGCAGGCTGACAGTTAGTTTTATAACAAAGTATTGTATCAAACTTGTGTTATTAATAGTCTAATGGAAGACTTGGGTAATAATTAAGTAATACTTTCGTGATTAATTATAACGATAATTATTGCATAATTAAATTTAAGTACATTTGAACTCGCAATGATAATTAGGTACAAACCGTCGTTGACATAAAAATGTGTTTCATTGGCGATGTTCAGAAAATTTATGGTTTTAAACAGCAATAAATTTAATAAAATAATAGGTTATTGGCATCTGGTAAGAAGCAAATGAATATAAATTTTATTATTAGAAATGTAAATATTAATCATTATTCAGTAAATAAGCTGTAATTTTTAAAAAATTTTAAAACTTCATTATCATCATAATTGAAGTTTGATGTCTCATCACTAATTCATCCTTCTAGGGGTGAATATTAACGTCATCCTATTCAGCTATTTGAGGGCTTTTCGTTACGTCATTTTGAACCATGGTCAAGTGACGACACCTGAGCCCCCCTATCACCCCTCTCTCCTAACTTGCACACCACACCAGCGGGAGGACGTTTGAGTTTCGACAGATTTAACGTGCATCGTCCCTTACTCTTGAGCGGTAATAGGTTCGAACTCATGACACGCTGGCTACATTGAACACCAAGCTACTGCGCCACTACTTTTCTAGAAGGGGAAGAGAACACACAGTTTGAAAAAACGTGGCATATGACACAAAATTGACTCATTAAAAGTATTTGAAATGTCATATATGTTTGGGTTTGAATAGTAAAATTAACTAACGTCTGTTGAAATAGTTTGAAAGATCTAAGAAGGAAAATCGTTTGTTGACAAATATTATTTGGAAGTTGATAAAAAAAAAATAGTACGCAGCTCTAATACTAAGAAGAAAAGTGTCATATTATTCGTAATTACTGAATACAATTGAGTAAATAGTTTTAAAACTACAAATTTTTTACCAAATAAGTCAATGCAAATTTTATTGCTTGATTATTTTATTAATCTCACACGATATTATCGGAACTTGTATTTTTGAACCATGGTAAAGTGACGAGAATGTGACACCTGTGTTCAGAGGCAGATTAAAATAGATGGGGGCCCCAGGCGGTAAGAGGTTTGAGGCCCATGGGACCAAGTTGAAAAACTAAAATAGTGAAAAGATTCGTTGACCCTAAATTATCAAAATAAAATGTATTGTTAATAATAAAACTCAACGACTAAAGAAAAATCTTAACTTAAAAAAACTAAAAATCTTACTAAAGAGCTTACAATTTTGTTATAGAACTTTACTTCTTGATTTCTTTTTGGCAAATTCATCAATTATTTTTGTTGTATTTATTTTTTGTCAAAAAGAGTTTTGTGTGTTCTTATATATAATATAACCATTTTGTTTGTTTTCTCACCCATAGTGCTTCTTAAATAATTTTTAACATGCTTTAAAATTGAAAGAGATCTCTCACCTGATGCATTCGATATTAGTAGATGTCGGTCTACCCAAGACCTCTTACAAATCGATACATTTTTAGTGGGGGTCTTCATTGTATCTCTGTTAAAAATAGAAAAAAAACTGATCCAATTCATATCGTTAAAATTAAAAGATTCAATATTGTCTTTGTAAGTTTCCTAGTTTTTGTATAGCTTTCTTCTTAATTTAATGTAATAATCTCTCGTCAATAAATACAATGAAAAGAGTTCTAAGCAGTTCCATATACCTCAGGTCATCGGGATAGTTATGCTGCTGCCCTATCACATGTGATATAATATGAATTCACTTCGAAATTTTCTTTCCTTCAGTAATTCATAACCGACTTTTTTACTTTTATTGAAAATAATTTTTCTCTTTCTCTACCAAGCTTGTCCAGCTTCTTCTTCAAACAAGAGCCCAGATAAATCAGTTTCTCCTAGTTCCATTTTTTCAAATTAATTTCTAAAATTTTGGATACAGTTTTCTAGAGATTTTAACTGACTAGATCCTTTTAATAATTCACACCCAACTTATTACAATGTTTGGCTAGTAGTATTAAGAAAGTTTCATATTTTTCCATCTGTTTCAAAAGAAAGTTGCCTCCAGAGAAATGGTCTTTTTTTTCTCATTCGAATCATGGATTTCAGCAAGGCTGCTTTTAATAATCTTTACCCTGCTGATAAGGTCTAAATTCAACTAGCTTTAAATAGTTTGCTTTGAACTAGACATACCTTTTATCACGTAACTTCATTTTGTTTCATTTATCTTCATTAGCAAAATACACTGATGGAAATAAAAATCCCATCACCAAGAAGGAGTTGTGCCATATGTACAAATATTCGGTGTACACATACGAAAGATGACTTTGATTCGAATTTCGCGTTAAACGCATAAGTGTAGCACTAGTTTCTCCACTTTGAGGATGCGAATCTGTGTACTTTACGTGCTATAAAGTTCGTGAGGGTTATTTATCGTTGAGATTTGACGTAGTGAGTTGATGTTAGTCCAGCATAAATTTAAGAAGACGAAGAAGCTATTATCAATAGCTCAGTGGTAGTATAACAGAGCTTAAAAAAGGAGGATTTTCTTACCACGATATTGCAGAAAGACTTAGTAGAAATGTGTCCATTATGCATAATTTTCCGCAACAGTAGTCTCAAAAAGGCACAATCTCAAAAAAAAAAAAAAAAAAAAAAAAAAAACGAGTGTGCTTACTGAAGTAAAACTTCTTTAGCTCCATCTATTTGTATAATTATATAAATGTTTATATATGTATAAAATATATACATGTATATTCATATACATATATTAATCTTTTACGAATATTTAAATTTATTATGGGTTTTCATCAATAAATTAATATTGTTCTATAGATTTTTTTAAAATTTTTATTCATTATCGGATACATAATAATTACTGTGGTTGATTGTAAGACCGAGACAATAGGCTTATGGTATATGACATAAGATACATATGTTTTCGAATGAAAATTATAAAAGGTATCTAGAGAAAACTGCATCGATTGTTGTTCCATGTCTTGTGGGAGGCTCATTTCGGTTATTATTCATTTTATTCATTTGTAGTTCTAATTTATCTTGTAGAAAGTCTACCAAGAGTTGTCCATCTTCGGACGCAAAATTAATATTGAAATATCCTGCTAAAATTAGTGGCAACATATGATAGTTTTCTCCTAATTCTTCTCAGAGCCTACTCGACCATGAATCATGTCTTTTATATAAACACTTTATAATATTATTAACTGTGTTATTGGGTGAAATGTATGCAACTACCATTATGATGTTTGTTTCATCGTCCAAAACACAGTGAGCAGCACATATATCACCAATTGATCATTGACCAATATCGATTTCACGAATATGTCGTAATAAAATATCCATGTTCGAAGTTACTATATTCGAGGCATCATTTGATTTCTGATAAATCGCCATTCCTGCTGATCTAACATTTTTACGTTTAAATTTCGAAATACAATTAAAATTCGGGAGGTCAAGTTTTTCATCGTCATTTGACCAGGTTTCTGATAGAAACAAAACATTGCTTGAATCAATTATGGGATCGCTCAAATCCGACACGTGTTTTCTGAGACTTTGGCAATTGAAGGTAACCATGGACAACTTTTTTCTGTTATTCATGAAATCAAGAATCGTTCTTCCTATTGTTGACAATGTGTTCAACGATTTCCTTTTGATAATTACAGTAGGAGGGGAAAGAAACCTTATTTATTAATAGGATATAAAAGCCACAAGTCCAATCTGAGGCCACGCACGCACTCTCACTCACTCACTCATTCACTCACTTTTCGTAACGCTCTCGTCAAGCACATTCCCCAGCTTACTCCCCAAGTCAAGCGTGTGTCCGTTCACCTCACCCGATTACACTTTTCGTAACGCTCTCGTAACGCATGCACCAACTTACTCCCCAAGTCAAGTGTGCGTAAAGAAGTTTTACTTCAAAATCTATGGTCCAACCACGCACACATCACCACTGACAGAGAAGACCACTATATTCCCTCCAAGGTTGGTAAACATCGTAGTTCATCTACAGCCGAAATTACAGTTCTTTTTCGGCATCAGACTGACGCAATGAACTGGAACAAATCAATGAATCAACAAATTAATCAGAAATAGCTCCCAGCCAGACGCTATATAGCGTTCATACCATTAGTTCCAAATCAAGATACCCCTGCGACTTCAGTTATGTCATGCTAGAGATCATTGGAGAGCGGAGTGACGATGTGTTGTTCAATGATGAAAGCTGTTTCGGTCTTGGGGCCAATGACGCAGGAGCGTAACGAAGAATACTAGCTCCCCTCCTTGTAAAGTCAGGTTACGGCTATCATCCAGTCCCCCTCTCCGATGTGGGGGTTGCGTCGGTGTACGTTACGCCACTGCAGTGTTGGCTGTATATTGTTTAGAAGAATGCCAGATCAGCACTGCGGCCTAAACACATTGGACCGGCACCTAGAATTATGGAATGGTGGGTCAATTTTCTTCAATTGCAGGAGCACTCACGAGGTTAATTCACACACCCTAACTGTAAACATTTACGTCAATCTGGAGATACAAGCTGTTGCATTGCCATTTATAAGCATCATTCAAGGAGTGTTTTAAACAGGATAAAGTGCGCCTTCATGCCCTGTTGTAATCCAACATGGTCTATAGAGTGTCAACGTTTTGACTTGCTAGATCACCAGATATTTCTCCAATCAATAGTGAATGGAATATCACTGGACGACAACGTCATCCCCAACCGGAATTATAAGCAACGTTATATTGATCGACCAAGAGTGACATCCTAGCAATTCCATCCCACCCACTGATATCTGGTACTTGTGCATGCACATTGTTTACATTCTTGCATTTAAAATTGTGGCGGTTCCACCGGTTTTTAATGTAACATCAATTCACATTTGAAATGGCTCTTTTCGCGCCTACATTAACCTGTGATCTTGAATCAATCGTTTCCTAGACAAATCGAAGTTTCATTAGCATTTTTCTTGGTGTGTTGGGATTTCCCTTTAGTATAAGAGGTATCCGAGAGTAACAGCTGTGAAGTATAAACGAACTTGTTGGCCTTCAATAGAACGCGTCGAAAAAACAAAAAAAAAATGGAAAACTATTGATTCGAAATAAAATTTGTACAAAACAACGTATGCGAAAATGTTGTACAGATTGCAAGAGAAATACGAAAGAAAAATGGGAGCTGCTATACGACTCAAATACGTGGAAATCATTGGGGTTACATATCAGTTCAAGATACTTTTTTTTGCATTGAATTTATAACAAGAATCCATCAAGGTTGGGACCTATACTGGCGCTGGGGGTCCCTGGCGTACGCCAGGTCCGTCAGTCGCTTAATCCTCCTCTGCCTGGGACCGCAGTAGCCGAGTGGTCTAGGCATCGGATCGTGGCTAGCGTACCACTCAAGACCCGCTGTGTAGGGTAGCGATGCACGTAAAATCTGTCGAGAGCTCAAACGTTGATGTGGTGTGGTAGTTAGGAGAGGGGGTGCCAGCTCAGGTGTCGTCCGCGTCACTTGACCATGGTTCAAAACTACGCGGACCGTCCCCATTAGCCCTCGTGTAGCTCAAAAGTTAATATTCACTCACTCCGCCTCTGCCTTTGTTGGCTCCAAAGCTCAGAATGAATGCCTTTCTGCACGGAGGATCTACAAAACACTTAGAGTTAAAAATTTCACGTTTTTTGGGAGGGGGGGGTGGGCATTACATTGAGAGTTTCTATTGTATCATATATAAAAAGTTAAAAAGCCAAGATTTCATTAATTTTTTTGTTGGATTTCAGAAAATATATTTATTTAGTGAGACTAAAATCATCTACTGAAAATTCGGGATTAATATATTACTGATAGAACTAAAAAAGGAATTAAACAACCTTGCACTCCAAAAAATCTAATCTTTTTGAACTAAAAAATTTTATTTTCTATGGTCATGGTCGTGACCGACGATACTTGGGTTGAGAAGTGAATTCGAGTGGGATGTAGAGGGCAAGGGAAATCTGTCCCTCACATGGGTGAGTGTGTGAAAATTCGGAATTTAAGGTGCTAACTCGGGTGTCATCCTTTTCACTTGATCTATGCTCAAAATTAGGAAGTGTTGCTTTAAATGCAACGTTATAAGCAAACAATCATTAATTGTTATTTATTTTTTTAAAGTTTCATGTCAAGCTCCATACTTTTATGTGATAATGGAATATTGCTGAAAAAGGTACAATAAAAAGGAGGCAAATATAAGAATGTAATGTGGAACAATTTATAATGTAAAATAAAAAATTATTAATTTTCTTATTTTAACCATATGTACTCAACATAGTTATGAGATTAATTTCCTACATAGAAAAGGCTTTGTATAAAATGTCTCTTGTTAATCGTTTAGTTGGTCCAAAGTTTAGTCGGACGACTTCCAAGCTATTAATTACTTTCCCAGACATGAACGATTTTGAGTGTTTATTAACATCACACTATGGTCCTTTTGAAAACCCCAACTTGGAACTATTTCATTCAGCGGGTCTTGAGTGGCCCTGCCACATTTCAAGTGCCCCAAACCAATCAATCAACAGTTAATTGTAATTTGCTTAGCTTCGCGCTAGCAACCTAGTTATTTTGAACCGTAGACTAGCGACGAGAACGACACTTAAGCTCCTCTCCAAACTTGCACACCATACCAGCGAGACGACTCGGAGATATTTAACATACATCAGCCCCTTCACATAGTGGGTCTTGAATGGCTATAGGACTTGAATCCCCACCCACGAGTTTATCCCTCGACTACGAAGGCCAATCTTATTGCTTTGACGTTAATAAAAGCAATCAATCAACAGAGCCACTAGAAAGCTGCACGAGGGTTATTGGTGACGCTCAGTTTGACCCTCTCTCTTCCACTCAAAGGAATCTCGACAGAAGCCGGAAAGTGAAAGGAAAACTTAATTTCATTTTTTTTATTGACGACAAACGAAATTTTATTGCATCACGAAAGGTGGGAAACTCGTCAGCATAAATAATCTTCCAAAATGATTACATTTTGTGTACCTAGTCGAGTTGTTTCAGAGTGTGAATCTCTAATGAATGTTTCTTTTCTTTCGTGAGATTTCCTGAGGGATTAGATATGGGATCATGATACATTTCTTGATTTTTTTCAATTTCTTAGCTGACTAGTCATGGTTTGAATGCTGGTGAAACAAAAGTTAAATCTATCGTGGCTCCAATTCCTCACGTTCGAGTGATGGGAAAGCTTGGAGAGGGCAACTTACTTGACCGTGGTTCAATAGAATCCAGTATGCTTTTTTTAAAACTCTTTCATTAAACAATGAATGAATCAAGAAATTGAAATCATCTGATGCAGAAAAATAATATGTCAGCCGTGGTTGTACTTTCTGTTATCGGGCATTCAAATATTAATTCAGCAGTAGGGAAATTATTATTAAGAAGCATTGTACGAAATATTTTGAAACGTGAAATAAAACTGAGCTTCCAAAATCTATCCATGACGATGTATGGAAAGTGAGATATCTTCAAAGGACCCAATTGCGAGATCTGCAGCTCAATGTGACGCGTTACTTAAAAACAGATTTGTATCGCTTTTTTATGTTCCTCAACTGATTTCGCGGAGCCAGATGCTTCTTGTGTTGACATTTCCGTGGTCGATGGCAGCGCCCTCTGGTTGCTCGGTAAGAGAATACATCATTCCCGCCTCAGCACTGTGAATGGATGCAGCTCTTTCCCCTCCGCTCCTCATGAACCAGCCAAAGGTCCCGCCGACCACCCAAATGACGGCGAAAAAACTGAAAATCCTCTTGGCCATCGCCTACGGGAATCTCTTCTTAGGCAGCTGCTACTCCCTCATGGCCCCCATTTACCCCGCCGAGGTAGGAGTCTTTTCAGCTCATTCTAGTTTCCAAAATCTTCCTTCGAAAAAGTATTTTTTTTCTCTAAGAAAATCGATTCCAAAGTAATTTGAGGCGTATTTTCCGTAGAAATATTTCCAAACACTTGAATCCGAATTTCCATGCATGTGTGTTTTTTTTCAAATCTCTTTGGGAAGCCAATGTTTCCATCTAGATGCGTGTTCAAATTCTTCCCCTTACAGTATTGGATCGAAAATAAATTGGATAAGAAAACCCTTTCAACTTGAGTAAATATGCAGTTTCTTAAAAACTTTGTGCACCTATTAAATATTTTGACATTTTTCTTTTAAAAATGAAAAAATTCAAAACGTCAATAATTTTTTTTTTTGTAGATTACAAACTAAATTTATACCTAAATCGATTGTTTTAAAATTCCTTTCTACAAAAAAAATCAAGATATTTGTTTAAAAAAAGATTGGGTTTCTTCCAAGAATGTGCTTGGAACAAAATCGGCTCAAACTTGGATGAATTTTTCTGTAAATACGCAAAGCAAAATGTTTCTAAGCAAAAAATCTGAATTTGTAGTAGAATGTTTTAAAATTTACTCCCATTTTTCATGGAATCCCGTCCAAGGAAAAAATATTTTCAATTAAAATTGTAAGGAGAATATTTTAATTTTTACTAAACAATTTGGGCTTCAGAAATTTTGGATGTTTTATTTACTATTCATAGTTTCGTAATATGTGTTATAAGTATACTGGAATCGGAAAAAAGGATTATAAAACGTAGATTTTCTGAAAAAAAGATATTCGAAAAGTATTTTTAGTTCGGTATGTATTATTGAGTTGTCGAATTGATATTACTCCTTTGCAATGGGTCCAGTGGCGCGGTAGCCTAGTGGTCAAGATATCGGATTTTGGCTGGCTTGTCACGAGTTCGAGCACAGTATCACTAAGGACCCACCGTGTAGGGGAGCGATGCACATTAAATCTGTCGAGAGCTCAAACGTCTTCCGGTTGGTATGGTAGTTAGGAGAGGGGTGCCAGCTGAGATGTCGTCCTCGTCACTTGACCATGGCTCAAAATGACGAGGTACGTCACCAAACGCCCTCGTGTAGCTGAACAGTGTGACGTTAATATTCACTCTCTCTTACTATTGGTCCATCTTGGATGAATCTTTTTCATCAATTTTTCTTGGTTTGAGTGTAGTCTATATATATAAAGGAGAAAAGCGACTCACTGACTGACTGACTGACTAATCACGATATCTCTGGAACTATTCAACCTACATACTTGAAATTTGGTAGAAATGTTCCTTTCATAGAGTAGACATCAGCTAAGAACGGATTTTCCGAAATACGAAATGCAAAGGGCGTTAAGGGGCGTTATAAATAATTGTTTCCATGTTTAAACTACTCAATGTACAATTTTGAAATTGGGTTAGCAGATTCCTTTCATACAGTAGAGATCCGCTACAAAATGAATTTGGTGAAAATCGTCCCCCAAGTGGCGTTGCAGGGGCTTAGGGGGCGTTATAGATAATTATTTTCATTTTTAAACTATTTGACGCACTGTCTTTAAATTTGATAAATAGATTCCTTTCGTAGAATAATGATCAGTTACAAAACGGGTTTTGTGAAAACAGACTTCTAAATGACATTGTGGGGGATTAAGGGGCGTAATAGATAAATATATCCGTTTTTAAACTACTTCACCTACCTGCTTGAAAATTGGTAGGTAAGTCTCTTTCATGGAGTAAATATCCGCTACAAAATGGGTTTGAAAAAATTGACCCCCAAGGGGTGTTGCGGGGGTGGGGGTTTAAGGGGCGTTATAAATTCCGATTTTTTAACTATTAGACGTACAGTCTTGAAACTTAGTACGCAGATTCCTCTCATAGGGTAGAGATACGCTACAAAATGGGTTTCATGTAAATTGCCCCAAGTGGCGTTGCGGGACTTAAGGGGCGCTATAGATAATTATTTCCATTTTTAAACTATTAGACGCACAGTCTTTATATTTGATAAATAGATTTCTTTCATAGAGTAGAGATCAGCTATAAGAAGGTTTTGTGAAAACAGACCTCTAAGTGACGTTGCGGGGGTTTAAGTGGCGTAATAGATAAATATTTTCGTTTTTAAACTACTTGACCTACCTGCTGGAAAATTGGTAGGAATGTTTCCTTCATGGAGTACATATCCGTTACAAAACGGGTTGGGGGAAAATTGACCCCAAGGGGTGTTGCGGGGGTTAAGGGCAGATATAAGTAATTATTTCTATTTTTAAACTATTAGACGCATAGTCTTGAAATTTGGTGAGCAGATTCCTCTCATAGGATAGAGATACACTACAAAATGTGTTTTGTGAAAATAGACCCTTAGGTGGCGTTGCGGGGGTTCAAGGGGCGTTATTGATAATTTTTTTTGCATTTTTAATTTATTGGACGCACAAATTTTGCTAAGCAGATTCCTTTCATAGAGTGCAATTCCCCTACAAAATGGGTTTTGTGAAAACAGACACCGAAGTGGCGTTATAGATAATTATCCCCATTTTTAAACTATTAGACGTACTGTCTTGAAATTTGATAAGCAGATTCCTTTCGTAGAGAACCGCTACAAAATGGGTTTTGCGAATATCAACTACTAAGTTTAATTTCGGGAGATTAAGAGGCGTAATCGATAAATATTTCCATTTTTAAACTATTTGATCATCCTGCTTGAAAATTGGTAGGCATGTTCCTTTCATGGAATATAATTCCTCTAACAAAGGGTAAAACGAAAATTGACCCCCAAGGATGGTTGCGAAGTGTCAAGAGGAGTTACAGAAAAAAATTAATGTTTTTAATTGTTAGACCCATATACTTGAAATTTTTGAAGCATGTTTCTTTTGTTGAATAGGGATGCACTAAGAATGTATTTTAAGTAAATCAAGTTCTACGGAGGGGTGCAGGGGTTACTGGGACGTATTGACAAAAAAAAATCCTTTTTTCGAGCTACAAGGACTATAATAATGAAATTTGGTTTGCATTTTTCTTTTGTTGAATTGAAATCCGCTAAGAGAGGTTATTTTAGAAAACGGCTCTCAACGGGATTACGGGGATATTGATAGTAAAACTTTTGTTTTTTTTCTGTTTGATTTAGACTTGAATTTTGGCTTGCATGTTCAATTTACGGAGTAGAGATCCACCGCGAAAATTGGTTTTGCGGGAATCCACTTGGTTTTTGGGTTACGAAAGAGCAAACATCATTCTACGCTTCAATTTTAGAGATTTTTAGAAAATACAAATTAGATGAGTTCTGCCCTTTTTTTTTATCAACAGGTGACAGTTACAGGTCTAAGTATATTTTCCAATACAATCGAATTCTTAATGCTAGGACTTGATATCAATAATTTATACACATATATATATAAGCAGTAAAAATTTTTAAAACATCATGAAATACCCAGCGAAGCGGGCGGGTAACAGCTAGTATAGTTATAAAATATCTTTTATAGTTTGAATTCATTAAATAGCATCTGACATAACTGAGTTAAAATTGTTTTCAATACAAACACGACATTTATCAAAATCAATGTTTTTTTCTAATAAGAAGATTTATGGGGATCATATACAACCCCACTGCTTACAAAAATGGTTGCAATCATTTTTTAATTATATAAATTCATAGAATAAGGTATAAAGAAAGCTTGGATATATGGCTACAAAATGTGGGCGTTTTTCTACGATTGACAACAAAAATGTTTCCGAAAAGTAAGTTATTTTAAGTGGAGACATCGGATTATAATTTAAAAACATCCTAAAGTTACGATCAAAAAGAATGTTTCATACTTTTTAATCTTATTTGTAAAAATGTTTTTCTTGTTCTAAGGTAACTGAAACTTGATCAATTTTGACTACTTTTTTCATTCCTTTTAAAAATAAATTCTATTTAAGCCATTTTTATGTAGTGGGTGAATTTCCTATACCAAGCTAATAATTCAGAAATTTCATGCTGATTCATCCATTTGAATGAGCTACGAAGAGTTGATTAGATTCTTATTTGTTGACGCTTAGATAAAAAAAAATATTTTCCTATTTTATCAATTGATGTTTCTAAATTTGATATTTACGTAAAATATATTATCAAGGTATAATTTTTTTCCCTTTTACTGACAATATATGCGTTGACCTTTATAGCTCGACAGTATCTATAGCATTTGTTCTCATTTACTTCCACTGCAGTACCCTGTCGTCAAGATCATGGACTCGTGGCTGGCGTGTCATGAGTTCGAGCCTAGTGCCGTTCAAGACCCGCCGTATAGATAGTACAGCTTAAATCTGTCAAAACTCAAACGTCCTCCTGTTGGTGTGGTGGGGAAAAAGAGGGCTGCCAGCTCGGGTGTCATCCTCGTCCCTTGACCATGATTCGAAATTACAAAGTTTGTTACCAGTAACCCTCGTACAACTTTACTCTTAATATAACTTTCACTCACTCGACTGCTGTACGGAGATGTTCACGTGATTCAGAGACGTTTCTCTCCATTTTTTTAACACGCTCTTATAAGTTTCATTTGCATGTAACGGAATCTTGGAACTCGATTTTTACCCACTTTAAAAGGTCAGATGAATTCAAAATTTTGCACTCTTATCAAGGACCGATGACAATACAATAATTTCATAATTTTGTTCCATTGTCCTGACCAGGACATCGGGAATAACGATTTTCAGATTCGGTGACTCATTCCAAATACCATTTCCAGATTTGGCGACTCATTCCAGATTTAGCGACTAAAAGATTAAGGTGCAACCCTAAAAACGAATACACTTGTGGTTAATAGAAGTAAAATAAACAAAAAAGTGTTCTCTCTCTTTATGCGAGAAAGCGTAGGTTGGGTGCGTCGCTATTTCTTACCACAAATAAACGATTGTCTAATTTTTCTGAAAATGGAAATAAAAAAAAAAGACTCGTGCATGCGAAAAAAATAATTTACGTTCTAACTGCTAAATATTTTTTATTTCTATAAAGCAATACGCTTAGAAGTGATGATACGAATTCACATTATAGCAATACGTTTAAAAGGTGATAATACGCGATTGAAACTTAATATTTCTTCTTAATTTATTTGATTGTTTGATTTTATGGCACAAGAGCCAAATTAGGCTAAGCTGCGCTAAATATTTCTTCTTAAAAACTCTTATTAGTTTGACGTGCATCTATAGAGACGGAATCTTTGAAATATAACGTTACGGAACTGATCCGTAAACGGAAAGAATCAATACCCTTCAGACCCATTAATTAATATCCATTGAAGAGAAATAAAAAAACTAATTCCAGCAGCTACTATTTCCCCCTCCCCCGGCTCCAAATATCAAACTCAAGGATAAATTCAACAATAAGTAAATGATAGTTTGAAAAATTGAAAAAAAAACACTCTTTTAACGTAGATCGAACTAAAAATAAATAAATTATAGTTTAAAAAAACTAAAAAACTCTTTATAGTGATTCGAACTAAAAAGTAAGAAAATCATTCTTATTATAAGAATAAAATGATTAACAAGAAAATGAATGTCATTCGGGTAAAAGCATGGGGGTGCTTTGTACTACATTTTTACACTACCTCAGAGCATTTCGGAATAGAACTGGTCAGAAATTATAACAATTAATATAAAGCCCCCCCCCACGCTTTTACCCCAATGTTATTAATTTCCTTTAATCATTTTATTCTTATAGAATATAAGAATATATTATTAGAATATAAGAATATATTATTAGAATATAAGAATATATTATTAGAATATAAGAATATATTATTAGAATATAAGAATATATTATTAGAATATAAGAATATATTATTAGAATATAAGAATATATTATTAGAATATAAGAATATATTATTAGAATATAAGAATATATTATTAGAATATAAGAATATATTATTAGAATATAAGAATATATTATTAGAATATAAGAATATATTATTAGAATATAAGAATATATTATTAGAATATAAGAATATATTATTAGAATATAAGAATATAATATTAGAATATAAGAATATAATATTAGAATGATTTTTTTTTACTTTTTAGTTCGATTCAATATAACGCGTGTTTTTTAGTTTTTTTAAACAATAATTTATTTCGTACAAGAATCTTTCTCATGACTACTTTGGTACTGGAGTTGTACTGCAAATGATGCTTAATAAAAGCTACATTGTCAAGCTATTTAATGTCGCACACACATATTGTAATTAAACTTATTGTAAAATGTAATCCCCTCCTTCCCCGTCAGGGGGCTCACCTGCTTTAGGTGAGTACGGGTGTCACAATCCCGAGGTGCCCTGGTGATCTTTTCTCAAGTGGTTTACTGTCTTTGGTAAATACGGGTGTCATGACCCCGGGGTACCCTAATGATCCTTGACTATTTTTGACTCGCTTTCTTGTCATTCAGTTTCATCTTTTCTTTCCCCGTCTAGACCACAAACAAAAATTTTCAAATAACCATGCATACACTTATTAATTTTTTCTTATTAGGAAATTTATAATTTGTTATTAATAACATATTTTGGTTTACATTGCGTTCAATTGGTTTCTTTTTCTTCATTTTCTTTAAATTTTTTGACTTTGTTGCTTTAGCTGTTTTTGACTTACACCGTTGGTTTGCCAACCCATGTGTTTGCCGTGTGCGGCGTCCCGTAAGGAGGAAAATGGTGTCCTGGGGATACCTTTGCGTTCCCTTTGGCCCACGCTTCTCTGTAGATAGGAGTGAGCCCGCTCCTGTCAATCGGCTGGCGATACCTCTCTTCGGTGTTCCTGGAGAGACATTGCTGTAGGGTCAGTGCTGCAGATAAAGGGGAGCGGGTTTACCCCTTAGATCCTCGCCCTGATTCTGTAGACTATATTCTGGTGCACTATATACTTCAAGGTAGGTGCCGTGCTTGGCTTTTGCCAGATGACCGGCACACTGCTTCCTTTGTTGAACTCCGTGGTGGGTGGAGGCACGCTGGGATGAAGTTCTAGTCGCACTTACGGATCCAAGTCAGCTGTGCCCGGGTAAAGACTTTGTATTACCCAACTTTAACATAGACGATATTGCTTATCACACAAGATTTTTATTAATATCTCTACCGAACAATAATATGTCTATATTATCGCCGTTTGCTATACATAAAGTTCTAACTAAAATAGGTGGTGAACCGAAATATTTAAAAAGATAGCGATCCAGTAATCTAGTCGTTGAAACAATCACTGCTATACAATCAAAAGCTTTTCTACTTGCAAAATCCTTTCTAAATTTTCCTGTTACGGTAAGTTCACACAATTCGCTGAACTACTGTCATTTCCGAACCAGATCTGTTGTCTACCCTTGAAGTGGAAATCCTCGAAGGATTTTCTTTTCAGGATGTTATTCAGGTTAGACGTATCATAATTAAAAGGGATGCAATAACTACGCCTACTAAACATTTAATTTTAAATTTCAATAGCCCCACACTTGCCCAAACTATTAAAGCTGGATATTTGAACTGTAAAATACGACCTTACGTTCCGAATCTCCTACACTGTTTTAAGTGCCAGAGGTTCGGACATTCGCAAACTTCCTGCCGTGGACAATTGACGTGCTCTAGGTGCGCATGTGTTGGACATACCTCCACATATTGCAATCTAGTTCAGAAATGCATGAATAGCTCGTTGTCCAAAATGGAAAAAGGGAAAACACAAATGCAAGAAAAGTTATATAAAACTTTAATAAAATATATCTTACTTAGAAGCCAGAAAATTAGTATCCTCGCATATATCTCAAACATATGCCCAGGCTACTAAAACTTGAACAATATCCACTACAACTCAAACAGATGAAAATATTACACAAATAATATGCTCTCCTTTAAAGTTATTTCAGCAGATACCAATCCTCCATCCTCGCAGTTTCCACATCATCAACTCAAGCAAACCTCTTGATGTCCACATCTTTAACAACAGATACTCAGCCAACTGTCACAATAATCACTACTTTGCGACTGCCTTATCCAATAGTTGAACTTCCGCTGTGTCTGAAGCTGCAAATAATTTCAAGCAAAGTAGGCTCAACACAGAACCAAACCCCGAAATTGAAATAACACCTCGTAAGCCGAAAAAAAGTTTCGTAAATTATACATCAGAAGATGATCCTGTAGGACGTGAATGAAACCATAATGGATTGAAACATAAAGAATGGTTTCCATTTTAATACTTGACTCCGTCAAAGAATAGGGGGGGGGGGAAATTCACCTAAATGTTTTAAATTCCATCTGTAAATATCGTGTCCAGATTTAAAGTAGTGTTTTATTTTGTATCTTCGATGTTTTTAAATTTACTTTCTGACATTTTTACAGTGCAAGAATTATGAATGACTTTTTTTAATATAATTTTAATGATTATTAGCTTTTACATTAACATTGCTAATAACTTGATGTTTCGAATTTTTAACAATTGTCTTAAACACTATGAGGAGTTAAAAACAATGTTTGGCGCAGTATAGCCGAAATCGGATCTTGCGCCAGTAAACCCCACAATCACTCACTCACCCCCCCCTCTATCGATTGTCAACCGTCAAGAAAAATAAACATATAATAATGAATAAAATATAAACAATGGTTAGAACAAACTTCAAAAAAATTGTATTGATTCTGAAATCAATTAATATTTCTTTTTCATCACAACTTGCGAAATTTCTCAATTTATTCCAATCCACTTATATTTTGCATTGTGAAATACATTTATTTCGAAACCAATCGAAAACATTGAGCCAATTAATAAATAAAAAAAACAACTATATTCTCTCAAATTAAAATTTAATTCCTGATAATCCCGAAACATAGTAAAAAAATATAAACAAAAAGAACTATTATAAGAAAAATGTGTTACATAGAAAATAATTAAAATATAAATTTTGCTTACTTTTCACAATTTAGAGAAAGTAGTTTAACACATTGAAGCAGTGGTGTAACGTACAGCTCCCACATCGCGAAGGGGGGGGGGACTCAAAACTGATGTTATCTTATGGTTTTGCAGTTTTTTGTAAGATTGGTCTTCGGCCCTAATCCTGACTTTGAAGGGGACCCTAATATTTTCCGTTACGCTACTGCATTGAAGACTATATATGCAATGAAAAGTGTATATAAAACAAAACTAAGGTATATTAAAAAAATATTAAATTAATAATTAAAATAAATTATATACAATAGAACAAAAGATTAATAAAGTTGAAAAACGGGAATTCCCGACTTTTGTCTGCAAACTTTTGCCTTCTTTTCTGCATTGTAAAAGTAAACTATTTTCGAACGCAACATGGTTTTTATCAATGATTGCTGAAATAGACCTCACGGGATAATTTTTAATAAAAACCAGCTAATATTACTAGCATAATGATTTTTAAGGAGAGTAAATCCAAGTGTAAGACAGTATATTCGAAAATTTAAAACAATTTATTTTAATGAGTGTTCGCAGAAATAATTTTAAGAGTAAGAATTTGGCCTTACAGTACAGAATGATTTAACAGAAACATGCATTTTAATCTGAAATTATAACACAAGTAAGTTTCTGTATTGCTGACTCTGGGGCAAATATAACCTGAAAAAGATAAAAAAAATTTTAACCAAAATACCAGCATAAGTAACATATTAAGCAGCCTTGAACAGGAATTAGTAAGAATTAAAATCAGAAATCTATATATATCTGATTCTAATGAATAATTACAATGACAAATAGCTAAGTGAGTGAATATTAACGTCCCACTGTTCAGCTACACGAGGGCTTTTGGGGTCGGTCTGCGTAATTTTGAGCCATGGTCAAGTGACGCGGACGACACCTCAGCTGGCACCCCTTCTCCTAACTACCACACCACACCAACGGGAGGACGGTTGAGCTCTCGACAGATTTAACGTGCATCGTATGTATATGATCTCCAAAAACTACATAAATATATTGTGAGGAACAAGTTAAGTCATGATGGCAATGCAATAGAGAGAGATGAAGAAAGTCTTGATCAGCATTGAATAGAAAATATGAGAAAATGGTTTCCAAGGGCATATATTTTCATATTTCTCTGTCGCCGCGGTAGCCTAGTTATCATATTCACGAACATGCAGCCGGCGTGTCATAAGTTCGAGCCTTAACGTCACTAAAGACCCACCATGAAGAGCGGCTGATGCATGTTAAATATGTCCCTACGTTGGCGTGGTGAGGAAGATAGAGTCCAGCTCAATTGTCGTCCTTTTATTAGACCATGGCTCAAATGGACGTTGTCTGTCACGAATAACTCTCGTGTTGCTTTAGAGCAGGACGTTTAGAAACGCATTCAATTCAAGACATTGAAATATCATTGCAAACAAACCCGTGTTGCCAAAAAAAATTTGAAAAAATACTTTTTACGATGATTTATTCGAAAAACATTTGTAAATCCACCCTGAGGAATAAACAAACTAAACAATACACTGAGAAAGAAATATAAAAATATATAATACTACTCGAAAAAAAACTGCATGAATCAGATGTTACCCCATTTTTTTTCATCATCACCAGTTCGTTGCAAAATTGCTTAAAATTTGAATTTTCCAGAGTCCAAAGCTAATTTCGAAAAAGCCTCTTCTAGGTGCACTTATCTCCTGACTTCATATAGGTGCACACTATCAGTTTCCAATTTCTGTTTTTGTGCAGCATCATGTGGACACACCCAACTCTCTTTTATTAGTAGAGATTAGAGTTTGCACACACATATCGTTCCAACAATCTCTAAAATACGTCAAGATTTTTAAAAAAAAGGTCTTTCTCGTGTTTAATTTTCTAAATAAATAAGGTTGAGTACTCATGTGTAATTTTTCATCTCTTATAGACTGTTTTTGAAGCATCTTGCCTAATTCTTATCTTTCTTTTTTACGTTTGGATAATTTAATCAATATTTTTAATTTTGCAAAATAATTTCAGAAATTTCACGACAATTTTGAATTACTTAAATTGTTTAACATGAGTCGATGACACATTAAAATACGTGTTCTAAAGGAAAACTTTAAATATATTTATATATTCTCTTTCTATACATTATACTTGTTTTTTGTAAATAGATTTCTAGACACGTAAGTTTTCTAGTCAGTTTTTCCCTTTCTACTGACTATTTTTAAAGTTGATTTAATAGTAAGTTTTGTGTTTCTCATAAGAAAAAGTAAATTTTTTGATAGATTTGTAGAGTGTTTGATCTCTCTTCTCGATTTCTCTTGAAAGAGAACCTTTTCTGTCTTGCTTGATTGTGTAATAGCCCGAAAATTAAGTTATCTCAAACTGGCTGCTAAACCCTCAACTCTAAACAATTCTACGCAAACAGATGAAATTATAACAAGAATAAAATGTCCACCTTTAAATTTACTTCAACCGCTTTCCTCTCTCCCGAAACCAAACAATATCCACTCTTGCTGTTTCCACATCATCTTCAACTGAAGAAAACCTGTTGCCATCAATAGCAGCTACAGCTCGCCACCTACACTGGTGTCCAAAAGTTGAGCATAATTGATAATTATGTGAATAAAGAAGGAACTGTAAATCAGAATGGCGGGAAACGTGATATGCAAGTGTAAAATGGTTATAAAATAAGGAAGCAAATCAAACTAATAATAATAATTAATTTATTATCCAAAGTGCAGTTTGAAGGAAAACTGAGCATAGCAAGGATTCACACTTTAAAGAAAAAATAAAAGAAAACATTAAATAAATTACTGATGCTGCAGTTTATTAAGGCGTGTGGTCACCTCTCTCGGACAGCCAGGCACGCTGCACAGTGATTTACCATACTTGCTATGAGATGATGAATGAGTTGTGGGCTCAAACGGTTCCAAGCTACTTGGAGAGCTCTCTTCAATTCTGTAGCGGAGCTTGGTGGGTGAGAAAGGGCTGCAATTTGTCTCTCGAGCATATCCCATACATGCTCGATAGGATTTAAATCAGGGGAGTTCGCAGCTCACGACATGCGCTGGATGTTTTCCGTTTCAAGGAAGTCATCAATCAGCACCGCTCGGTGACATGGCGCATTATCATCCATGGATATGAAGTCAGGACCGACAGCACCTCGAAACAAGCGAACATAAGGCTCAAGAACTTCGTCTCTGTATCTTTGAGCAGTCACAGACCCCGTGTCAAAGAAATGGAGGTCTGTGCGGCCATCCATCATGATGCCTGCCCATACCATTACTCTTCTTGATGGAAAATGATGTCTTTCCGTTATGTTTTTTGGTTCAAAACGTGTTCCACGTTCTCTCCATATCGCTGAGAATCACTACTCAGACTAATCCGGGACTCGTCACTGAAGATCACATTGGCCCACTCTCCCACACTCCAATGTTGATATTTCAAACTCCAGTTCAAACGAGTGTGTTTATGCGCAGACGTGAGGGGAATGCAAACTGCTGGTCTTCTGGAACACAGGCCAGCATGATTGAGTCTCCTGTAAACAGTTTATCTCGAAATTTGTATTTCTATGGCGACTGTGAAAGCCGAACCCAGTGCTCTGACAGTACTGCCCCTCTGACGTCGCGCACTTATTACCGGATATCGGTCTTGGCGAGGGGTTTTGACTCTTGGTCGACCTGATACTGGTTGTCGGGTAACATCTTCCGTTCTTTGAAACCTCTGCCACAGTCTTGAGATCACAGACTGGTCCACATTCAGAATTCGAGACACTTCGGTTTGTGATCGTGAGGATTCCAGCATTCCAACCATTCTTCCTTTCGTAAACATGTCCAATTGGCGTCTTTGAGCTATCATTCACCTTGTTTGATGGTTAACAACATCCCTTCGCACAGCAGTTGCACGAAACTTGTTTGAACTGCCTATGCTGTGTGAATCGGTTTCTCCGACATGCGCCGGTGTTTCGCGCAAGACGTAGTCGACTGAAAAGTTTTGCATAAACCCAATGTTTCTTCTTCACCGAATTAATATCCGCAAGAAATTTGGAATAATTTTACGAATATTTACTCCATGTTTTTCGCATTTTACGATTTATGCTTAACTTTTGGACACTAGTATACTTCTAAGTCTAATGCCGTAGTTTCCTCTGCCAGTATCAGTACCCCTATTGAATCATCATCAAACATATCCGCTTCCACATCTATTCAATCCACCTCTGCATCTACTACAATTCGAAATTTAAAACAAAATTTAAAAACTAGTGTGTAGAAAAAATGCTTAGTAAAAACAAATAAACCAAAAATAGAAATAAAAATGACACCACCCAAACCGCGTAAAAGTGCAACTCAACAGAAGTCATCAGAGGAAGATATGATAGTTTATGTTTAGAATGAATTTGATCTACCTAATATTTTAGTAAAAAACATTAAATATTCCAAAATAACACCTACACGAGATAAAAAAAAAAAAAAAACTCATGAGATAATTGTTTTTCTTTTACTTTCATAGCTTTTGGAACAAAAGCTTTTTACTTATCATGAGCAATTTTGTATCTAACGGTAAATTTTTTTAATTCAATTGTTTTTGATTTTTTCCATTGATCTGTTTTGACCTTATCTGGCTTAGTGGGGTATCTCCACCAAAATTTACATGCTTTTATATTATAAATTATATTTTAATTTTTAAATTTATATCTTAAGTTTTCTTACCGAGACCCTATTCTTGTCAACATTTTAAGATATGTATGTTTGTACATATGTATATAATATACACATGTGTATATTTGTCCATTGACAGCGATCTGTATGAAAAAGCCCTAACGGGAACTTTACACAATTCTCTTGAACTTTTCTTCCCCTCCCCCCTCAGAGGGCTCACCTTCTTGAGGTGAGTACGGAAGTCCCAATCATCAGGTACCCTAGTGATCTTGTCCTTTTTCCAAGGGTCTTACTGTCTTTAGTAAACACGGGTGTCACGAACCCGGGGTACCCTAATGATCCTTCTCTATTTTCGACCCTCTTTGTTGTTATTTAATTTCATGTTTTTTTTTCTTTTCTCGTCTAGACCACATACAAACATTTTGAAATAATCATGCATCCAATTATCGATTAATTTTTTTCTTATTAGAATCTATACGATTTGTTATTAATAAGATATTTTGGTTTTCATTGCTTTAAATGAGTTTTTTTTCTTGATATCCTTTCAATTGTTTGTTGACTGTTGGTTTGGCCACCCGAGTGTCATAAGGAGGAAAATGTAGACGGAGTGCGCCCGGCCAATCGGCTGCTGAGACCTCTCTCCGGAGAAGCATTGCTGTAAGGTGAGTGATGTAGGGAAGGTGTGTCGGGTTGACCCGTTGGATCCTCGCCCTGATGCTGTATTACTAAAATTCTGGGTGGATTCCAGGTATGCACTGTACCTGGTTTTGGCCAGATGATCGGCAAACTGTTCAACTTCATGTTGAATGGATACACACCAGGATTAAGTTTTTTTTCGTGTTGATGGATCATGCAGCTGTGCCCGGGTAAAGGCCTTGTTTTACCAAACCGTAACACTGACAAAATTGGGGCTAATACAAGATTTTCATTGGTTTTGTTAAGCAACAATGAGATGTGTACTAAATAACCTTTTGCTATAAAGCTCTCATAGGAATTGGTGGTGAACCCAGAGCCGATTTAAGCTCATTTCGGGCCCTGGGCGCAGAAGATCTACAGGCCTCGTTGGAACTTGCGGATCCAAGGAGGGGCTCTTGGATCCCCTAAAAAATGAAACAAAAATGTAATATTTACTTTTATTCTAAAAATATATATAAAAATATAAAATAAAACTGTATTCTTATAAAAATATATTTAAAATAGAAACAACATTCTAAAATATAACATAAGAAAGGGTAAAAATAAAAATAACACTCACACACATTCTAAAGTAAAACATATAGCACAACAAAAATTATAATATTCTTTTCGTAACTTAATATTGTCGAACTGACGTATGATAATATCTATAATAAGTTTTTATAATGCGTTATGTTCTGTATATAACAGTGGCAATGCATCAACGTTATCTTTACTCAAATTCAGACCTTAAGTATGTTTCTTTCTTTTTAGAGCCGAAAAAAAAGAAATATTCTGACGCGTTAGAAATGGGTATCGTTAAATAAATTTGCAATATATATATAAAGCTACAATATTTGGAAAAGTTAATTTTCGCCGTCTGGACAAGCTGAAATTTTTCATAAATTGTGTTTTGCTTAAATTTTTGCTTAATTCTTGAAAATGAATAACTTCGTTTTATAAATATTCTTTGGTTTCGTCTATCCGTTCCTATGTTTCTCACTCAAAATGTCAAGTGATATTTTGATTTTCTTCTTGTGTAGGGTGAAAAAGCAATTAAACGCATTGATGTTACTGCTTCGTAACATCTAATTCTTTTTTTATTCTCTTGAGTAATATTGTCGTACACACATTAAATACTTCAATTCTGAACCTTTCTTTCGCTTTTAATGTGATTTCGTTTTCAGTAGTTTCATCAAAAAATATACTCTTCATCTCTTCGCTCCTGTAAGTTCATCTTTATAGTTAACGTGCTATCCTAGCAGTCGAAAGAAAAGGTTTTCGTTTCTAACTCACTTCGTTAAAGACTCCTCTTATTTCTGCAATGAAGGTCAAAGAAGACGTCATCAGTTCTCCAAACGATACGACTTAGTCCGCGGTTTGTAAAGATTTGCTGGCTGCATTCTCGTTCCAATCCTTCAGGGGGCACACCATCTTAAGGTGAGTACGGGTGTCACAGTCCCGAGGTGCCCAAGTAATCTTTTCTTTTTTAAAAGGGGTTTACTGTCTTTTGTAAACACGGGCATCACGACCCCGGGGTATGCTAGTGATCCTTCTCTATTTTCGACCCTCTTCATTGTCATTCAATTTCCTCTTCTTTTCACTTCTAGAAAATAGTTGTCGAATTAAATCTATCGTTGCGTATTTGTATGTAATGTTTATTTAATACGTTTGTAATTGTTTATAAATTGTCAGACTTTTTTGTTTGAATTGTTAATTTCTTATTTATTGTTAGTGACTTACGCGTTTCTATTCTTTATTTTTTAAAAGCTACATTGTTGTGTGTTTTTTATACGATAATTTGCTTTTCATTTTGCTAAGTGGAATTTTTTTCCCGTTGTTAAATTTTTGTTTTCACTAACACCGTTGGTTTGCCTACCCGCATGCTTGCCGTGTGCGGCGTCCCGAAAAGAGGAAAATGGTGTCCTGGGGATACCTTTTGCGTTCCCTTTGACCCACGCTTCGCTGTAGAAGGGAAGCAGGAGTGAGCCCGCTCCTGTCAATCGGCTTGCGATACCTCTCTTCGGTGTCCCTGGAGAGACATTGCTGTAGGGCTAGTGCTGCTGATAAGGGGTGGTGGGTTTACCCGTTGGATCCTCGCCCTGATACTGTATCCCTATATTCTGGGAGAACTCCGGGTAAGAGCCGTACCTGGCTCTTGCCAGATGACACTGCCTCCCTTGTTGGACTCCGTGATGGGTGGAGGCACGCCAGGACGAAGTTTTTCTCACGTCTATGGATCCAATACTGCAGTGCCCGGGTAAAGGCCTTGTTTTACCCACATTAACTGTTGATCAAATTGCAACACATTCACGATTTTTACTTATTTCCATGCTGAATAATCAAATGTCTACCAAATCTCCTTTCGCAATTCATAAAGCTTTAATAGGAATAGGTAGTGAACCGAAATGTATAAAACGTTTCAGGTCCGGGGATCTACTTATCGAAACCAATTCTGCAGTACAAACAAAGTCTTTCTTACTTGCCAAAACATTTCTGGAATCTCCCGTAAGTATAAGCCCACATAAATCTCTTAATACATCCCGCGGTGTCATATCTGAACCTGATCTGTTGACCACCCCTGAAGCGGAAATCCTCGAGGGTCTTTCCGACCAGGGTGTGATACAGGTCAGAAGAATCACAATTAAAAAAATGCTTCTGTTATTCCTACTAAACACTTAATCTTAACTTTCAATAGCTCGAAACTTCCGACTAGAATAAAAGCAGGATACCTCAGTTGTAAAATGCGCCCTTACATACCGAACCCTCTGCGCTGCTTTAAGTGACAAGGTTCGGACATTCACAAACTTCCTGCCGTGGACAACTTACTTGCTCTAGATGTGCATCTGTTGGACATTTTTCCACATATTGCTTTCTAGAGCCTAAATGTATTAACTGCTCTCAACCTCATTCCACCGATTCAAAACTGTGATCAAAATAGGAAAACTGAAAAAGAAAAACAAGCAATTAAAACCAACAAAAACATATCATATGTAGAAGGCAGAAAATTAATAACCCCACAACCATTTCAAACCTACGCTCAGGTTTTGCTAAACCATTAACTGTAAACAATTCCTCACAAACAGATGAAAATATTATCAAAATAGTTTGCCCACCATTAAAATTACTACAACGAATAATATCCATTCCGAAGCCAAATATATCTTCCTCAGTCCCTGCAGTTACCAAATCCTCTACATTAACTCAGGCACAGCTCGTACCATCCACATCTTCTGTTACTACTGCATCATCGTCAGATTCTCAGCCACCTTTTGCTTTGTTTACTAGTGCTCCCTCCACGTCCAATAGTCCTTTTTGTATCTGTCGAACAAATCCAAACAAGCATCTCATCCAAGCAAACACCTTCCCCTTCTACATGCCCCATTTTTATAGTCTCACCCGCCACATATAATAGTCTATCTACCTCAGTTGCATCTGCCTCATCCAGTAAAGCACTTTCTTCATCCACAGTATCAATGTTTACACCTTTAACAACTGAAACAAGTCCTGTTCTTAAAAAACTAATACCACTACATCCAATACCATATCTACCACATCCCAGGCTTCAAAACTTCGTAAGAAAAAGCGTCCACGTAAAAACAATACAAAACCCACTATAGAAATAAAGATGGCTCCACATAAACCCAGAAAGTTGGCACCTGTTGAATATACCACTCATGAGGAAGACATAATTATGTAAGACGTGGAGGAAGAGGTATATGAACCGAATCCTAATTATACGTTTAAAACCGATAATACTTATTACAAAGGAGATTTACTTTTAACGCCTACTAAAAATAGAAACTTTTTCTCAATGATACTTATTGAACTTGGTGGGGAATCCTCCACCCCACCCGATCAGTTACAGAAACGGTAGAAATTAATTTTTTTAAAAAATAAAACCTTTATTGTGATTTAAAATTTTTCTTTAAACTCGCTTTTTCATTTATCGTTTTTTTTTTAAATATCTGTTATTTTAAGATGCTGTCTGACTTGGTGGGGGAAATCCCCCACCAAAATTTGTTTACTTTTATCATTTAAAATCGATTTTTTGTGATTTGGAATTAAATTTTTTTTTTTTTAAACTGTTATGTCGGTATTTTTAGATATTTTATCATTCATTTTTATCTTTTAACAAATGTTTAGCGCAGCATAGCCAAAATTGGCTTTTGGCCATAAAACCAAACAGTCACTCAATCACTCACATTCCCGTCTAGACCACAGACAAGTGTTTTAAAATAAACATTGTTAATTATTCATTAATCTTTTCCTTATTGGACAAATTACAATTTATGAGGCACCCGACTAGATTCGAAGACCAATTTTTCAAAAATTGATTATCAGAAGAGTTTATTGTTTTAAAGAACATAAATAGGCTTAAAGAGTTATAATTATGAAATAAATACCATGTATCACCTCTGTTTTTGAAAAGAAAATTATTTTTATAAACTTTTTAAAAAAATTCAATTTCAGGAAAAACAGCGTAAAAAAAATATATATTGGACATAATGTAATTTTAATTGCATTGATATATTTATTGATCCACCTGAAGTGTCGCAAACTGCAGGTTAAAAAATATTTTCAAAAATAAATATTTAATAAGCATTTGAACTTCACGTTAATGATTTTTCGTTAAAATTACTCTATATTCAAAGCTAAAAAGGGCTATAAAATGTGATTAAATGTAAGTATCTTAAAACCTGCGGTTTGCTACACTCTTAAGGGTTTATAACATAAATGTTGCAAATTTCATTGAATTTTATATAATTGTTTTGGAGATATCCCAGTTTTCGAGCACAAAAATTACCGTGAAAATTTCATTCTTCAAAAAACACATTTAAAAAATATACTTATAAGTTACATAAAGTAAATATTAAAAAAACAACTTAAAATTCTCCAGTTTTATATGTTATTCCTTCTTCCTCAATTTTTATATTTCTTTTTTTTTCCGAATGGCCCTAAGTTTTCTTCTGCAGGTTTTTGCTGTTGGCAGTGAGTGACGTTTTGAATCTGCAATGCGCTCATTATCGAAGGTTTTTTTGTCCCCGTACAGTATAATAGCCCGAAACAATACCTATTTCATTTAATATGGAAATTAATCCCTGGAAGCCATTTTTAAACTGCATAACAGCAATATAAGCTCCTAAACGCAATGTTTGATGCTCAACGAAAACTTCTTTTGGTAATATCTGCCACAAAATTGCATTAAAACTTTCGTTCGAATTTTGAGTTTTGCCGTGTAAACATTTCTTTAAAAGATTTTGATCACACAAATCCATATAAACTGGCTTTATCGTGTTAACAATATTTAGTGGCAGTCCCAAGAATTTATCCTGATACATAATATTAGAAGCTTTAGCCCGTTGAAATTTACACCAACTTTCAGCTCCGACAGGGCACTTTGGCCGATGTTTTGATGAGCAACAATGAAAGAAGGCAGCAATAACAGCAGACTGCATTTTGTCCAAGTTCCCAATATTGCTTCGAATAGCAATTCCATAGTAATTCTGTAGCTTATTAATTAAATCATCAGTCAATTTACCTTCCCCCCCCCCCGAGTCCTTTATTTCTGCTTTTCAATTTTCGAAGCCTTGTTCCAACTCTTTTTTGAATATGCCTTATACATTCTAGCTTCGTAACAGAATCTTTCCCGTAAATGTCCTTCACGGCATCAAAAGCCTTGGAATCTCCATCCCCATAATTGTCAAAGTATCGTAACATTCTATGATCTTCCGATCTCTCAAAAATACGATAAGCCCCAACCGGTTCCATACTGGATGAAGATCCTTTATGATGATTACACCGCAATTTCACATTTTGTTGCTCCGTCTTTGAATTGCATTTTCTACAAAACTGAGATAAAGTTTCAAAGTCAACAATTTTCCCAGTATCGACAGATATTGCACTAACACAACCATTTAGCGAAGAAAACCCACGACGCTGCCAGGTACCATCCACCGAAACACCACAATTTACAGTATCATGTATAGATTTTTTTTAATTGCCTAATACCTTTTGCTGCGTCATTCATTATTTTTTCTCCAATGGAAGTAGCAGCACTGAGGAATCTTTTTTCTTGTTGGGCGGAATGCAAGCTTTGAGAGAAAGGGAGGTAGATTCAAAACAGCACAAAGTTTTCTTCTGCTGAGACACATCTACCAATCAATCTTAAGCCATAAACAAAACGAGTATTGAGTTCATTCATTTTGTCTAACTTTTTAGAAGTACAAAATGCCGATATGAAACTGCAATTTTTGCAGTGCAAAGAAAAGTTTGAAGATAATCCAAACCTTGAATCTTCCACAAGATAAAGGCTTCCTGCTGTACACTTTTTAGTTGGGCAACACAATAAGGAAAAAATAGCAATTAAAATTTCCAGATCAATCAACCTGTTTCCAGTTAAATGTTCTGTATTACTTTCATCATCATTTACCTGATTACAATGCTGCAGCTTCAGTGAACTGGCGGTCATAATTTCTTCCTTGCATGAAGCAATTTGAGTGCATGTATTTTGGTTTCCATGAAACTTTCTTTTACGGGGACGATATGAATGACATTTACCCATGATTTCAGGTAAAATAAATTTAAGATTAAATTAAAATAATTTAAATTCTAAAAATAAACCAAAATATAGAAAAAACAGAATTAAGATAGGCGTGGTAAATCTAACGTTGAATGTAAACAAACACGGAATAGTGATAGTCTTAAAATACCGTTGACAATCGTTTGCAACAAAATTGTTTGAAATAATTATTAGCAAACTGTGGCTAAGTAAACAGATAATTAAAATTTTGGTTTTTGAAATTCCATTTTACGGAAATAATAATTAAACACTGCATATGTCGCTCACTTCCGGTCCAGATGACATTACTTCCGGTTTCGTTTTCAAATACTATGATTTATTAAAATTGCTATATCTAGAGTTCTAATTTACGTAAAATTAAAATAAAGACTGTTTTGGAATCTTAAAGGTTGGGGCTTTGTTTTACAATCATAAAAAAAATCGACATTTTGTCAAAAAACACTTTTTCAACCTAGTCGGATACCTTTTGGTTTACATTTTGTATTGCATTAATTTTGCTCCTTTTTCTTCAGTTCCTTTAAATATTTTGATCATGTTAATTTTGATCTTCGATATCTTTTGATATTTGATTACATATTTTGATATTCATTTTGTATTGAATTAAATTAGTTTCATTTATACTTAATTTCCCCCCTATTGTTTAGATTTTTGTTTGTTTTTGACTAACACCGTTGCTTTGCCAACCCGCATGTTTGTCGTGTGCGGCGTCCCGTAAGGAGGAAAATGGTGTCCTGGGGATACCTTTGCGTTCCCTTCGGCTCACGCTTCGCTGTAGACGGGAGGCAGGAGTTAGCCCGCTCCTGTCAATCGACTGGTGATATGTCTTCGGAGACATTGCTGTAGGGTTAGTGCTGCAGATAAGGTGTGGCGGGTTTATCCGTTGGATCCTCGCCCTGATGCTGTAGCGTTATATTCTGGGTGTATTCCAATTTAAGCGCCGTGCCTGGTGCTTACCAGATGACCGACACACTGCCTCCCTTGTTGGACTCAGTGGGGGGTGGAGGCAAGCCAGGACGAAGTGCAGCTGTGCCTGGTTAAAAGCCTTGTTTTGCCCACTTTTACCATTGACCAAGTTTCAACTACTTCTTGATTTTTATTGATTTCACTTCCTAACACTGACATGTCAAAAATATTACCCTTTGCTATTCATAAAGCCCTCATTGGAATAGGTGGCGAACCGAAATCCGTAAAACGATTGCGTTCCGGGGATCTGCTTATAGAAACTAATACTTCTTTACAAACAAATTCCTTTCTGCTCGCGAAATCTTTTCTAAATAATCCTGTGACGACAAGTCCGCACAAAACTCTCACTTCCTGCCGTGATATTATTTCTCAACCTGACCTTGGATTACCCCTGAAACGGAAATCCTTGAGGGATTCTCCAATTAAGATGTTATTCAGGGCAGAAGAAGCACTGTAAGAAAAGATGCAAATATTATTCTAACCAAAAACTTAAATTTAACTTTCTATAGCCCAAAACTACCCACATACATAAAAGCCAGCTAACTTAACTGTAAAATACGCCCATACATACCGAATCCTCTGCTCTGTTTTCAGTGCCAATGTTCAGACATTAGCAAACATCCTGTCGTGGACAACTTACTTGCTCTAGATGTGCGTCTGTTGGGCATTCCTCCACTTACTGCAGTCTAGAGCCTAAATGTATTAACTGTTCAGAACCCCATCCGTCCGATTCCAAACTGTGTTCAAAATGGAAGTTAGAAAAACAAATTCAAGAAATCGAAACAAATAAAAAATATCTCGTATCCAGAAACACGAAAATTAATAGCTCCACAGTTATACCAAAGCTACGCTCAGGTTGCTAAACCCTCAACTTTAACCAAATCATCCCAAACAGATGAAAATATTACACAAATAGTATGCCCGCCTTTAAAATTATTACAACCATTGATATCCGGTCCAAAGCAAACTAGATGTTCCGAAATTCCTACAATAATCAAATCGTTAGTGCTGCAGATAAAGGGTGTTTGGTTTACCCGTTGGATATTCGCCTTGCTGCTGTATCACTATATTATTGGTGTACTGGTATCACTATATTATATCACTGTACTGGTATCACTATATTATTGGTATCTGGCAAAAACCAGGCACGGTGCGTACCAAGTACGCACCGTGCCTGGTTTTTGCCAGAGGACCGGCACATTGCCTCCCTTGTTTGACTCCGTGGTGGGTGGAGGCACGCCAGGATTAAGTTTGTTTCTCGCATATAAATCCAAGTCAGCTGTGATCGGGTAAAGGCCTCGTTTTACCTAAATCTTTTACCATTGAAGAAATCGCTTGGAATACATGTTTTTTCATACTTTCTTTGCCTAATAATGAAATATCCCGAAAACCCCTTTTGCTTTTTTCAAACCTCTTCAAGGAATTGGTGAACTGAAAACAGTAAAAAAAAATAAGATCCGGTGATTTACTTGTTGAAACTATTTCTGCTCTCCAGTCCAAATATTATTTATGTACACTGCTGGCCACCGTAAATGCAACACCAAGAAAGACAAGAGATAGCATTACAAAATTTATTTTGTAGATAACATGTTAACCAAGTATCAAATGATTAAATTTATGGACTTCTGTGAAGTGTGGTTCCTGCCAGAATCAGTAGCCAGAGTAGCCGCCATTGTTGGAGATCACCGCTGCCACACGCCTTGGCATTGATTCAAAGAGACTTTGAATGTGTTCTTGGGGTACAGCAGACCAAGCAGCTTCCACACGTTGCCAAAGTTGATCTAGTGTGGCAGCTGGGGGTGTAATCTGGGTCAATCGTTGAGCAACCATGGACCACATGTTTTCTATCAGTGAAAGATCCGGAGAGCGAGCCGGCCAGGGAAGCAATTCAAACTGGTGATTGACGAAGAACCTTTGGATAATGCGTGCCACGTGTGGTCGTGCATTATCCTGTTGAAATATGGCTGTGGCCAAGCCCTGAAGGTAAGGAAGGACAACTGGCTCCAACACCTCGGAGATGTAGAGCTGGTTGTTTAAAGTACCTGCAATGCGTACTAGAGGAGTGCGAGAGTGATATCCAATACCGCCCCATACCATAATACCCGGTGCAGGACCAGTGTGGCGGTGCATACCGCAGCTGTTCAGCATCCTCTCTCCACGGTGTCTCCAGTCTCGAATCCGGCCATCGTAGTGTTGCAGACAGATGCGTGACTCGTCAGTAAAGATAACTTTATTCCATTCTGCCACGCACATCCTTCTTTCATCGCACCATTGGCGGCGGAGACGTCTGTGGTTCTGCGTCAAGGGTAGACCAAGCAATGGACATCTTGCGGACAGACCACTCTACTGTAAACGGCGTCGAATGGTACGCGCAGACACTGAATGATGCGTTACAGACTCAATGTGCTGTGCTATGGTTCGTGATGTGACTGAGCGATCCGTCACTTCCATGCGCACAATTTGCCTGTCCTCACGTGAAGTGGTGCACTGAGGTGGATGCGATCGATCACGTCGGTTCACCGTACCCTCCTGAATCCAATGGTCACATATTCGCATTACAGTTGTTTGGTTTCATCCAACACGACTACCGATTTCCCTGAAAAATAATCCACATTCTCGGTAAGTCACTATCCTTCCTCTGTCGAACTCGGATACTTGATCAAAAGCTCATCGCTGTTTTCTACAAGACATAACTGATCGTTTTTTTTTTTGAAAAAACCACAAGATAAACACAATTGCCGAACTTGAAATCGTCGAAATATCCAAGCCTTAAATAGCACTTTGAGGTGGCGGCACAGGCGTGCGTGATGTGTGTCTGCGCTGAAATTCTAATCATTTGCATGTCTCACCTCCGGTAATGCATGTTGTAAATTTCATGTTATTTGCGTGCTTCCTTCAGGATGTTGCATTTATGGTGGCCAGCAGTGTAATAAAACTTTTCTTGATTTTCTACTTTTTGTTAGTCCACATAAATCTCTCAATTCCAGCAGAAGTGTAATTTTTGGACCTAATGTGTTGACCACCTCTGAAGCAGAAATCCTTGGCGGATTCTCTGATCAGGATGTTATTCAGGTCAGGAGAATCACAATAAAAAATATGCAACAAATATTCCAACTAAACACTTAACTTTGACATTCAATAGCCGGAAACTTCCAACTACAATAAAAGCTGGATTACTTAAACTGCAAAATACGTTCGTATATACCGAATCCTCGGCAATGTTTCAAGTGCTAGAGGTTTGGACTCTCTCAAACTTTCTGCCGCCGTCAATTAACTTGCTCTAGATGTGCATCTGCTAGGCATTCTTCCACGGATTGCAATCTAGAGCCGAAATGTGTTGATTCATCACAACCACATCCATCAGACTCTAAGTTATGCCCCAAGTGGAAAATAGAGAAAGAAATAAAAGAAATTAAAACTAATAAATATCTTTCCTATTTAGAAGCTCGTAAATCCATAGTACCACAGATATCCCTAACATATGCTCAAGTCATTAAACCTCCAGCTTTATCCACTACTACTCAAGCTGATCGAAGCATAACAAATATAATTTGTCCACCTTTACAATGTCTGAAACCTATATCATTTGCCAATCAGATTCCAAGTACAGCCACAGTTCCTGTAGTCTCCACATCATCCTCATCAACTCAAGTACAACTACTTCCTTCCTCATCTTCAATAGCAGCTACAGTGTCATAATGCTTCAGCCACCGATTCCATCGATTCGTATTTTCCACCACCAATAATATGTTCAACCCTATATAGAACATCAATCATATCTGCTTCCCCTTCCAACTACAGTATTGAACCAACTTCTGCATCTGCAACAACACAGAATTCATAAAAAAAATTCAAAAACTTGGGCAAGGAAAAAAACTGCTAAAAAATTAAATTAATCAAACGAAGCAAAAATCGAAATCAAAATGGCACCCCATAAACTGAGAAAAAGTTCACTTATTCAAAAAACCTTGGATGAGGACATGATAGTATACGACATGGAAGAAGAGGTGGACTTGTTTCTCTAGGTTTAAAAGGTCAATCACTCTTGATGTAGAACAGAGTGAAAAAGTGATTGCTTTGCTGTCTCAGACAAAAAAAAAGGGCAGTACTTTGTATATTCTAGCTGTAAACATATCAAAAGAGAATAATACATTCAGATCAGCATGGATTTGCCTGCCATACCCCCCTTAGAGCAGTTATTTATCTTCAAAAGCTTTTCAAGATTGTGGTAAGTCTCCATGATATAGACAGCATACGCTACAGGTATACAGGGAAACTGACTTCCATTACTAAGCTAAATCTCGTCATGAGACTTAGTTCTAAAACATCTAGAAACAACTCCCATTTATTGGGCTCATATGCAGTGTAGAGTTAGTTCTTTTGGAAGGTCATCAATATTGCAACAGAACACAAGATTTTCTTTTTTAAAAGAAAGATTCGAAGAACAGATGATATGGGTGAAATGACGTCACTCGGATATTTTTTTAAGTAGATTCCACTGTGTTGAAGTCTCCAGGCCAATATTTCTGCTTTGCCTTTGGACAGAATCTAAATCATGTGAATAAGAACATTCAGTTAAACCGAGGTAATTTAATGTGGAAAAGATGCTTCATCAAAGAATAAAAAGTCATCATACTTACTGTCCCCATATGCTGACGTTTATGCTTGAGGAAAATTGTGACATATGTCGAGATCATTATTATCTTTAACTGATATAAAAGTCTGTAGGGGAGCAAAGGAATTCCTTCGCGATGTAATACATGTCGTAGAGTGGATGGTAATTGTATGTTAGGATATTCTGTTTTATATTATTAATTCTATTATATTAACGGGAAACATATATATAATATTATATAGGATTTATTATATCTAAATATAATAAATAATTGTGTAGTTAAATGTAATATACATGGTCTGTTTAAAAACTATCCGACCATGAATTTTCTCTCGAGCAGCCAAGATTCTAAAGTGGCGCCAATGTGCACACATGAAGATGACAGCTTAATGTGTATGCTTGAATTTTTTTCCTTCGTTCCAGTGTACAAGCTTCTTCTAGCAAGCATTCAAGTGAGGTGCTGTTATACGTGTTCGTCGAATTTTTATTTCTCTAAACATGACTAAACGAAGTCCAAATACGGACTTGGCATCAGTCATGCTTTGGGGTCCCCCTAGAACCTCCCCTCCCCCCGAGATGCGGGGGTGTACGTTACGCCACTGGATCACACAAATTAAGGAGTGATTTAACTGAGTAAAATTGGCCTCGCAGATCAGTAGAGAGTGACCAGCGTTTAAGGAGGCCACAAACCGCTCGAAATACAGCTGTTGTTCAAAAGAGGGAAAATCTTACAATGAAAGATTGACCGTACGAGACACTGCTGAACAAATTGAGATCAGTACAGATTCTGTACATGCAGTTTTGTGTGATCATGTGCAGAACGGCTGTGAAATGTGTTCCCAAGCTTCTTTCGGTGGAACGTGGAACACATGAAAAACTCCGTCTTGCAATCACACAAGATCTACAGAACACTATCAACGCAGAACCTGTCTCCTGTTCCCAAAAATGAAAATGCCAATTAAAGGATCCCAGTTTCAGAGTAGAGATGAGATCATTCAGAAAGCGAGGGCTGAATTGAACACCATTCCAAAAGAAGCCTTTTATAAGTGTTTTCTGCAATGGAAGGAATGTTGCACTAGGGTGCGTGAAAGTGCAAGGGGTCTTCTTTGAATTTGATTAGGATCTTGCAGAGTAGCTAAGATATTTTTTCTCTTGCCAAACATCGGATACTTTGTGAACAGATATTTTATATTAGAGATCCCTTTTAAGACAAAAAACGTAAATATCTCTGCAATGATAGCCAATTAAATTTTTCACTGTGATATTCATGTTTATTTCCTTCAATGGTATTCGGTACTTTCCCCTGAGAAACAAGTGAATTGATGCCCGGTGTTATTCCTTCAACAATTTGATTTCTGTTCTCTTTCGTGTGCCGAAGGATATTTTCGCTAAAATACAAGCTAATATCTTTCAAGGAATATTTTAAAAGCAAATTCTTTATTAAGCATTTATAGCAACATTCATAATTTTACTTAAGCAACTAATTACAGATGCAGTCTGTTTTAAAAAAAAAATACTTTCTCCAGTTAATTGGTAGAAATATTTTTCTTTAGATCTTTAGTGTCTTGAATAAATCTTTTTAATGATTTATTGAAGACACAGAATTTATTTTAAGTGAAAATAAATAGAAGAGAATACACGGTACAAAATACATCTGGTAAAGACATTTTTAAGAGTCAATTGAAATAAGACTGGGATAATATTTCAACACAATATGTTTGACCTAAAACTGCATTGTGTTTAAAGTGATACATTTATAGATTATTTTTCAGGGTTTTTTCTCCTCCTCTTTAGCCCAACATATAAAGTATAGTTTTCTCTCTATTCATTGTACTTTGTGTAAAAAATAACATTCGATTGTTGTTTTATCGTATATCCTATTGGATAGAGTTCCCAAAGTTTCCTAGAAGAAATTTTTATAATAGAATAAGCTGCTCTCGAATGTATTGATTTAAATCTGCTGACCCATGTTTTCTCTTGATATTTTTCATTCATGTCTCTTTGGCTCGTTGCCTAGGCAAATATGTACAAAAATAATGTCTTGGTTTTATATTTCAAGTGACAGGATTATGCCACGAAGGTCATAACGCTGACCTTTCTTCATATTTTATTGAGAACAAAGTGCCGCCTTACAGATTTTTGAAAACCTGGAGTGATTGAAAGAAATCTGTTCAATACCGTATTATCCTAATTATTTGCTCACGTGTAGTAGCTATTTTATTCTCTCTGGCTGTGTTGATTCAAACGTCTCCCGTTGGTGTGGTGTGGTAGTTAGGAGAGGGGGGTGCCAGCTCAGGTGTCGTCCGCGTCACTTGACCATGGTTCAAAATTACGCGGACCGTCCCAAAAGCCCTCGTGTAGCTGAACAGTGGACGTTAATATTCATTCATTCATTCTGGCTGTGTTGATTTAACCCTGATTTTTTTTTTAAAGAAAATGTGCTAATATACTACTTGATGATCAGTTGGACATTCAGCAAATGATGGTAACTAACTAAATGAATACATGTAATTACTTAAATTTAATTAAAAGAGTCATAGTGAAATATTTAAAAATTATTCATGAAAATCATGAAAAATTCTACCGTTAATACAAATACTAAAAAATTAGATATATTCTATCTATTCAATCCATTTACATTAACTGGTTATCATACATTTTTTTTTTTTTTTTTGTCCAGAAAAAGAGAGTCGAGAAGTCATAGTCACGAACTCTTGTGGGTCTTGAATTTGCGCCACTGAAGATCCACCAGCCTGGGTGGGCAATACGTCGATCGCGATCTACAGGTGGACTACCAAGATATTTTGGGGTGACCGCCTAAAAATTTTACCAGTTAGTAATTTTATACCAAAAATTTAAGACTGGCTGGCAGTACGCTGATTAACCCTTCTACTGACTATAACAATAAAAATTAATTTTAAATAAAAATGTTTTATTTTTTTTAGTGTACTTTGAATTGTTTCACAATAAATGTATCGTTTGATATAATTATATTTGGATCTATGATTATTAGGTTTGTATCTTGCATTTTGCCTTAAGCGCGGTTTTAAAAGTGGTGTTTTTTTAATTTTAGTTCTGTAGGTTAGTACATATTCCGTATTTATTATTGAGTTGTAATAATACCCTTTTTCTTACTTCACCACACCTACGACATTGGGCAGTAGCGTACACAAGAATTTTTAAGGAAAAGGGTCGAGGATTATAAAGATCTAACATTCTCGTATCATACCCCAATACGCAGTCAAACATATTGTTTTGATTTTGTCGGGAACAAGAAACACCACCAAAAATTAAATTACTGAATAAATAATTAACTTTAGTAATTTTTTTATTTATTAATATCAAATACTTGATTACATTTTACATACTATATACATGCGACTATAACGAATCGGAAAAAAAAATGAAGGGCTATGAGGGAAGGTTCGGACTCGTGGACCCCTCCCTCGCCCTTGTGTGCGCCACTGAAACTGGATAAACCAAAACTCCTTGAAAAAATTAAAAATAGCCCGCACCCGGGAAAAGTCTGCCCTCCCCTGGCGTAGAGGGATAATCTGTTCCTCTTCACGGTCTCCTGATGAAATATGCCCCTCAGGGGCTCACATTCTTTAGATGAGTACGGGTGTCATAATCCCGAGGTGCCCTAGTGATCTTTTCCTTTTCCCTAGGGGTAAACACGGGTGAGAGAGGTAAACACTCTTTGGTAAACACGGGTGTCACGACCCGGGAACACTAGTGATCATTCTCTATTTTCGACCCTCTTTCTTGTCATACAATTTCTCCCCTTTTTTTTTCACGTCTAGACTACAGACAATTATTTTGAAATTTACATGTAAACAAATATTGATCAATTTGTTTTTATTGGATTAATTCTCCGTTATTAATAACATATGGTGGTTTTTTATTTTTATTGCGTTAAATTAGTTTGACATTTCATTAATTTGTTTCCTATTTAAATTTTTGTATTTCTTGTTATTTGTTTTTTACCAACCCCGTTGGTTTCCCAACCCGCATGTTTGCCGTGTGTGGCTTCCCGTAAGGAGAAAAATGGTGTCCTGGGGATACCTTTGCGTTCCCTTTGGCCCACGCTTCGCTGTAGACGGGATCCTCAGAGGGCTCACCTTCTTTAGGTGAGTACGGGTGTCACAATCCCGAGGTGCCCTAGTGATCTTTTCCTTTTCCCAAGGGGTTTACTGTCTTTGGTAAACAAGGGTTTCACGAACCCGGGATACCCTAGTGATCCTTCACTATTTTCGACCCTCTTCCTTGTCATTCAATTTCCTCTTCTTCCTTTCCCGTCAAGACCAAAAACAAGTGTTTATTTAAAAACATTGTTACAATTTTTGAATAGGTTTTTCCTTATTGGACGAATTTAAATTTTTTATTATTAACATATTTTGCATTACATTTTGTTTTGCATTAATTTTGTTTCTTTTTTCAATTCCTTTTAATATTTTGATTATGTTAGTTTTGATCTTGGATATGTTTTGATGTTTGATTACGTATTTTGGTATTCATTTTGTATCGAATTAAATTAGTTTCATTTATACTTAATTTTCTCCCCTATTGTTTCATTTTTTGTTTGTTTTTGACTAACACCGTTGCTTTGCCAACCCGCATGTTTGCCGTGTGCGGCGTCCCGTAAGGAGAAAAAGGGTGTCCTGGGGACACCTTTGCGTTCCCTTTGGCCCACGTTTCGCTGTAGACGGGAGGCAAGAGTGAGCCCGCTCCTATCAATCGGCTGGTTAGACCTCTCTTTTGGTGTCCCCGTAGAGACATTGCTGTAGGGTTAGTGATGCAGATAAGGGTGGCGGGTTTACCCGTTGGATCCTCGCCCTGATGCTGTAGCACTATATTTTGGGTGTACTCCAGGTAAGCGCTGTGCCTGGTTTTGGCCAGATGACCAGCACACTGCCTCCCTTGTTAGACTCCGTGGTGGGTGGAGGCACGCCAGAATGAAGGTTTTTACACGCTTATGGATCCAATGCTGCAGTGCCCGTGTAAATGCCTTGTATTACCACACCATCGATCATATCTCTAACCATACACGTTTTTTTTTATCTTGTCGTTACCTAATAATGAAATGTCCTGAAAATCTCCATTTGCAATTTTTAAAGCTCTTCAAGGAATTGGAGAACCAAAATCAGTGAAGAAAATGAGATCCGGCGGTTTACTTGTGGAAACAAAATCAGCGATTCAATCCAAACCCTATCTGTCTGCTAAAACATTTCTTGACTCTCCACTTATCGTGAATCCCCATAAATCTCTGAACTCCAGTCGAGGTGTTATTTCAGAACCTGACCTGTTGTGCACCTCTGAGGCTGAAATCCTTGAGGGATTTTCGGACCAGGGTGTAGTTCAGGTGCGAAGAACCACTTTAAAAAAAGACGCTGCAATTATTCCAACCAAACACTTAATTTTAACATTTAATAGCCCAAAACTGCCATCCACAATAAAAGCAGGTTACTAAAACTGTGAAATCCGTCCATATAATCCGAACCCTCTGCGCTGCTTCAAGTGCCAGAGGTTCGGTCACTCCCAAACTTCCTGCCGCGGTCAATTAACATGCTCGAGATGTGCATCCGTTGGGCATTCTTAAACGGATTGCAATCTAGAGCAGTAGTATTACCGTGTTAGTTTCTGGGCCACTTGTAACTGTTTATAAAATTGTTCGCCAGCATGTGGTTAAAGAATTGTTCGCCAGTATGTGGTTAAAGAATTGTTCACCAGTATGTGATTAAAGAATTGTTCACCAGTATGTGGTTGATGAAGTGTAAGAGAGTATGGAGGGAAGGAGTTTGTTCGCCAGTATGTGGTTGATGAAGTGTTAGCGAGTATGGAGATGAAAGTGTGTTGTCTCGGTGGAGAGTCTGCTAGTTTCTGGGCCAGGCGTAACTGTTTATAGAATTGTTCGCTAGTATGAGTGATTTGTTGTCGAGATGGGATCTTACCTTGATAACCGGAGGATAAGTCTTGGCTTACAATTAGTTACCTGTGAAAATGGGACATCTATTGGATACTTGTAATGGTTATTGGCAAAATTTCTCGGAGAAGTAGTTGTGCATCTTTTAGTCTGTAAGATGTTCTCGCGCCATAAACGAAACGATAAATAAACGTATTATGGTGGAGAACATCCTGCAGGCCTTCACACCCGAAGACCTACAAAAAGAAAATGAATTTCCGACAACCGCTCGAGCATTTGTTCTCGAGTTCGGAAATATCATCAAAAGAGATTGTATATCAATCACATTTCAGAAAATGAACTTCCGACAACCACTCGAGCATTTGTTCTCGAGTTCGGAAATATCATCAAAAGAATTAGCATTTCAATCAATCAAAAAATGAAGTTTCAAGATCTTGAGATTCTGGAGCATTTGTTCTCGAGCTTAGATCCTAGCTGGGATTCAACAGCCTGAAGAATCGCTAGCCATGTGATTCGAATATTGAAAACACGATACACATTGGCCAGAGACCTTCAGGCCACCGCAAGGTAGGCCCAATCTTTATTGAACAAAATCTAAATGTCACACAGAAAGCATAATATACAAAGCAAACAATACAAGTATAAAATAAAAAATAATGGAGTGTTAAACAAAGTATGGAGTTGTTTATGTTGTATAAGATATCCTTACAAAATATATAAAACAATAATGAATAGTTTGGAGCACGCATGCTATTGCTCGTACAAAAATATGAAACTCGTTACAAATATAGCATTGAGAAAAATAGCATTTTGAAATTAATCAATCATGTTATTTATTGAAAAATATCCATAGGATAGAGAATGAATCCCATCATCTGCTAGATACTTTTTATCATAGTATGCTGACAAACCGATTTTATTTGTATTACTGTATGCAGTTCATGTTTTTTTGAAATGATAGAACATTGGGTTTGCCTTGAAAAGGATTCATCCTCCAAAATTCTTCGATAGTTATCTAAAGTAAAATTTCGTAAAGTAGATTTTTTTATTCCTTTGGCTGTTTTTTTACAGCTTGAACCAAAAGAATAAGCATACATTTTAGATTTTAACCCCACGAATTCTCTTATCGGTTCGATTGCTTCGCTTTTCAAATAACCTAATTTTCCCTGGTTTGAGTTATCGTGTAGGAAATGATTTTTGGGATAATTGCTAAAATCGAATATATCTGCGAAAATTGTTTTCATGTCAGAAAATATGTCCTCTGTTTGAATTGAAAGATACAATGAATCGGTGTAAAGAAGTTCACTCTGATCTTGATATAACTTTTTAAATTTATGATAGTATAATTTGTACATATACAATTTTGAAAGCTCTAGAACGCAAAAACCTCCGTAGATGGGTTTATCAAGAATTAAATTGGGTTTCCGCATTTAAAAAAACTGTTAAATTTTCCTTAATGGGTTCGAAATATTCCAACAAAGGACTCGCGAGATTATTTTTACAATCTTTTTCAGTAGTCGAAGCTCGAACGGATATTTTTTTCCTTTGGTTAAGCATCAAACGACCGAAGAAAGAGTTGTTCAATTTTTTACAAAATGCACGAGTCAACTCATCTTTTGCCTCTTTTCTTTTTTGTTATTAAAAAGTGTATGTACTCCACTAACCAAGGGCGCTGACTGAATGCTAATATTCTATGATATTTTTCAACAATCATTCCCTCATCGATGTCAAATTGTAGATTTAAGTAGTGTGTGATATAATTTTTCTTTGGATAAAAATTGGGGGTTAGTTTTTTACTGGGAAGAACGTGCTTCAGATTAAATTTATCGCAAAGTCTTTTTGAATAGGGAGATAGCATATCATATGTGATGTTTAAATGTTCCGGGGTGAGAGGTAAATCATTTGTTTTAAGTTGTAACTGCTTCGGACATTTTAGATCTATTTCTATGATGAATCCTACTTTAGAATTTTGATCGTAATTAAAGACATTAAAATCACTTATTTCTCCTGGAGTTAGCCACGAAAAATTACCGATTGGTAGTGGTTGGCTCATTACATAGCCATATAAATTATTAGCGTCTAAGGCCACGATATAATTGCACGGTTTTTTCTCGTCGTAAGTTTCTGCAACATAAGGATTATTGGCTTTATCGTGTCGTTTACCTAAAAAACAAATTCCACCTCGCATTTGGGATTCGAACAAAATTTAATCGTTTACATTTGTTAAGAGTTGTAATTCTATATACTTTAGAGAATTTCAAACCTGCGTTCCATGTTAGCTCCGCGCTGGTTACAAAATGTATAGGGTCGAGTTCGTAATAACGCATTGCTTTTCTTCTAAATGATGTGAAAACCTCTGCTAGCATTATAGTATCAACGTTTTGATACAATTCTAAGTAATTTGCTAATTTTTTGCATTTAAAAGTTTTATACACTAATTGAGCATGTTCATAATCTTTATCGCTTATCGATGTGCTAGTTAAGATGTTATAAAAATCTCTTTGAGAGGGAGGATGTGGCTCATTTAATTTTTATAGCGAATCTAAATATGAACATGGGAAAATACCTTTTTGCATTAATAAATGTTTTTTTCACTTCCAAAAAATGTTTCAAAAATTTTGAACTCGTGATCGGATGTCTTTAAATTGTTTACTAAAACATCTAGAGAAGAGTCTAAAAATTGAAATGAGTCAATCAATTTTAGTGCATCTAAGGAAAACATCGTAAACTTCTCCATGTTAATTGGAATAATATTCACAATCTTAGTAATATTTAGTGGTAAATTTTTCAGCATATGTGTGTCATAATTTCGAGAGTTATGGATAACTACAGGTACGAAATAAGTCGCCCTATAATTTAGGTTACATGATTGGTGAGCTAATCCAAGGATATATCCACTACCCAAATGGTAATGATCTCGCACGCGTATATCATCCTTTTTAAATTTTTGTTTACAAATGTGACGTGTTTTTATCGTAATTGGCCTCAGGATTTTCCACCATTGACATAATAGAACACATCTTTTTTAGAATTTTTTCTGATAAGGTTTTGAGCGTATTTAAAAAAATTTGAATAACATTTTTGCCCTCATAATATTCCCCCCCCCATGGAATATTAAATTATCTTCAGCATCGATTACTATAATTGTATAACTAACTGCTTCATGTCTTTCGATTATCGAATTATAACTTACGTGAGAAGAAGGTAACGCAGTATGAATTTTTTTCGTTCAAGATTCGAAATCTGCAAACACACAGAATGGGTGATAAAGCATTTTTGCTAAATTAGTGAATTTTAATGTTGTATTTTTAGGCATGGAGATTTTTTGGGGTTTCATCTCGTTACATAATGTTTTGTGAGAGGACAAAGTTTCCTTTCGGGAAAATCCGCTTAAGCATTTCCCGACAGTAAAAGTAAATTGCGTTCTTTTGGTGCATGAATCTATCAAAATTTTTTATGAGAATGAAGTGTTCTTGAAAGAAAAGTAAATCGATGACTTTATATTGTTTGTTCTGTTGGCTAACGTATAAAGGAAAAACTTCATTTTCCTCCCAACCATATATGTTAATGTTTAAATTATTTATTTTTTCAAATTTGCCCACTTTAGATACTGTCATCGGAAATTTTATATCATTCGTTTTAAGATATTTTAAGAACTTTTGATATTTCGAAGATCGATAGGCGTGCATATGCGATGGATACAATTTTGCTGGAACACAATAAAGAAAACATTTGTTATCGTTACAGTTTATGTTGAGAATCGCTTTCTTATTTTTTAACTTAGCGGGTAGAGAAACATTACCGCATCCACCTCTGGAGTTACGATAGTTACCGATATGTAAATCTATATGAGAAATAGTTTTTATTTGCCAACCACTACCATTTCGAATAAAATTATCGATAGCATTGAAAATTTTTGAATAAGCAGAATCAACAGCTGGTAATATTTGAAAAAGAGATAGGATTCTTTCCGCGTTGCTACAAAAATAGAAGGTACTTATGATTTCTTCATCTCGCTCATTTCTTTTGGTAAATACTATACTTAAACAAATGATTAAACGAATACGCAGAGCTAATATGTCAGAATTTAAAATATTATAAATCGATCTCCGAGAATCGCGAAAAAGTGTATAAGGATCTGTGTAATTAACTACTGCGCGATATGTTCTTGTGAATCCTCGAAAAGATCTATAGTTTTGAAAATTAATCATATTTTTAATCTAAATAAGAGAATGCGAGAGGTTTTTAAAAAATTGCTTTTCTTTTCTAATGCTAAATGTTTTTCAAAATATTTTCATAACATATAAGCACAAAAACCTATAATCTAGCACGCGTACATAAAATATTTGACAAAACTAAATATCTAGAATGAATCCAATAAGAACATCTATCGAAGGATTTAAAAAAGTTCCAAACAATGCAAGCAAAACATTTCTAATCTAAAGCACACAGCAAAGTATGTCCACTAAAAAAATACCACACAATCAAAAATTAGAACATATTCAAAGATTCTAAACTTTTTTTTTAGCGACAATTTTTGACATAGTCCATCATCGCCTCAATTCCTTTGTGCAAGGTTTCAAGCTGGATCAATGGTATATTAAAGCGATTGCGCACCTCGGAGCTTTCTCCAACTTTTGACAAGCCGACGTAGTAGCTGGATCGAAAATTTTTTTATTTCTAATAGAAGGCCTTTCCCCAAGTTTATAACATAAGGAGGAATGTTTTTTTCTGCCCCACCATCACTCGCTGATAAATCGAGGTCATATTTCGGCTTCTCGCAGCTTCGTTTGTGTTTTTTGGTCGATATTAAAAAATCCTCCTAATCGTTGTCTGGGAAATCAAACAATCGTTTTCTGTTTAAGATGAAAAGATAATTTAAAATGAACAATTATCCCTAAGGTTTGAAGACTCAAAGAAAAAAAAAGTTCCTCACAAGAAGGGAAAAAAATAACTTACCGTTATTCATGCTCATATTGAAATAAGACTAGACGGGGGAAATATCCAAGGAGCGGAGAAAAACGACCTCGTTCGTAGTCTCGGATCTGAATGTGGGCGATTTCTGTGGAAGAACTATTTATTCAAAAATCTCATAGGTTTTCTAAATATTAAGGTTATTTCCAGTGTTTCTTGCCTATCCCCTACCTTAGTCCCTCCTCTTAAAATCCCCCCCCCCTACTGTACTTTCGTTGGTTTAGCTATTTCGAGTGATTCTTACCTCTCCTAGCGCAATCCCTTTTCTGCTCGAACAAACCCCTCCCACATCGAATATTTTCCCCAGGGATACACAAATAAATATAAAGAAAAATAATCACACACGAGCACGTATATTTTTGAGATATATTTATTTCATTACTTTCTTAAAAACAACAAGAGATACAGAGTATTCAACAAAATACATCGTTACATAACTTGAAAAAATCATAATTTAGTAGAATATTCGAGAATAAAATTTTCAAAAATAGTTAGAATAATCGTAAATTTTACAAAAACATTGTTCGTTTATAAAAGGTTTTTTTCAATTGTTATTTTTAACAAATTTATAATTTCTTTATCGGTTAAAATCTGGAAAAAGCATGATTAAAGGAATCACTATATTTGAAAAATTGTTTTCTGAACGGCAAAGAGAGTCTGTTTCAACACAATCTACGATGTTAGAATACAGCCTGTTTTCACGTCCATAAACAGAAAATTTCTTGTTTGGAGTCATTCGATGTAGCCAACACTTTCCAAATTTGTATTTCTGATCATTTGCATGTATTAATTCCTCAGTTTCCTCATTATTCAGGATTTTTATATAGTAAACTCTTTTCTTGGTTAACTGATCAAGGTTCGAGCTCGTTAAAACATTTCGCAGACAATCAAGGATATTAGGAAACACACAGTTCATAATGAATATAATCATATGTTTTTAGCAGAACCGAGAATGAGATAACCGTAGCTCTCCATGGTAAACATACGGAATGAAGAAAATCCCATACAAACATATTTTTAAACATGCTCTAAAGAAAAAATAATTTTGCAACGTGTATTCGTAGAAGATGTATCGTTTTTTAACTTATAATTCGCATTATATTTTTGAACATAATTGACTTAAATAAATCAACACCTGTCTTTTAAAAATTGCATTTACTACACCTTCATGAAGATTTTTATAGGAAAGCGAGTTACAACTTGAAATTTTATCATTGTGTTTAGCAATAAAAGAACCAGATAACTCCTTGCTTTTGAATATTTCATCCCAATCGAGTTCATTTTCCAAGATATCCATTGTATTTTCGCTCAGATTTTGATATTTTGATACTAGTTTCATATCCAAAAGATGTGTTATTAATAATAAATGCCTTATCTAAAGTCTGATATTGTGAAATTTTCTTCCAGTCCAGCTGATATTTGAATTCAAGCATGAAACTCTGTGATAAATGTTGATGTTGTGATATTAAAGTGGTATTGAGTCTAAATAATCCCTGAAATCCCTGTCGTATAAAATTTTCAGATAATTTTTGATATCTACAAATCTCATCCCAATCAACTTTATCTCTAAATTCGCCTATAAATTCCTCAGAAAGGGTTTGGTATCTAGATAAAATTGCCCAATCTAATTTATGCTGTAGATTTCTTATAATATCTTCGGTTAATTTTTTTTGCGAAAACGCCTTCCAATCGACATCTTCTTCTACCGAGGACATGATAATACTCTAACAATTTACTCTGATACAATCAACTTCAAAGTCGAATCTGGAATGAAAAAGAAAATACAGTCCGCTTCTTTTAAAGCTTTTTATGATTATGTAATAGGGGAGAGGGACAGAGAGGGCGAAAATTATTTTTAAGAAGGATGACAGAGTCGTACACGTGTGTAACATGTTATAACATGATGCTTTATTAAAAAAAAATACAGACAAACTTTTTTCTTTTTTTAAAAAAACTTTCATTTTATTAAATCATTCTAAAAGCTTACAAGATATAATTTTAGCGAAACATGTTTAGATTTGTAAATGATTAGAAATACATAATTCACACAAAGAAATTGTTCATAAATCATAATCAAGTTCTTACATAAATTTAAAGAAATGCAAAATATCTTGTTTTTTCTACATTGGCGCGTGTAGATCAATTAACAGTTCATCAGCATCAAGTATTTTCAGGTATCCAATTTTGAGTCGATAGCTCGGGCTATCTGGAACTTTCATTTCTATACTTTTGACATCGATTATGCATTGAAGTAGATCTTTATAAAGTTTGTTAGCTCCTTGGTAGATATAATACGGTTCGGAAAGTGATGATGGATGCAGATAGACGTATGAATAAGTGATGTCTTGCTTCCCATTGTGCAAATACTTGACAATTCTTGAGTTATTTAATATCCTAAAATACAAAAGGGAATTCCCATCATCATTTTTCTGTTCTATAGCGTTTTTCACACAGTTTAGTATATCTCTATATAATGTGTTATGTATTTGATAAACACACGTTCCACTTGAGTCGACAATCAAATATCCATACCGTTCCATGATTTGCATGAGTTCTCTTTTAAACTACCGTTACAGAGAATTTTCGACGTTTGAAAGCGCACGACAGAACTGACGTCCTCTACTAAGGTAGGATACGAAACAACTGCCAAGTTTTAGACGCAGGTAATCAAGGATATTAGCAAACAGCTCATGATGAATATAATCATATGTTTTAGCAGATAAACACACGTTCCACTAGAGCCAACAATCAAATATCCATAACGTTCCAAGATTTGTATGAGTTCTCTTTTAAACTACTGTTACAGAGAGTTTTCGACGTTTGAAAGCGCTCGGCAGAACTGGCGTCCTCTGCTAAGATAGGATACGCAACAACTGCCAAGTTTAAGGTTTCGGTTCACAAATCGTTTGATGAAAATCTCATTTTCTTTTTTGTTGAATTCGTTCAATCCGAGAAGAGGTAAATGTCTGCTTAATACCCAAAGAAAGTATAAGCAAAAATAACCACAAGTGTTAGTAAAATAATCTTGAAAACCAACTGAATTATAAAAAATTTCTGTTGAATTATTTTTCAAAAACCGAAGTATATTTTTGTTCGTTGGTGGGCGCCCATAGCTATCGAAATAAAAGGCTGCATTAGGTTGAAAGAAAATGCTAACCCAGGAAGATTCTTAGGGTCTAAATTTATTATAAATGATACCAATTCTTTCGTTCGGGTAAATCATCCGAAGCAAATACTCCCCCGAAATGTCTCTTAATACTGAAATCACTACATGCTAAGCGACAAATAGTGAAAGTATCCATTCTCCCGTCTTCTCTTAAAAATCAGTGAAAATGTTTCGTGCTTTATCGATTTCTATCGTATTTCTGTGTGTGTGTGTGTATTCCGCATAAACAATTAAACTAACCGTCTCGGGCAGAGGAACGGCAAATTTAATATCAATAGCAATGTTACCAGTTCTATTAATACTCATATGAGTTTCAGCGGCTGCCATATCTGGCGTTAAGTCAATTGCGTATAATGTATAACCTTTAGAATATTCTCCGTAGGTAATATTTATATTTTTCGAATTATGAAAACGATTCAAATCGGTAAAAAGGCTGAGGTAACTACGCGCGTATAAATTATTATCAAAATTAGGTTGGAAGGGCTTAGAAGGAATCATTTTTGATCCCTCTAATACGGAAAGATAATTTAAGTTATAATGCTGAAAATTAAATGGGTTTTTACCGAAATTTCCATTATAAGCTTCATTTGATACGAATCCTAAAATTAGACGAGTGGGAAGTTGTCCTATGAAAGCATTGGCAATCGTAGAAGATTGTAATCCACTGCTAAGAGCAAAAGATCGAACCTCTGCGCGTCTAATTGGCATTTTAATAAGACCTCGTTCTAAAGCTTTTTCCTATGCTAAAACAACAGAGGCTGCTACGTTAATTTTTTGAACGAAAAGGCTCGCAGACTTCAGACATATTTTATAGTTATCTACGGACGCCATCAAAGAAAAGGAATCTTTCTGTCGTTCTAAATTTTATTCGCGCGTTAACACCGTTCGCTAAAAGTTTAGGTTGTGCTGCTAAATCATAATGAAGGATTCCTATTAAATCAACCAATTTAGAAGTTTTACAAATAGATTTTCTGGTGTTGAACCCGTATTTGCACTAGTGGCACTCGCGTTATCATGCTCTGATGCCGTATCTTTGTGAAACAGTGCAGAAGACAAGAAAGAATCTTGGCTTGATTTTGATGTAAAAAGCAAACTTTCAAAAAAAGATCGGTAAGAATAATTGCTTTGATTGACAATCTGTTTATCATTTAAAAAAACACTAAATTCTGACCACATTGTATTCAAAATATAGCTGAGTGGAGCAACATGATCATTGTCTCCTATAACACTATTATTCTTTTTTAAAATCTTAATCTGCAAAATGCTATGAGCTAGATCTAAATAATGCTCTCCATTCCCGCTAATATAAAATTCGAGTGGAGTAGTATCACTCAGAGACGCCAGGGGATGAATTTGCATGAAAGACGAGGAATCTATTGCTAGCTGTGTAGGCAAAGTTGAAAACAAATCCAGCTCACTTTTAAGACAAATATTTGATTTTTCATCCATTATGAAAAAAGATCTTCTGTCTGCGTTTTGCTTTCAAATGTGTCCTTTTTTTCTTCGCGCGTCTTTTTATACTTTTCCTTCTTGCAATTTTCGAAAAAAATCATCCTTAGTTTGTTTTGAAGTTTCTCGTAAACGGTTACGAGCCGAATCTTTAAACGAAGTTCCACCGGCGACATCGTGCACCACATTTTTACCCGTTCGCAGTAGATGATTTCCTAAATATTTTCCTGCTCGCAACGCTAGTGGTGTTATATAGCGTCGAAGATCACCAAAAAATCCATATCCTCGTTGATAAGGAGACCCTTGGAAATAATTTTCACCCACCTGATGTTGATAGTATAACTCACAATCCTTTTTACTCAGATGCATCTTGTCTTGTCCAAAGTAAGAGAATGAGTAAGTTTTGAAAGGTTAAGTTATTATATAACTTTTCGTCTAAACGAAAGCACTGCATACGTTCTTCCTCCTGTAAAAATAATATTATCACCAGAACTGGTTCGGAGATCAATTTCAATTGTCTCTACAAATGCTTTTTTTATTGGGAAGTAAAGAGGTTTCTCATAATAAACTATTTGATGGTCTTTTTCATTCAAACACGGTATTATCCGCAACAGAGGAGAAAAAGAGTCTCCCACATGATGAGACTCTACCACATCGCTGCATACAAATATTTCAGAGATCCCCGCATTTAACTGCATCGGATATTTTCCTGTGTAAGAGCCGCTCGTCATTTCCGTTTCGCTATAGCCTAATAGATCAGCCAGACCCTGACCGAGAATCAGCTTGACATGTGGGGGAACTTCGATAGCTACGTGGGAATTTTGTAAATGTGTTAAAGTTACGAAATGAAATGCGTCAAGTAGTTCTTTTCTGTTTTATACATTCCAATGTTTAGGAATAGATCGTGTGTTTGCTTAAAGGGGGGACGTCAGTTTTTTCAAAATATTCCTTTACTACTATTTTAAAATGATCATTTTTATCGATAGGATGTGATCTGTTTACTTTGAATGAAGTGATGCCTTTTAAAATCATATCTTTTTTTAAATTCAGTTTTTCTAGTAGCGATTTACCTAAAGATTGCGTCAAATGAACTTCGATATTCTTCGCGAGATGGATGTCAACATCGCTCGTGATATCGTTGTAAATGAAATGGATTAGATGTTCTAAACGGTAATAATTTTATGTTTTCACTAAAGGCTTCAAATAATTGTTTAGGTGTTTTCGGTATAGCATTTTTATTATGGTGCGGTATGACAGGGATAATATGCTCAACCACACTCAAGGGATTTGTGTTCATTATGACAAAACTGAAATCATTTGACAATTGTAGAGGTAGACGAAACGCAAATGTTTTTGAAACATTTATAACGGTGTCATGATTTCCTAAACTTAATATATGCAAAATATTCGAAGATTTAATGTATTGCACAAATGTATTTCATATCCCTCTCCTAGAAACAGTTCGACTTCCCTTTTTTATTTGCTTTGAAAGAAAATTTCACATTTTCACCAACATGGCTAGCAATTTGCCTGTTTAATAATTTGAAGAATATTTCAGGATCATTTGTTTCGTACATGAACTTAATTTCAAACGGTTGTTCCTCTTGGATTATCTTTCTTTCTTCTAATAATATAGTATAAAAGTTATTATGATAACCAATATTAAACCAGTTTCGCGGAATACAAATTTCCGAAAGAGCGACTTCCCAATCACCAAATAGTAATAGCGGATGAGATAGTTTTGTTCTATAAAACGATTGCGTGTTTTTGGGGAAGTAATCCATGTTAGCATTACTTGGTAGAGTTATGTAGAAATCCGAAATCCTTTCATCCATTTTGCTCTCACCCAAGAATTAAAACGACTATCAAAACCTTTCCACTTAACGAGATATTCCTTGTTAGCACCAATACCTTTTGTTCTTGATACCTTTTCGATTCTCCAAAAAGATTTTGAACCTTTGACAATTTTTTGAAGTTCGCTTTCATAGAAACGACCTTTTAATTTTATTTCTGCGAAATCTTTCAGGAAATACGTCGGGGGATTGGAAGCAAAACGCTCGGCTATGATGAATACTTCCTCACTCTAGTTCGGTAAATAGCCTCGCTAAAAAGTTTTCCTACTTTTCGAAATTCTTACTTGTTCACCGATGTTGAATTTGTAGTTGAAGTTTCTTTTATAACCATATAGTTTCCTAAAAATGATAGGTTCCAATTTTGAAGTGACTTGGTTGGGAGCAAAAGATGTACTACGATGAATGCTATCGTTTATAGCTTTTTAAAACTTTTGTCAAAATATCGATGTATTTATAGGATCCTCTATGCGTAAAAATTCGGAATAATTTGTTTTTAAGAGTGCGATTAAATCTCTCCACGACGCTAGCTTTGTATTCGCTATGTGAACTGTAATGATTAATATTATTTTTTGTAAATAAGTTTTGAAGTTTTTTGTTATAAAACTCTCTACCCTGATCGGTTTGCAAATGTTTTATAGGTCCTATCTGTTTCAATAGTTTCTTAAAGGCTTCTAGGACTGCGTTAGCACTTTTATTTTTTAGAGCTTGCACATACGCTTTTTTCGAAAAGACATCAATAGAAGTCAGAAGAAATTTTATGCCTTTATTTTGTCGAGAAAATTTCGACATATCTACTAAGTCACTTTGAATTAAATCCCCAATCCCATAGGATAAAGTTTTTCGACGCTGAAACTTGAATCGTAGTGGTTTGTGGAGTGTGTAGGTATCTTGCTTCATCAATCATTTGTCTGCTACTTTTACAGGGATGTTTGCTTCTTTAGCTAGTTTTTTCACTCCTCCATATGAAGCAGGATTTTGAACATCGTAATATATACTATCTAATATGTCCTCCACTCTTTTATCATTCGACTTGGTGATTGCCATCCTCCGTGCTCTACCATAGCAACTTTCTCATCATCTAGTTCAGGAGATGAAACACTTCTTTTCATTGAACTATTATTATCTTTATACTTTGAAAGAGGGAGCAATTTCTTATTACCCACCCAACTGTGAGGGATATTTATTTCTCGAATTGCTTTTAAAAATATTTGAAAATGGACAGGTTCTGTTTGTGTTTTTATATTCCTCAAAAGGTATGAGAAAAAGTCAACAATGCGCGAGTCTTTTATAGAAAGATTATCTCGCGTCATTTCTCCATATTTATTCCAAGAATAACCTCGAGTTATTAATTTCTCGACTATAGAAGGAATATATTTCACATAAGAGCGAGGAGAAGATGTTATTATATCTTTCAAAATGGGATCCAGTTCCGCATCGGCTTTCACATTTTCGAGCATTTTATCTTCAAATTGTTCACCCTCTTTTTGAGAAGCAACTGCTCTGGGATGCTCATTTTCATTGACGATGCTCACTCTAACTGACTCCGAAGGTTCGCGAGCGGTGTTTTGATAGCGAGTGAGCAACTGGCTCAATAATTTCACTTTGAGATCATCTGCTAATTCTTCTCGATCTAAAAGCTTAGAAACTTCATCCTCTAATCTTAATTCTGTTTTCTGTGCTTGATGCCCGATCAAAAATTCGGAGGGAACAAGTGCCATTCTTTTAGACATGATTTCAAAATTCTCAATGAGTTAGTTCGACTTTGTGTTCTGTTTTTATATACTTCAAACATTACAATCTTTTACCAATGGCCTTTCTGACCAATTCCGCTATTCCCGATATCACAGCGGGTAAAATTAAAGGTAAGAACCCACCACTTTGTTTTACTAGTGTACTTTTCTTTGTTTTCAAAGCCGTTTTTCGACATGCTACTTTTCTAATACATTTTTTGTATTTACGTAGTTTTTTTATGTTCACGGGAATATTACCCACTAAAACATTTAAACATATTTCACTCAGAGATAATATTTGCGATTTAGTCGCATTTTTTAATAGTATTCTTCTTTGCTTGGGTCGTGATTTCGCGAGCAAATTCAAAAAATTATAATTTTGTTTTAACCTATTCATTTTGGGCGATAAATCCAATGAATACCATGTACATCGGGAAACAAACTCTCTCTAAGCCTGTGTTCTTCGTGTGTGGTTGGATGTAAATCCACAACTAAATAACCACAAGCATGTGCGGTTGCTTTTATATAAGCGTCGGTCAAAAACTGAGAATTTCGCGGATATAACTGACGAGCAAAACAATTGATTTGGCTCATATCGCGAGAGTTCTTAAATAAAATTATGTAATGAGAATTCAAACTGACATCCCGCATTAGTTTGAATTTCGGAAACAAATTTTGCAATAAAAGTATCACGCTTATGTTTCGATGGTGGGATATAACTGTAAATAATTCGGATATTTGTTCATTGAGTCTATGCATCAAATCATCAATCACTATTAAGTCAACGTTTTCATAGTTCTCAGGAAGACCCTCAACAAAAACTATACCCGGTTCTTCCAAGAACCAAGGCGAAGAGTAATTATAACACCATTTTACATTTTTAATATCCGCATCATAAACTTTATTTTTTATCATTTTACGAACCAGAGACGTTTTTCCGGACTGGCTAGGGCCTATAATCAAACAACTGCCAGGATGCTTTAAACTAAACATTGTTTACACAACTTTCCGAATTCTCTCTCGCTAAGCTGCACGCCTATAATTTGCGGTCATATAAGATTCGGTTCCTCTTTCCAAAAGTAACGAATCTTAAATTTTCTCTCGTACAAATATGAAAATATAGCCGTCTACCTAAATTTTCTGAAAAGATACACGACGAGTTAGTTAAGTCTACCCGATCGGTATACTGACAATTATCACCGCGAAAAATACAAGGAAGCGCTAAGCTTGCGATAAGAGAAATAGCTATTAAACCTAAGGTAATCAAACACCACAGCTTAAATGTAGATAAATTAAATGCCATTCTTTTTTCAAATTTTACTGCTCTTCATGACATGTTTAACACCATGAAGACAACTCATTAAATGACTTTCGAAAGAATACCCAAGAGTTTTTATTATCATCACTGAAAGCGAGCACTCTCTAAATTAGCAAACCCTCATCGCAGCTGAGCAAAAAAGCTTTCTTAAACAGCAACATTTTTTATTTCTCCTCTCTCGCGGTTCTCTTGATTTATTTCTACCATCTCACTTTCCATCACGCGGACACACATCACACAGAAAGGCACGCATACACACGCACGCTTCATTCACTTTCTACCCTCCTCTCCTACCGAGTTTCTATTTCTTCCCAAACCTCCCCTCACCGACCTCCAACTGGCCCAGAAACTAGCAGACTCTACACCGAGACCACACACGTTCACCTCCATACTCGCTTACACTTCATCAACCACATACTGGCGAACAATTCTTTAACCACATAACTGGCGAACAATTTTATAAACAGTTGCAAGTGGCCCAGAAACTAGCACGGTAATACTACTTAGAGCCAAAATGTGTTAATTGTTCACAATCCCATCCATCAGACTCCAAATTATGTCTCAAGTGGAAAATAGAGAAACAAATACAGGAAATTATAACTAATAAAAATATATCTTACTTAAAAGCTCGCAATTCCATAGTACCACAGTTATCCCAAACATATGCTCAAGCCGTTAAACCTCCAACTAAATCCATTACTACTCAAACCGATCCAAACATAACAAACATTATTTGTCCACCTTTAAAATGTCTGGAACCTATATCTTGTGCCAATCCGATTCAAAGTACATACACAGTCCCTGTAGTCTCCACAGCCTCCTCATCAACTAGAGTACAACTAATTCCTTCCTCTTCTTCAATAGCAGCTACAGTGTCAATGCCTCAACCACCTATTCCTATATCTAATGCCGTAATTTCCACCGTCAGTAATATGTTTACACCTGTTGAATCATCTTCCTCAGTCATGTCCACTTCGAACTCCGCTATTCAACCTACTTCTGCAGTTCTTGTAACTACTACCAGTACTACATCCTGTACCATGCTTACTGCCTCCACATCCAATAGCTTACCCTCTACAATTACAACTTCTGTATCTCAGGTTTCAAGACCTCGAAAAAAAGCACCCTTCTAAAAACATAACTAACATTTCGAAACCAAAAATAGAAATAAAGATGGCTCCACATAGACCTAGAAAATTAGCACCAAAAGAATACACAACAGATGAAGAGGATAGGATTGCTTATGACGTGGAGGAAGATGAATGTATTTCAAGGAATTCACCTCTAGATGCAGAGTATACCGGATCGTACTCTATAACTCCGACGAGATATAAAAAATAACTTTTTCTCAATATTACTTACCGTACTTGATGGGGGAATCCCCCACCAATTTTTGTTTGGCTGTCGATTTGTGCGGATTTGCTTATATATATATATGTGTATATATTAAACTTTTAGCATGTTTGAATTTTAGTTAAAGATTTTTAGTGGTTTTATTCTCTTAAAGTTTTAACGATTGTTTGGAGCAGTTTAACCAAAATTCGTTCTTGCGCCAATAACCCCAACATTCACTCACTCGCTGTAGATGGGTGGCAGGAGTGAGCCCACTCCTGTCAATCAGCTGGTGATACCTCTCTTCGGTGTCCCTGGAGAGACATTGCTGTAGGGTTTAGTGCTGCAGATAAGGGGTGACGGGTTTATCCGTTGGATCATCACCCTAATGCTATAGTACTATATTCTGGGTGTACTCCAGGTAAGCGCCGTGACTGGTTTTGCCAGATGACTGGCACTCTGCCTCTCTTGTTAGACTCCGTGGTGGGTGGAGGCATGCCAGAAGGAAGTTGTTTTCACGTTTGTGGATCCAATGCTGCAGTGCCCGGGTAAAGGCCTTACATTACCCACTCTTAACATAGATACCGTTCTACACATACTCGATTTTTAATTTATCGCTACCTAACAATGAAATGTCACAAAAGTTGGCGTTTGCTATTCAAAAAGCTATTAAAGGAATTGGCGGTGAACCCAAATCACCTGATCATAATTTTTTAATTACGATCAGGTGATTTCCTTGTTGAAACATCCTCTGCAGTACAAACGAAATCATTGTTGTTAGCGAAAACGTTTTTAGATTAAATTCCTCTCGTGGTGTCATATCTGAAACAGACCTTTTGTGCTTCTCCGAAGCAGAAATCTTGGAGGGACTTTCTGACCAGGGTGTAACTCAAGTCAGAAGAATTACCATAAAAAAAGACTCGACCCCTTTTCCAACGAAGCATTTAGTTCCAACCTTCAGTAGCCCTAAATTACCGTCAACCATTAAAGCTGGATACCTAAATTGTAAAGTACGCCCCTATATACTGAATCCTCTGCGCTGTTTTAAGTGCCAGAGGTTCGCACACTTTCAAACTTTCCTGCCGTGGACAATTAACTTGCTCTACATATACATCAATTGGACATGCGTCCTCGGATTGCACTCTTGAGCAGAAATGCGTTAATTGTTCTCAACCTCACCCCCGCTGACTCAAAATTATGCCCCAAATGGAAAACTGAAAAACTAATCCAAGAAATTAAAATAAATAAAAATATATCATATATAGAAGCACGTAGATTAGTTACTCTTTAGTTATCTCAAACTTATATATGCTCAAGTTACCAAACCTCTACCACTCAAACAAATCCAAATATAACATAATCTGCCCTCCTTTGAAATGCCTTAAACCCCATTAACTTCTGTCAATCAGGATTCAAATACATCGTCCTCGATGCCTGTAGTCACCACATCATCTTTATCAACTCAAATTCATTTACTTCCTCCCACGTTTCCAATAGTCCCAACCATTCCAAGTGAACATCGACTGCCTATTCCCATTTCTAATTCTACTGCCGACAATAGTTTACATACTTCGGTTTCAACCTTACCAACTGAAGCGTACAAAAAGAACGGAAATCGAAATTAAAATGACCCCACATAAACCAAAGAAAACCTATGTTCATTGTACATCAGAAGACAAGGATATGATTGTGTACGAAGTGGATGAGAGATTAATAAATCATCACAAGCACCGGTTCCTCGCATTTCATGACACCAACCAAACATCAAACGACTTCATGGACGAAGAAGGTTAAGGACATCGAAAGTCATTCGGTGTCAAGTTTGGTTTTGATATAAATGTTCTAAAATTTCACTTTTTAGCATTTTTAACATTGTGTAGCAATTATAAAAGATTTTAATACTATTTTAATGAATTTTAATGCTATTGATAAGGTATATTGAAGAATTATTTTATGTTTTCAACTTAGAATTTTAACTTTAATTTTTATATGTGTGCATGAGGCATGCACATATATAAATATATAGGCTAGTATTTTATATTTCAAGATTTTTTTGGCATCGTTTTAGTATTTTAATAAACGTGTAGCGCAGTATAGCCAGGACTCTGGCTCTTGCGCCATAAAACCCAACCCAACACTCACTCACTCAATTGTTATAATCTCTTACTAGTTCTATTCCGAAATGGTGAATTAGTGTAAACATGTAGCACAAAGCACTCCACGCTTTTACCTCAATGTCATTTATTTTCTCGTTAATCATTTTATTCTTACATTAAGAAATACTTTTTTACTTTTTAGTTCGATTCAGTATAAAGTGTGATTTTTAGTTTTTTTAAATTATGGTTTATTTTCCATTTTTCAGTTTGATCTATAATAAATTTTTTTTAGTTTTTTAAACTAGAGCATTTATTCACTGTTGAATTCATCCTTGAGTTTGTTGTTTGGGGCCGAAATTAAGTGGCTGCAGGAATTAGTCTTGCTCTTCAAAGGGTATTAATTAACGGTTCCAAGGGTAGTTATTCTATCCGCTTATGGGGCCTCGGATGACTCCCGTACCGTTATATTTAAAAGATTTCGTCTCTATAGATACATGTCAAACTTATAAAAGTGTGTTAAGAAGAAAAGGTTCGAATTTTAAAAATTAATATACCTTTTTTTTATAATGGACAAAAACGTATAAAATTCCTCCTTTTCGTTCTTTTCCACATTTTCATGCACTGTCATCAGCTTCTGAACTGTGATCTAAATTTCATGTATCTAGCTCATCCGGAAGTCAGTTTAAAATCAATTAAAAAATTCCACCCGGACAGACATACAAGAAAACGAGTTAATAAAAAACATGGTAACATTGTCTATCGTATTATCACCTTTTAAACGTTTTGCTATAATATTAATTCATATCATGTCTTCCAAAAGTATTGCTTTATAAAAACAAAAAAAATTTAGCAGTTAGAACATAAATTATTTTTTTTTCACATGTAGGAATCTTTTTTTTCCCGTTTTCAGAAAAACTAGACAATTATTTATATTATGGTAAGAAATTGGTGACGCACCCACCCTCCCCTTTCTCACATAAAGAACACTTTTTTTGTTTTATTTGTATTAACCACAAGTGTATTCGCTTTTAAGGTTACACATTTATTTTTTAGTCACTAAATCTGAAATTTAGTTGCAAAATCTGGAAAAGATATATGGAATTGTCGCCAAATCTGGAAATCGTTATTCCTAATGATCCTGTAGGGACAATGGAACAAAATTATGAAATTATTGTATTGTCATCGATCTTTGACAAGTGTGCAAAATTTGAATTAATCTGACCTTCTAAAGTGGGTAAAAATCGAGTTCGAAGATTCCGTTAGATACAAGGGAAACATAAAAGCATATTTAATTTTAAAAAAACACAAGATTAGCTTAGCTCAAAGGATCATTTTGTTAAATCTTAGAAAATTCTCCTTTTTGAAGTACCGCAAAGAGTATATTGAAAATATAAAATCTACTTTATTAGTCCTTATCTTATTGTTTTAAGTTAAATATCTATCGTAGAGTTAAAATGTTAACTTTTTCGGAAACTGCATATGTGCATAAAGAACACACTTTTTATAAACGAAAATGTTTTTGTTCTGTAGTTTCAAAACTAAACAATAACGCTATTAACATTTCTTTGTTCTACTCAATTAGCATACATTTAAATATCTTTCTATGCAAATTTTTCACGCGCATTCAGGAACGAAACTTATTTTTCTTTATTCGAATTGTCTTCTCTTTTCAAAGTAATTTAAAGTTTGAGTTAGAAAAAAAGGATAAAATTATAAGAAATTAGTGGAATCGCATCCGCAAAAATATCAATGATGTTGAGACAATAATTCCAATATATTTAAGAAAACTTTTACTATCGTCTACAATAAAAGTGAATACAGCAGGTTTATCAAGGTTAACAATTAAAAAAACATTTTCTTTAAATTCACTTTATACACGTATGTATCTGATACAGTAAAAAAAAAATCTTTAATCTAAAAAAAATTGAACTTTTTTGTTGAGATAATTTTGTTTATACATTTCACATGTATGCCCATTTTTAATATCAAGCTTACGTTCTCTGTAGTTTTTTTATTTTTAAAATGGGATTTCTAACTAAGCAGTCTAAGCTATTCAGGTTTATTTTCCCATCTATATATGCATTTTGTAGGAAAAATCTGACCGAATAATACCGTGCATCTTGTTTAAGCGTCAAGGTCGTTACCTAGGCAACGTGTACTTCTATAAAATGAAGCTCAACATGGGAAATTCATTTAAAAAAATCATCGGCTATCGTTTTATAATGGCTTACGCCCGATATTTTTTGCTAGATGCTATTGGCAACATTCACTGAACAAGCGTGTATGTGTGTTCTAATGACTTAATCATCTGTGTTATTTTATTACATGTTTTTATGTATAATGTTTAAGAGAATGAATTGTGTTTCCATCCATTAAAAAAAGAATACTTCAAGTTGTATGGGGTGCATGCTGCATAAAAAAAAATTTAAAAAAACCCAAATGAATAGTTTAAATTCGATTAACCATATTTTCTATTTTAACTGCGCATATTTAGCATAAATTTTACAGAAATGGCTTAAAACATTTGTTTATTCCTACGTTTATTTGTCCAATTCAAATTTCTTTTTGTTTTACCACAAAAAAAGATAGATTAAAGTACAAAATTGCATTTTTCTTAGTCTGTAGTTTACTAAATCTGTAGGATTCTTGAATGTAAAGGAGTTCGTTTCACTCAGGGCTTCATTTTTTGTAGAGTAACATCTGGAAAAAGCCAATTTTATATAAAAATATCTTTTGATAAAACTCCAACTTTGGTATTTTGATTCGATAATAATGAAAGGAAAATAAAAATATTTTTATTGTATTATTTTTAATGGAAATGAATTTTTTTAGCAGAAGTTAAAAAGTGTAAATCGAACAGAGAATTTATTTTAAAATCCATTTCATATGCATAAAAGTTTTAAATACACAGCTTCTAGAATTTTTCGATAAAACTAAATCTTACAATATAGAAATTCCAAACGAAATTGAATGATCGATGATATTTAAAGATAGTATTTGGAAAATAAATTCAAATAAATATTAATTATATTATATTTGTTAGATTTTATGATAGAAGGATAAGAACCATAAAAAATTATGTATTGCTAATTCAAATAACACGCGCAAAATGCAAAGAAGCGGAAAATAAATAATTCTATAATGACATTAATATATTCTCATAGTTGTAAAATTTTTGGAAAGTCATCCTTCAGAAAGAGAAAAGGAAACAATTATTTGCTTATTATTGTTATTTTGTAATTTGATGCTTCATTATGAAACTACAATCGTCAAGCCAAGTTTAAAAAGTGTTCAAAAGAAAAAAAATAATAACTAGGAAGAGCGTGTTTCTAAACACTCTAAATTTAGCTGTTTTTCTTCACCATTCACGTTCTTGGATTTTAAAAGTAGCAAAATACCCAAAAGAAATTTTCCCTTGCTGCTTGTTTATTTCTCTTCAAACTCTTCCCCATTATTATTTCGAATGAAATGAATAGAGGTTAGTCCTTTTTTCGCTTGAAAGTTCACCGGAGTTGTCGAGAAAAAAATATGAAAGATGTCATTTTATAAAACATTTGCGTAGAATTCAGGACCATAAACTGAAAGAGAAATCAAGAAATGTAAAATGTTCCACGTATAATATATTTGTAGTTGATTGTTGACTGAAAAAATTGCGTTTTTATCTCTCCCTTTGTCGCGAATTTAACAAATATTCCTACTCAAACCACGAGATGTGTAATTATATACCTATATTTTAACTAAAATAAATTAAAAATTCTAAGAAGTTTATAAAATAATAAATGAAACAACTCAACTTGTGTATTGAAGTGATTTTGTAACAAAAAAATATATGGTTTTATGTGAATGGCACAGTGTGAAATAAATCAAAAGATTTCGAATGCCGAGTTTTATGTGGTTGTAAATTATTTTAACTAATCTGTTTTCTTATAAGAGGGATGAAACACACATTGTAAACTATCAACATTACTAAATAATTCAATAATTAATCATAATCTCTTCTTACGTGCAATGTTTATTTTCTTTTTTCTTCCATCGAACATTTTGTTGCCCAAATGGGACAATTTTCAAAACTGCATTCAACTCAGCTTCGTAGTTTATTTTCCAAACCAAAATACAAAATAATTCATTTGATTAGTGTTGGCGAGAATTCTTTTGTATAGATTTAGCTCCAAGTCAACTGTTTCAACCTTTTTGTAATCAGTTCGGAAAGTATAGCGATCCCATACGGTTGGGATCCATTTTGCTTAAAATTTTTTTAAAAACTTAGTCTACTTAATTATTTTAATCAACATTTGGTCCGCTCACGGTATTGTATAACCTTTAGACTAATTATTACTTGTAGAATCTTTCGAATAATAATAGCAGTATGACTAAAGAAATATTAGTAGTTTTGAATAGAAAACGTGGAGCTGTAAAAGCTCAGCTGACACGAATTAAGGACTTTATCAACGATCCGGATGAAAAGGATCAAACCAAATTAGAATCCAAAATGGATACTTTGAAAAGCTTACGAATTCAATTGAGCGGAAGTAGTGTGACAGATACTGATCTGGAACCCCTTCAATGGATTTAGAAGATGATTGCGAAGATATCCAGGGAAGATGTAAAAATATTGGTTGGAAGAATAAAAGGCTGTGTTACATCTTGTGAAAATAGTTTGAAAAATAATAAATTAATAGATACCCAATTGCCAAGATTTAATGGTTCTTAACATGAATATTTTAATTTTAGGGAACAATTTGTTACTTTAATTGATTCTAACAGTAGTTTAATGGATTCTCAAAAATTATATTATTTAAAATCTACACTTACTGGAAAAAGTAGATGATTATTAATTAAATAAAAAATAATTGTTAATAATTAATAAATAAAAATGTTATTACGATTGATGATTCCTATATTTCATTATTTGAATGCTTTGAAAAGAGATTTGAGAATTAAAAAACTGATTATAAATAGTCATTTCAGTGAAATATTATCATAGGATAAATTTCTCATGAATTGACTAAAAAATTAAGAATTTTAGGAGCTAGTTTGATAACCTGGGTGTATACGCGCCAAAAGCTGCTTGGCGAGATAAAGAATCACGCCAAGCAGCGGAAGTCGTTGGAATGGAATCCAAGATGGCGGCCTTTCGGTAAGAGGTCGTCAGGAAAATAATTTTAAAGAACTTTTGAAATACAGTAAAATCAATTTCAAATGAAGAATATATGAAGAAATTGAGAATAACCAAGATCAATAAAAAAGAATATCAGTATAATCTTTAAAAAATCATATTTACTAATAGTAATATTATACAATATATAATAATCTTACAATATAATTTTATAATAATTATTAAGTATAATATTCATATAATATTATATAGTAATAATTTTTATATATTCATATAGTATGATTCAGAAAAAAGTATTTTATGTAATAATAATCGTATAATATAATTTAATAGTATTTATTCAAAAGAATAACCATCGTATCGTAATATAATAAGACGCGTACATAAGAATACTCATTTAACATAAAATTATAAACAACATAATAAAACATAATACTAATAAATGAATAACATAATAATTATAAATAATATATGTAATAATATTTATGAAAAATATAATAAAAAACCAATTATTACAAGTAATGAATGTTATATGATTTTACATATAATAGTAATATTGTATTTTTATGGTGTATTATTAACAAAATAATTACATAATGTTTTTTAAAATTAATAATGAGTATCAATTAAAAATAAATTATAGTTTGAAAAAAAACTAAAAAACACTCTTTTATACTGAATCAAACTAAAAAGTAAAAAAATAATTCTTAATAAAGAATAAAATGATTAACGAGAAAACGAATGTCATTGGGGTAAAAGCGTGGGGTGTTCTATAAATGTATCAATTGTTATAATTTCTAACTTCTATTCCGAAAAGCTGAATTAGTATAAAAATGTAGTACAAAGCACCCCACGCTTTTACCACAATGACATTCGTTTTCTCGTTAATCATTTTATTCTTTATTAAGAATTATTTTTTACTTTTTAGTTTGATTCAGTATAAAAGCGTATATTTTTTAGTTTTTTTTCAAACTATAATTTATTTTTCATTTTTTAGTTCGAACTACAATAAAAGCGTGTTTTTTAGTTTTATAAACTATCATTTATTCATTGTTGAATTTATCCTTGATTTTGATATTTGAAGCTGGAATTACGTGGCTGTGGAATTAGTCTTGCTCTTCAATGGATATTAATTAACGGGTCTGAAGTGTATTTATTCTCTCCGTTTACGAGGCCTCGGATCGTTATATTAGGTTCCGTCTCTTTTGAACAGGTCAAACAAATAAGTGTGTAAAGAAGAAAAAGTTCGAAATACAAAATTTTTTAATGTATCATGTTTTTTTACGGATTAAATATTATCAAATTCCTCCTTCTTATTTTTGTTTTCTTTTTTCACATTTTTCATGCATTGTCATCCACTTCCGAGCTATAGTCCGAATTTCAAGTCTCTAGCTCCTCGGAAAGTCACACAGTTTAAAATCAATTACAAAATTCCACCTGGATAGACATTAAAGAAAGCGAGTTATTAAAAACATGGTAATATTAAGTGTCAATAGTTTTTTCACCTTTTAAACGTGTTCCTTTCATGTTAATTCGTAGCATTATTTCTAAAGGTATTGCTTTATAAAAATAAAAAATATTTAGCAGTTAGAACGCAAATTATTTTTTTTCACATGCTCGAGCCTTTTTTTTATTTTCATTTTCAGAAAAATGTTTATATTATGGTTAGAAATTGCTAACACATCCGACCCTCCACTTTCTCAGATACAGAACGCTTCTTTTGTTTATTTTATTTCTTTTAACCACAAGTGTATTTTATACTTGCATATATGATTAGCGTTAAATTCAAAACACTTTAGGGTTACACCTTATTCTTTTAGTCGCCAAATCTGGAAATGATGTAGGAAATTAGTCACCATGTCTGAAAATGGTATATGGAACAAGTCGCCAAATTTAAAAATGATATATGCAATAAGTCGCCAAATCTGGACGTGATATATGGATTTGTCGCCAAATCAGATTAACCTTATTCCTGACGATCCTGAAAAGGACAATGGAACAAAATTATGAAATTATTGTATTGTCATTGGTCCTTGACAAGTGTGCGAAATTTCGAATGAATCCGATCTTTTTAAGTGGGTAAAAATCGAGTTCTAAGATTCCGTTACATGCAAGTGAAACTTATAAAAGCGTGTTAAAAAAGTACTAAAAACTTGCAATGTTCCAAAAACTGCAAGTTCCTTCAATGAATTTCATCGAACAAGGAACGTTAAAAAAACATTTTTAAAAAGTAAAATAAAGTGAAAATAGACGATATTTATAGCAATAATTAAAAAGAAAGCACTCATTCTTCTAAAAAAATATCCTAGTACTCACCCCTGATATTAGAAATATCCATATTCGAAAATAGCACAAAATAAAATAGAAGACTGAAATAATGGCTTGCAATACAGCAAATGCAATTAAAAGGGTTAATCGCGTCTGAAATTAATAGGGTTACCGCGGGAAAAAAACCAATAAAAATTAACTGTAATATACCTTATTCCCATGGCAACCACATTGGCAGATGTTAAAAATATCAAGGTAACCATATTTTGTAATGTTATCTAACAACAATTTAGCACGTAGACCCAGGATATCAAACTTACATCGAATTTTAATAAATTGTTGTCAAAACATTTAAGAGTTTTTGATAAGATTATATAAAATCAAACAAATTCTCAGAAATTCTATTGATATAAATTTAATTTTAAGTAAATTAGATAAGGAAACTAGAAAAAATTAAGAGTTCAACTTAACCTCTACCGAACTGCCTAAATGGAATGATTTTATGGATTTTAACACGCTTTTATAAGTTTCACTTGCATGTAACGGAATCTTAGAACTCGATTTTTACCCACTTAAAAAGATCGGATTCATTCGAAATTTCGCACACTTGTCAAGGACTGATGACAATACAATAATTTCAGAATTTTGTCCCATTGTCCTTTTCAGGATCGTCAGGAATAAGGATAATCAGATTTGGCGACAATTCCAGATAAAACGTCCAGATTTGGCAATTTATTGCATATGTCATTTTTAAATTTGGCGACTTGCTCCATGTACCATATCCAGATATGGCGACTTATTTCAGATCTAGCGACTAAAGAATAAGGTGTAACCCTAAGACGAGTGTTTTGAATTTAAAGCTAATTATATGCAACTTTGTAAATACACTTGCGGTTTGTTAAAACCCCAGTTCATCGACTCTTTGGCGATGCTTCTTTACACCAGAAAAATGTTGTAACCCTCCCCCTTGTTTTTGTATAAAAGTGTTTTGCTTATTAGATGTATGAAATCCTTTGAAGCGAGTGGCTGGCGCTATAAACCAGCTCCGAACCAGTTACAATTGGTAATTAATGGATCATTAAAGTTATTTTGTTTTTAACTTTAATTGAGTTATTATTGAATAAGAATTTATTGACTATTGACTAATTAAAACGAACCTGCAAAAACCGAAGAATTCCTGATCTTATACGGTTAAAAGAAATAAAACAAAAAATGTGTTCTGTCTGTGAGAAAGTGGAGGGTGGGTGGGTGTTAGCAATTTTTTACCATAATATAAACATTTTTCTGAAAATGAAAATAAAAAAAAAAGGCTCGTGCATGTGAAAAAAAATAATTTGCGTTCTAAGTGCTAAATATTTTTTATTTTTATAAAGAAATACGTTTAGAAGTGATGATACGAATTAACATGAAAGGGGAACACGTTTAAAAGGTGAAGAAATGATTGACACTTCATATTACCATGCTTTTATTAACTCGCTTTCTTTAATGTCTATCCGGGTGGAATTTTGTAATTGATTTTAAACTGTGTGACTTCCCGAGGAGCTAGAGACTTGAAATTTGGACCATAGATGAGAAGTGGATAACAATGCATGAAAATGTTAAAAAAAAAAACAAAAACGAAAAGGAGGAATTTTATAATTTTTAGTCCGTTATATAAAAATATGGTACATTAAAAATTTTTTTAATTCGAACTTTTTCTTCTTTACACACTTTTATTTGTTTGACCTGTTCAAAAGAGACGGAATCTAATATAACGATACGGGACTCATTCAAGGCCTCGTAAACAGAGATAATAAATACACTTCAGACCCGTTAATTAATATCCATTGAAGAGCAAGACTAATTCTACAGCCACGTAATTCCAGCTTCAAATATCAAACTCAAGGATAAATTTAACAATAAATAAATGATAGTTTAAAAAACTAAAAAACACGCTTTTATTGTAGTTCGAACTAAAAAAATGAAAAATAAATTATAGTTTGAAAAAAACTAAAAAATACGCTTTTATACTGAATCGAACTAAAAAGTAAAAAAATAATTCTTAATAAGGAATAAAAAGATTAACAAGAAAATGAATGTCATTGGGGGTAAAAACGTGGGGTGTTCTATAAATGTATGAATTGTCATAATTTGTAACTTCTATTCCGAAAAGCTGAATTAGTGTAAAAATGGAGTACAAAGCACCCCACGCTTTTACCACAATGACATTCATTTTCTTGTTAATCAATTTATTCTTTATTAAGAATTATTTTTTTTTTACTTTTTAGTTCGATTCAGTATTAAATAGTGTTTTTTAGTTTTTTCAAACTATAAATTATTTAGTTAAAACATTGTTTAATTCTAGAAAATATTCAAACAGATAATGAAACAGCTATTCAAACGGAACGCAGTTATAAAACGAAATCTTTTCTTGCTAAATTGGATTCGATTAATTGTGTAATTTGTAAACAACAGCCTCACCCTGTATTTAGATTCAAAAAATTTAACGACTTTAGTTTTAATGAAAGATTTAATTCAGTGAGAAGAAACAATATTCGTTTGAATTGTTTTAGTTCTTCTTACAGAGTAACTCTATGCAAAAGTTCGAGGCCCAATTGCTCTAAGCGGCACAATTCACTTTTGAGTCGAAATTTTGAAAGTTCCGCTATCAGATATGAAGCGTGTCATCCTGCATCCTATTTTAACGATCTGGCAGGAATCATGGAGTCAGCAGTTGGATAACAAAGCGTGAAACCTGTCATAGGAGCATGGGATGCCAATGCGAAGGACGGATGTCAAATTGACTCGTCTTCGCATGGGTCAGACTCGCTTCACACGCAGCCATTTGTTGTTGGTGTTGGGGGAAGATGCTCCTCAATGGCCTTCATGTAAGGTCTCGTACGCATTTTAATTGACTGTCCAACCATCATCGAATCTCATTTTTCTATACATCTGTTTTCTCCTTGTCTGACTTGGTGGGAGAAATTTCCCACCAAAATCTATTCGCCTTTCTTTTGAAAATTGAATTTTTATATTAATTTGACAAAATTATTTTAAATTTATATGTGCATGCCTGCATGCACATATATAAATGCTAATATTTTGTATTTCAAGATTTTTTTGGCATTGTTTTAGTATTTTAACAAACGTGTGGTGCAGTATAGCCAGGACTGGCTCTTGCGCCATAAAACCGAACACTCCATCGAAAGAAATGTCAATAGCCAAATGAGTGCAGGTATCGAACTGTTTCGCCGTCGACCGCATCTAACTCAAGGGTTAAACTAAAAAGTTCGGACTTAAAACAGGGGAAAACAGCAAATTTGGCAAGTAAAAAAAAAATGCGAGTGAAAAAGTTATTTTGGTTTCAATTTTCGTCATTTTTTCTTTATATAATTTTAAAAATTAAATCATTATAGATGTCAGATTAAGATGAAAAAATGTATTCAATACATTTCTGAGATTTATTTAAAATATTTATCAGTATCAAAATTTTTCTTCTCTTTCATAAAACTTCTAGTTTACTTTAAAATAATGCCTAATGTATAAATCTTTTTTTGACATATAATTTCATAATAAAAACGCAAAATTTGCCCATTTCGAAAATTTTTTTTGGAATTATTCAGTTTTTAGCATAGTTTTAATTTTTTTTCCTAAGTTATGTTCATATTATATATTCTTTATTATTAATTGCGTGTTATTAATATATCAAAAATGAATAAATTTTTTACAATACATTTAAATGTAATCGTCAATCGAAATTTTTTCAATCCTAATGTGAATATCCTTGGATCCCCTCTTCAATAAAAAAAAGTACTTTCAATTTCAAACTTCCATTCATGATAAAGTATATTTTCCCATTTTGCGGCTGGTGTCCTTGGTTGAGTGAATAACATAACCAGTTCACATCACGTAGCTCTGGGTTCGAATCCAGGGAACTCGATTTTTTTCATTTCTGCTAATATTTCCCACGTAAATTTTACTGATAAATACTTATTTTAACATGCTCCTGTGTTATTTTAATGCACTTTTCATATTTTTTAGCCTTTAAAAAGGTTCTTTTATGATTTTTATTCATTCAAAGTAATTTCTCTCTTTTTCAACGATTCATAACGAGAAAATCTCGGTTCGAATCCAGGGAATTCGATTTTTTTATTTCTGCTTATTTTTCCCACGTAAATTTTCAGAGCTGCCATTATTTAAGCAAACGGTATGTCACAATTAATCGCTAAATGAACATTTTTAACCAATTTTAATGTAAAATAATTAAGTTACAGTTTTGTATTTTATAAATATCGATGAATTGAAATGAAAATGATTTTTAAAAAGTTCATTGATCATTTAGAATCAGTGATTACAGAAATAAAATGCCGAAAACTATCTTTTTTTTAAAGAATTTAAAAAAAAAAAAACATTTTTTTTTTTACAAAACTATGATATTTTGCATATTTTATGATTTTTTCTAAAATGAATCAATATTGTTACGTTTAAATAAAAAATTATTTTTAAAACTTTTTTAGAGTCAGTGATTTAAAAAATTAAAAAGTTAAAAACTTTTTGAACAAATTTTAATAAAACACTCAAAATACTTAAAACAATCATTTAATAATTTCTTCTTTTATAAAGATAATTGCATGAAACTTTTTACCCGTGTGTCGAATATTTCAAAAAATCCTTACAATTTTACTTCAAAATTTAAAATAGTAGTAAAATTTCGTAATTTGAAAAATTTCTACTTTTCTGTCTTTTTTCAGCGTACAACTATATTTAAAAAGGCTACATTTTCGTTTCCGGGGACTAAATAATTCCAACGAAAGAATTGAAAAGTTAGTGGGTGATTTTTAAATTCGCACTATTCGCGGGTTTTTGGCGACGGACCTCGAAATTTTCAACCATGGTCAAGTGACGAGGACGACACCTGAGCTTTCACCCATCTCTCCTAATTACCACTCCAACGCAAGAACAAATTTCGAAAAAGGGAGTTTTAATGACATAGTTAAAGAAATCACACACATCGCGTGCATACACACACATAAGTGCTATCGTTCTAAGAGGGAAACAAGACATTCCCATGGGGATGAGGTTATTCACTCAGTAAAAGCCCGTGCAACGCCGGGTTAAGCGGAAAGGGAGGAAACAAAGAAGTCAAAGTAATTTCGAAACATAATATTGGAAGTGCTGATTTTTTGAAGAGAAGGGAAACTGTTAAACGAGAAAGCCCTGATACGCACTCACGGGCCATGCACTCACATCGTACGTGTCACACCCACACAAAAGTGCTGGCGTCAGAAAGAAAGGAGGAAATTAACAAGCTGATTAAGTTACACGCCCGTGCAACGCCGGGCCATGCCAGCTAGTATTATATAAATTCTGTATTCGCGAGTTTTAGGAGTTAGTTGGCGAGTTAGTTGGTTAGTTGGAGAGTGAAGGATCATGAAATGATTAAGTGCATTTGGAGTTTATCAATGGAAGATTACTGAGAGTGGATCAATCGACAGTGATTAAATCCAGATAAGGATCGCCTTCAAGGTTCAAGTGTAAGACTATACTTCATAAAAGTGCTGGTATCGTGATCCTTAAATAGAAGTTAGCTTATTAGTGTGTAACGTAGTTTATAGTGAGCGTGTTTAAGCTATCGTGGCATCAGTTGAGGGTCCGAATTATTATCCCCAGGCTATTGAGTCTCACTTCCGCGCTTTACTATCTGATCTGTTATCTTAATTCAGCGTTTCTCAAACTTTGGGATGTGCCCCCCATGGGGGCATGGTAACCCTACAAGGGGAGCGTATCGAAAATAAAAGATTTTTTTAAAATAACTGGAATGAAGTCAAACCAAATACTTTCTGGTCCAAAAAAATACACATCTATGCTGATATAATTTCTATACAACATCTGGCGATATTACGTCATCAAAAAATAAAAGCTTCCATCTGTGATCCTATAAACAAATAAAATAACGTTTGATTGGCTGTCATCCCACGAGAGAGATTTTTTTTATTACGTTTCTTTTTAAAGCTAAAATACGACTCTTTCTGAGAAAAAAGGTAACGCAGATCCCTGTCTAAAAGATACATGCAAGAAGAAGTGAAACATGCTATTTGTGTCGATATAAAAGCCACAAAACTACAATAACTTGAACAAAATATTACAGTTTTGCCTGCAAATATTAGTGAAAAGTGTCTGTGATTTGCGTAGTGTATTAAGGTCATGCACATTTGAAACATTTAAGTTCAGTTTTATTGGATTTTTTCTCAAATTATCAACAACAACAAAAAAAAATTAATAGTCCTTGAAAGTATATAAGTAAGCACTTTCTCTTAGTTAAATTATTCACTGGAATTCCGATTTTTATCGTGAACACTAAAAATAAGAATTAAAAAAGTATTGGGGTGACCGAGTCATCTTTCACGACCATTAACGTTAATATCGAGTACGCGCCTGATCCCGGATTAAGACATTTTCAAGTCTTCTCGCTTTAAATATCAAAAATAACACAATTATTCTTCATCGGAATTTTATGTTATTTTTCATTTATGACCATTCATTTAAAAAATCATTTTATATTTTTGTATACGTTGTCGTGCACTTGGTTTGACTCTCCTTGCAATTCAGCTATTCTATTATGAAGAATGTTTTATTTTTTAAAAATGAAATCGAGCAAAGAGCGGGTACTTCAAACAATATACTTTTAATGTATCAGTACTGCACAAGGTATTTAACTAATTTCTTTAGTACTAAATTAAGAACAAGATTAATAATTGTTAGTGAGGTCCATGGGCTCTTCTTGCAGAGAAAAATTTTTCAAAGGAAAGCTTAATATTAGAAATTGATACTTTCAGTTATTTTTCTATATTTAGCTGAGACCTATACTTTGTCTTCAAAACAGCCCCCACAGAAAATCCGGTTTCAGAAAGATAGGATCTTGAAAATGGGGTAATATAGTATACGGAATGCTTTTGTTTTCACCACATAAAATTCATCACCCACATCTGCCCAAAATTCAAAAAGCGATTTTATCAAAATGACTTTTAATTTCGCCACTGGAAGTAAAATCTATGAAAATTTCTTCTTCGGCAGTGAGAGCCCTTCTGAAGTATCTTGAAATAGATCCCTAACCCACTCGTAAGCTTTCTATCAAGTTGTACTCAGCAAGAAAATATTTTTTTAAAATTCTTTTCCACCAGGCTAAATGATTTTCAATGGTTTTACAAACAACTTCCACATGTTCCTCATTTGTAAGATTTCACATACATTTCACTTTTTGTTCTTAGAAGCCACACATGGCTTTTCTGAAGAATACTTAAATTTTCTTCAGAATATTTCCTTAATTTAATTTTCGGATCCATGCTTGTCTGTGCACTTGTTGATACTTTATTATCGTCAAATGTTCGCTTACGACTTTTAAGTGTATCTATGATTTTAATATACGGCCGTAAATACCTAATACTGTGAATTATAACTAACGCTCACGTGTAAATTATAAAATGCACATTCAAGATAGATTCGGTAGCTATAGAAGAGAATAGACTCGACCAAAATTGTCTGGAATTGTACAAGGTACAGCATTTTTACATGTTATGCTCAGACGTCCGATGGGTTGCCCAGACTCGCGCAAACGTTCGCGAGAATGCCAGATGTGATGGATATGATAAAGAGCAACATATTAGACCAGGATTACTCAACATTTTTCTGCCGGGCCGCATACATATGTTAGCTATTTCACGCGGGCCGCAACATGAGGATTAATGGGGGGGGGGACAAAAATACTTTAAGATCTAGATAACATAGAAAGTTTAAAATGTGGAAATTGATCAAAATATTATAATTCTTATTTTGCTTTTTTAAATTATTTTTTATATTTTTTATTTTCGTCACTGAAATTTTTCTTAATTGAAAGCACACACACACATTGAAGACTATTCTTTCACAGTTTCTGCAGTAGTAAACGGTTTCATATGGTAACCAATGATATAACAAATTTCATAGGGTGTCTTTGTTATCGCTGAGACACTAACACTGATAAATATTTTTTCTTCAAGTTCTTTCGTGAAATATGGCTAGAAGGAATCCCCTAGATGACTTCACATGTGACAGAATGATGGGAAAGCTGGTGGAGGGGCGTAGCTTGACCAGTGTAGCTCAAGAGTTCTTAATCAACAAAAGTGTCGATTCGTGAGCTTGGAAAGCCTTTCATACCATAGGTACCTTTCATACCATAGGTACCTGTTATAAAGGATGATGTATGGTGGCCTCCCTATGAAAAAAATCTACTGTAGATGGTCGATACATTGTTTTTCAGGAGAAAAGAGTCTATGACCAGCTAGCAAGCGTCATTACGCAACTGTGTACAGAAGCAGGGCGACAAGCGTCGCGGTTTATTGTGGCCAGACGCCTTCACAAAGGTGGTTTATTCGCCCACCGTCTTGAGCGCTGCATCCCTTTGAAAGTTGGTCCTTGGTGGCCCCATTTAAAGTGGTGTGAAGAGCACAGAAACCGGGTATCTCATCATTGGAATCCTGTCCTCTTTACGGATGAGAGTAATTTCAATGCCACAAGCGATTCTCAACGCCAATTGATTTGGAGAGAGGTCTCATCTCAGTAACGTCACGGAAAGAGACCGTTATGGAGGTCTTGAAGTTGAGAGGCATTACGCTGAACGGGTGAACTGAACTCCACGTTTTCGACCGAAGTTTTGTAACTAGAGATCGCTATTATAAGGATGCGATCCTTCTCCATGTGAGATTGTTCCGAGATGCTATTGGACTGGACTTCGTTTTTATGGATGGCATTGCCCGGCCTCACTGGATTGCTGATGTAGTGGAAAGTGAAGAAATCACTCGAATCGATTGGCCAGCGTTCTTCCCTGATTGAAATCCCTTAGAACATGAGTAGGATGCTTTGGCACTATTACCTTGCGGCACTATTACGTCCTCTGAGAAACATTCAATAACTGAAACAGATGCTGATTGAGGCACTCTTACCTCAAGAACTGAAGTAACCATTGCAGTAAGGGGAGGGTGTGTCCCATACTAAGGAACATCTGCTTATTGTTCTTAATCTTGGACAGACAATCCGGTATAACGATACTCTGAGTTCAATGAAGCCATTTATTGTTTGATTCCATACTAAATGCGTTGTATTCCCTTTTGAGCAACTATGCTTTCGTCATCGTGTAAGTACAAAATGCTCTCTCTCTCATTTTTGAATTTCATGTCTCTCGATTGATTTCTCTTGGAGTTATATAAAAAAAAACACTTTTTGCTTAAGTTTTACACAGCTGTGTATTTTTGTTTTTTTATAACAGATTCTAATGCTAGTTTAAGGTATGGATAACTATTTTTATACTTGCCTATTTAGGCTTTAGTTATGCTTCGGAATAAAATTACTATCTGTTGGTTCGCAATTTTAGAAACATATATAATGGAAAACCTTAAAATTAAGCTGCATCGGTGAATATTGTTTCTTAAAGAAAATTATTTCTCCATAACACATAGCTACTACTTTTAAATGTAAGCTAACGAATATAGAATACAATGATTAAATATTTTTAATATATGCTGGGCTGCAACAAAAAAAAAAGTAGTAAGTCAGCAAATAACCTTGTTTTATTTCTAGGCAGAAAAAAAAAAAGCTTCGGCCACTGCATATGGATTGGTATTTGGAGTTTATCAACTTGCAATGTTTGTGTCAGCTCCTATTTATGGAAAATTGGTAAGTTGGACAGTTCATTATATTTTTTTTAAAAAATGTTCTCAAACTTTTGCTTGAGCGAAGAAGAATAAAATGTTCCCGACTGTCTTTCTTAAGGGGAACAATTTTATGGTAATAAATTTTAAATTCATGAAATAACCAACGACTTTGAAAACTGTAACTCTCATCAGCATCAGCCATGTCGAATAACTACATTATTCATTCAATCTAAAGGACCATTGAAATAGTTCAGAGTGTTTGAGATCACAGTTAAGGTATCCTTGACCACTGTCCTAAATGGAGTCGCTGTAAATATCCCCCTTACCTCTAATGGATTGTATACAAAATACATCCCAAATCTAACTTTATAAAGCTAAACTACCCCAGCAAAGGAATTGAAACATTTTCATTCTTCCCATACGATGTACTTTTAGAAAAATCAGTGCGAGCATTTCATTCGACTTTATTAAAAGTGACACGAAAAATGGTCTAAAAACTGTAACAGCCTTTTACCACCTTTAGCGTCTACCACTACTTGCGCATCACTATCACACAAAAAAGTTGAATCATGCTAACTCATGAATTTGAACCTTGGTTTGAATCAGTTGGAACAAATATTGAGATTAACAATTGCAATCATCACCCTTTTTGAAAACACGAGGATCTGTTTTATCGTAATTTATTATGGAAATGGATTTTTCGTAGGAAGCTGCTGGAAAACTAATGAATATTCTAGAAAAAGAGCGTTTGAATAAAGTAGCAGTAAATATTTATTTGACTTGGGAATCTTTAGTACTTTGCATTAACAATGTAATTAATGTTATTATTATCGATGAGATCCCTCATATAGTATGAAAATATTTAATAAAAAGATAAAGCTTAAGAGCAGATATTCTCTCCAACATTTTCTTCAATAATGTATTCTTTTTGCAAAAATACCAATCAGGGAATTGCATTAAAGGACGAATTGGAAAGGCATTGACGTGAACAGCAATGGAACTATTTTTCGGAAATGAGCAGCTTTTAAGAAATCTCTATATTAGCAGACCCGAACAACTCATTTTCTATCCACATTTTCGCAGTCGTGAACAATCGCATACATCAGTAACTTTTTCCACATCAGTTGCTCCTCAAAATGGAATAAGTAATCAGATAAAACAGTTGGACACAAACTGTTTTTTCAGCAATCAGTAGAAGGGAAATGACCCCTAGAATTTGGCCAAATGCTTTGAATGTCACTGGGGTCCCATCTCCCCTGAAGAACGCGATTCATAGGTACTGCTGCAATTCTCCAGGGTGGAATGCCTACGGATCTTTGATGTTCGGGCCTGTTTTTGCCCAGGAGAGGACAAAACTGACATCACAATGATAGACTATGGATGGACAGCAAATGGTTTTTACTTTCACGTATTTGCATAAATACACAAATCTGGTGCACCTAAATTTGCCGATATCTTGAAAACGGTCGAAGAATAGTTTCAATAGAATTTCCAACGGCACCCCATTTATCAAATAGCATTTCTTCTGAGTGAGATAAACCGTCTAAGATAAAAGATATTTAGAACAAGTAATTACGTTTTGACATTCCCCCTGGAATTTCTGTTTCTTTACTTGCACACCACACCAACGTCTCTGTCCAAAACTTATTCCATTTTTTCCCTTAAGATTGGGATATTTGGTCGATTTCTCTGTTCCAGCTTCCATTTCAGACAATTGCGGTCCTGATAGCGGTTCGTGAGTTAAAAATTATCATAAAAATCATATGTAATGTGCATGTTATCTTTTCTTTGTTATAATAATTTTTTAAAGTTCCGTTTCTTTTAGACTTTTTCTTTCAGATAATAGTTTTGAAACCCGGATTTTTGATGAAGACCGGAATGTTAGTATCTGGAATTTGTGTTATATTATTCAGGTGAGTTGCATTATATTTGTAACAAATGGATGAAAATGAAGAAAATAAAATCCCACATGAACACATATCAAATAATAGATTGAACACATATCAAATTAATAGATTATGCGAAACATAAGCAAAAAGTAAATAAAAGTACTTAAGATTCAGAAATCGCGGAATTTACATTAATTACAATGTAATTTTATATGTCTATAAAAGTGAACTTAATAAAATTATAGAAACTGCTATGACAGAAAAAAATTCGTATTTTTTAAATAAAAATGGAATATTTTCTTAAAATTTCATTTCAATCTTTTGTTATACTTTTAATTTTTTATCGAAATTATCTAAGTAATTTTTATTTTAACGTATTTAAAATTTTAATTTCAATTCAATAAAAGTTACTTTTTAAGTAAATGTTTGATTTGTTTTTAATTTTCGTGTGAATGAAACTGGACTTTCCCAAAAAAATTAGATTTAAAAATAGAGGACATAAACGTATATAATGTCAATTCACTCTAATTTATAAAAATCTCTTGTGTAAGGATATTTGTTCATAAAAAAAATAATTCTTTATCGATCAATGTAAATATTTTTTTAGTTACGAATTGGGATGTTGTGATGTTTGGAGCACTCATTTAACATTAGAGGAGGACATAATCTCAGTAAATAAGAAACTGTTTCTTAAAATTTTACGGAATTTGAAAATCAGACGTATTTTGGAATGAAAGATCAATAATGAAAGTAATAATAATAATTAGGATCAAATTTCTTTATTATTTAGCTTTTCCAATTGGGTTTCCTTTTAGCTATTATGAACTCTATGTATTTCTTCTCCCAATAATAATAATAACGTTAATTAAGAACTTAAAGCAAAGCGTAAGGTAAAAGAAAGAAAATATTATTGAATTCAAATGAAATAATGTTAAAGAGTAAAATATTCGTAGTAAAAATATTCGCTAAGAAGCAGATCTCATTTGCTTTCATTTGAAAAGGGAAGATTTCGAAATCTGTTTTTCCGTTTTCTGTGTGTGCCCAAAAATGAGCGATTTCAATGCTTGGAAGTAGAGGAAAGAAAGAAAAAAAAAAAAAAAAAAAAAAAGAAACGAGCCTTACAGTATTCGCATACGATGTGTAACATCTGACATTTTTTCGAGGTAAATTCGCAATAGCAACTTAAATCCTAAAAAAAAAGAATCGAGTATGATTGGAAATAATTTTCTATGGAATAATTATATCTTTAATGAAAATTTTATTTGATTAACACAAGGAGTAATGCAATTTTTTATCAAAAATATTTATTCTTGTTCAATTTGGGAAGAGCGGAGACAATAGATTTATGAAAACTAAAATATGACACATATACTTGTGATTTCAAAGTATTTAAAAATCGTTGAAAAACAGCGTCAATAACAGTACCACTGTTAGTTGTCGAAACATTTCGATTTGTGTTCATTTCAAGCTTGAGTTCCTCTTTAAGAAAAGCTATGAGCAGCTCAGCTTCTGGAAAACTGAAGTTAACGTTAAAACAATCCCTTAAAATCATGGGAAGCAAGTGATAGTTTTTTTTAAAAAAAGAGCAGAACCACCTTTGGTATACGGTAAAAGTACAAAACGCTGGAAATCTTTAATGTTTTTAACCATTTGATTCGGAGAAATGCATACGACCTCCGAAATCACTGTTGGTCCATTTTCAGATAAGCATTATGCTTCACAAAGGTCCCCAATATCTTGACTAACATTAACCAGTCCACTTGTTTGACGATAAGTAATATCCATATGAAGGAACCACAACATGTGAGTTGTTCTGTTTGTGATAGATCGCAACGCCAGCTGCTCTATGACCTGGTCATTTAAATTGTACGCAGCAATCGAAGTCAGGTATCGAAACACGTTCGTCATTATCTAACCACGTCTCTGCCAACATGAGTAACGTACAATTTTGTGAAATAACGTCGAAATCTGTTTGCTGAGCTCTCAGACTTTGACAATTGAGCGTAAGGATAGCAAGTTTATCCTTGGTGAAGTCTAATAAGACTTGTTGGTATGTGCGAAGTGGATGTTGAGTCAAGCGCAAACGAAACTGAGTTTTTAAATTAGAATCTTTTGAAATGCTGATTTAACAATATAAAAAAGTCTGGCGGCTTGATGGTTACTAGAGTTGGACCCCACGTGGATATATCTTTGCAAGATCCAGCTAAAGGACTTAGCTTCTTCTCTGATCCTAAAGTGAGAAAACAAAACAAAAACAAAAATCCCTCGGCCTGGACCGCTGGGGGGGGGGGAGTCACTACCGAATGAAGGAGGAAAAAAAACCTTCACTTCGAGGGTAGCAAAGAGACCAAGCGCGCTGATTGGTCAAACTAAATAGCGTGCGCTTCCCCGACTTCCTATTACACATTTCCGTCCCTTTTCACGAAATCACTCCTACAAATCTCCAGCTACCGAGAGAAAAGATGTTACACATCAAAAATCCTGTGGGTGGGGAAAACATTTGAAATGCCTATTATGAATTCCGTAAAAACTTCTTTAGATCATATAAATGAATTCTTATTGTCTATAATTTTTCTGTGAAGGGCTTTCAAATAACATTGTTTCTGTTTCATGCTTAAGTGGATTTTTTCTAATGAGAAATAAGCTCAACGATCAAGACATTTTCATATCTGTGAACTTGTCATTGAGTTGATAGAATATTCTTTGGACATTCTGCCAAGCTTTTTATCCATCCAAATAAGAAGAAAAGCCATTTCAACTGAAATTTTTCGATAATCTAGAAAATATGTTTCGATTATTGTCAATATTATTGGTAAAAGAATCAACACTTTTGGATCTACATTCATCAACATGCAGAAAAAGTTATCGAATTTAATATGATAGTAATTTTCAATCTCAACAGACATTCATTTATTTTTAAAACTCCCTTTATAGGCTCAAATTATTCCACTAATAGAAAGAGTTAAGTCTGAATTTTGCTGGTATATTCGTGCAAAGAAAAATACGCAAAGAACAAAGATATCAACACATTTTACGAAATTGTTTTAACTGACCTAAGTTATTATATATGTCCTAATACTGTTACATTGATTTTTAATCTTGAGTTTTGAGAAGAAACTGCTCTTCTCAGAATGGAACTTTGAGGTCTGCTGCTCCGTTGATTTACACCAGGGGTGTCAACATAACGAACATTTTTGCGGCCTGGCCAATATATCCCTACACAATAATACATATTAAATTTTTAAAAAATATCTCTCGGAAATTGGAAAGATAGCAGCGGAAAAGAGATGTCAAGTGTCAGGATATAAACATTATTTTTTTTTGTTATTTTATAAATGTTTATTATAATGTATGATTCAAAATAAACCTTCGTTTTTATGAATATTGAGTTCTTTTGAGGCCGCTCTAAAGTTAAACCTTCTTTGGCCCGAGTGGGCTTTTGAGTTTGACACCCCTCATCTACCCTACCCCCCCCATATGTCGTCCATCAATTCACCTACTGATCCATAAGTCTGCTGTCAAAAAAAGAAAGCAAGATATTTTTCTCTCATTAAAAGTCAAAGAATTGACTTTAATGGGTTTGATAATACTCAGAAAACAGCTGAGAAGGAAATGAACTCTTTGCCTGTGATTTTTTAATCAATCCTATCCAATTTAGAGACTTTTTTTTTCACACTATCTCTTTATTACACGATTGTTCGTTATATAAATGTTAACTGCCTTCATTTGTACTTTATAAAATTATCAAAATTCTTTTAATGTTCCGTATCTGAAAACGAATATTGGAAGGATTCCTGTGCGTGCTCAATATTTTAATTGCATTCTATTAGTTTTCTAGAATACGCTCCCCCTGGTCTTCCTTTCATCGCCCTGTCCATCGTGATCCGCGGAGTGGATGCTTTGGGGGCATCTGCCTTTCTCACCGCCTCCTACACGACACTTGGATGTGAACTGCCCGACGTCATTGGAAGGGCCATGGTAAGGTCGCAATCGAATAGTAAAATATAACAATTAATACTACAGCTAACAAATCGAATGCGTAGCTTAAGCTTTCTCTTATTATTAGACTGTTGTTGATGCTCATTCAATCTGTGCTAATGGGATGGGGACATCGAGAATATATATTTTGTTAGCTCCACCATTCCAATTCACGAATTCTGTTGACTATGTATAAAGACCGCGTTCAGCAAACAAATGATGTTTTCATCTTAATTCTAATGTATCGCTTTTTGCATGACTTTCTATTATAAAATCACCGACCCATATTGAAAAGAAAAATGCTCTTTAATATGTAATCTTGGAATCTAAATTATTTTTTTAAAATTTCAATGGTGTGTGTGTGAGATCTCTAACATTTGTGTAGTGATGCGGATTAGTGATGCTTTTAATCTTTAATTACTCTTAAAATTCACTTAAGTTAACTAGCGTCGTAAAACCCAGGTTCGCTTATTCAAACTTTTAGTCCGCATCACAAATGAGTTAATCTATTCTAACTAATTTAAAGATAACGCAACTCTTAATGAACATACTCAGATTTAAATTGAATTAATTTAGTTTATTACATTACTAGATTACACGATTAAACACAAATAAAATTAAGAATTAAAGAAACGAATAAAATTAAGATTTCTACTTATCTGAAACGGAGGCAAGTGATGGGGGTGGCCAGGGTCTCGCGGTCTGCGAGACTTCGAGTTTCTCGCTAGGAATGAAAAGTAAAGAGTAGAAATAAAAGATGTCGAATATTGTCACGCGGCGACTTTTAAGGGAGAACCAAATTTCCAATTTTATGTCTATGCGCATTATTTTACAGAGACCCCCATTGGTCAAATCCCCAGGAGCAACGTTACAGTTTCCATTAAATTTATGTGGTTATTCACCCTTGAGTCCCGGCGACAGCACCCAGGTCCCCGGTCTAAGGAATTTTACGAATTTCAACAACATCCTGTAAACAAGGGAAATACATAAAATTACGAATTATTTGGGGACCAACCCCATTACCAGCCTCCCATCAGTAGCTTTGTAGCAATCTGTTAATGGCTATCTGTTAATAATGATAGCCCCCAAACGTTTGACTTTATAAATCACGGTAGATAGAAATGTGTCAACTTTGCCCCTACTAACCGTAAAAAAATAAAACACCATAAAAGAGGCATCCGATTGGGCATGATAAGTTACAATATGTCTCATAGAACAATAAAGGAATTAGTTCTGATACAGGATAAATTTGGATATTTTCTAGAAATCCATACAAACAAAAGTAAGCCATGGTGATAAGAACAAGAAAGAGTAAGAAAACTGCGACAGCCGAGTAGTCATGATTGTTTCCATCCAGCCCAAACCCGCAGTGTAGAAGGGCAATATGTCAAGGATCAAGGTCTTCACGTTGGGTTGGTGTGGTCATTTCAAGGGTCATTCTCGCGTGTCGCTTTACCAAGATTTCGAATCACAAGGTCCGTCTCCAGTAGCAGTTGTACAATTTCCAAGTGCGATGTTAATTATCAGTCAATCATTAAAATTGAATGAACATGGACAGAAAAATGCCAATTTGTCAAATCTACACCTACTTGAAAAGTCAGCTTAACTATACCATCCAATCTCGTCAAAATTTTCCAAAAACTTGCATTGCTAAAAATGCAATCATCTTGTGGGCCTTCCTAATGTTGGTTGATCTTGCTGATTGTTGGGATTCCCGAACGAAGCTGAGTTTGAAATTGGACAGGTATTCAAAATAATTTACTTTTATTAATTTAAAGAGAACCATTGTTTACTTATCTGAAATGAAATGGAACCTTTCAATTGTATCAAAGAGAAATCCTCCTAGATCTGATAACAGTAATTCAGGAACTTATTCCTGTGGCTCTATACTGACTAATTAAATACTATCTGGTAGTGACGTTCATTTTCGGAGTGGAGTTCAGTGGCGTAAAGTACACCCCCGCATTGCGGGGGGCCCTTAGCTTCACCGACGCTAAGTACGTATATGGGCTTGGGGTCCAAACCCTGTTTGCTTGGGGGCCCAAAACCTGAGTTTACAGGGGGGACTTATATTCTTCGTTACGCCACTGGCGGAGTTCTAGATAAGTGACCCCCTTTTATTCCAAACATTTGGTCATCAACCCCCGAGTCAAGTAATTCTGTTACAGAACAAACTCCCGAATGAAATCTTGACGTAAAAATAAATAAAACGTTTTTATCATATTTTGAAATTATTACTTTGCTTTAAAATATAAAAGCACACTGTTTTTCGATCCACCTGATAGGATAATATAAAAATATTTTACCTTTGGATCTATGTTGTATTAGATAATGCTATATTGGATCGTAAGATTCCTTTTCCTCTAGACTTTTGCGATTCATACGGTTTGAATTTTTGCGAGCTTTTTGTTTTATCATGTTTTAACTTTAAATTTTTAATATCTATTCAGTATTGTTCTTTAGATGTAAATAGATTGATTCTTATTTTGGCATATGAAACAATAATAGAGATCATTTGCATTCGAAAATACTTACGTAATGTACTTTATCTTCTTAACTGTACGAAGAATAATACGGCTTTCCCTTCACAACTAAGAAAAATTTGTTGCATTCACCTTAGAACTAGGGATCATGCACAAACAATTTAAACTGGTGACTAGATAAATGCTTGACTCTTTTATATTGCCGTATTTTAGGCAAGTTAATACATAGAGCGCCGGGATTCTACTCCTTTTTAAACCTGCAGAGACGGCCCAATTTCCATCGAGCGACGCTTCATATTATTTGTATGACATGTCATAATGTTATGCTGAGAGTAAAAACTAAAATTTTAATTTTTACTCTAAAATTTTTAATACGTAAAAATCATTACTAATTTATTTTAACTTTCTTACTATAAATAATCGGTGTGGGGATCTCAAGCATTTATATTAAACCTCTCACGAATCTCCAAACGTTCTTAACGCATAATTGATATCATAGACAACCTCAGAAGTAGCACCAGGGATCCGTAGGAAACACTTTGGGACTCTCTCAAAGTGTCCATTTGGCTGTACCGCAAAAAAAGTTTGAGAAGATAGCTCATTGATACGCATTTGTAGAGTGAAGAGTTCGCGGCCACTTTCACTTCTTCGTTGTCACTGAAGGACATCCCACCAAGACTGTGTTTGTGGTACCGGAAAAAGTGGAAATCGTTAGAGGAGCAGGGTCGGGGCTGTATGGTGCATGGTCCAAAACGTTCCAGCCAAAAGATTCGATTACGTCTCAAGTCGTTTGTGAAGTGCATTATCGTGGAGATGCAAAATACCTTTTGACAACATGCCACGCCTTTAAGAAGTGAAAGTGGCCGTGAACTCCTGGCTGTCCAACCAGGCGGCAAACTTCTTTGAAGAGGATTTTCAAAACTTAGTTCTAAGGTATGACAAGTGCATTAATAAACTCGGCAAAGATGTAGAAAATAGGCAAATGTACATACAATCCTAAAAAAAAGGTTTTTTAAAACAAAATATTGTTGCTATTTTTTAAAAAATAAACGGGCCTTACTTAAAAACAGCCCTTGTATATTAGAGGAATATATATTACTAAGGCAACATACGCGCGATTTAAAAATGATCAGAATTTATAAAGTTATGAATCGTTGTGTAGGTTTTAGCCTACGCATTTGTGAAAATAATGGAAAATTCCAAAAATGGATGGTTTATTATAACACTGACAAAAGGTATTTCAAATTATTTGTTGAAATCTTTTCGAACGACGCGAATTTAAAGCTGCCACATTACGCTTTTTTGTTAATTTTATTTTAAGGGCAGGAAAAATTTCTTGAAGTTCATTGTCACTAGGAATGTGATGTTATTATATATCAAACACACACAATTTTCATTCAAATAATTTTCTCTTTTAAAGTTATATAAACTGATCTTGATTCTACAAAGGATTTTGTTCATGCACTGTAATACTGGTTTTTATTCATTGACCTTTCACATAATAGAAATAAAGAAATGTTATTCCTACTATATTTGAAATGTACACTTTTTGTTAGAAGCTACTGTAGTGTTTTTAGTAAGAAATTTTTTACTTTTGGTTTATCTCTAGGCGATGCAAAAAGAAATGGGTATGCCCATATGCTGATATAGTGCAAAAAGAAATCATGCAAAAGTTAGGGTATACACAGTGGCGTAGCTACAAATGGGTTAGGCGGTGGCGTGCACAGAGGCCCTCGGAGCCTGACCATCTAGCAAGCCGAACTTGCTATAATTTCTCCCACGTTTAAGACGTAAATCTAAGCAACTCAGCTGAAAGTAATTTCGAGCTGTTGGGAATTATTTCTGTTGTTTGTATAATGTTGCGAACTTCATTTATTGAAAAGTTTATATTATTTTCAATTGGTTCAATTTTTTTTCTGTAAACTGTTACTTGAAAATAAAGTTCCATGAAAAATCTTACATTATGTCGTATTATTAAATCTTAAGCCACCCATCCGGTAGAGTGGTCAGTGACGCTGACTACGGTGCCGTAGGGCCTGGGTTCGAATCCCGGAGAAGGCATGGATGTTTGTAAATGTATAGTGCCTTCGCGGCATGGATGTACTCTGATTAGCGGTCGAGTCGCAATTCCTTTCGTGAGGTGTGTGGAAGAGGAAGAGAGGTTGGAGGCCTCTGACCACCCCCAGAATGTTCTCCCTCAAAATTGGGGGTGGAACCGAGTGAAATCGTACTGTCACCTGAATGGTGCTCAAAGCTACAGCTAACGACAGGCGTACAACTAGCCCCTTGCCACGACGAATTTCTTAGGCCTTGATCTGATGTTACTGTCGATCAGGCGGCATAAGTAACAACAACAACATTGAATCTAAAAAAAAAACCAACACAGGAAGCAATTCTTTATTGGTTACATTCTTATTTTAATGATTCATAATAATCTAGTTGAATAGCATGATTCATATTAAGCCTGTTGAAATATTTCGCAATCTACAATAGACTGATGTAATTATTGGCCCCTCCCATCCTCTGCTCTTTTGCCGAAGTTTTTTTAAAAAAATAATTGTATTAGTATTTTCTTGTATAGTTTTGTATCATTTCCTATCCATTTTGTAGCCCTCTGGTGAGTGAGTTGGATCCTCCCAAATAAATAGCCCCAACGACGGTTCTCTCCTTCCTTTTAAGTGAGTAAGTAATCGAGCCGATGCGAGAAAACTAAAATTATTAAAGTAGTACGTTTCAACTCACACTGTGCCAAGAAAAAGATAATAAACAAAAATCACCCACAAGGAATAAATTTCTACGAGAAAAATACCACACTATTAAGTATTTTTCTTAATAGTGGGGTAGTGTTGCTTAACAGTGTTGCTTGGGAAGCCTACTGAAAGAAATTCGACATTTATTGCTGTTAAATGTACCGCCGTTGACAATGCAAATTTATACAAACAACTTCGAGTCATTCAAGTGCAAGAAAATATGGTAAAGATCCCTATTTTCAAGAAAAAAGGCAAGGGAAAGTTAAAAAATATTTTGATGAATTAGCTTCTGATCACCAACTTTGAAACCGGAAGCAATTATTTCAAAATTACTATTTTCAATAAGGTACTAGGTACAATATTAGCTCAATAAATACACGTTTTACTAGTATGAGTGCACTCGGTCAAGTATTCAACTTCCTAAGACCCACATTTTTTCTAAATGTAGATGAAGCAACTTTTTTTTACAAAAGTGTGAATTCCAAAATAAGTATTGATATAATAGGCCCAGACTTTCCCCTTCAATTTCTTAATATTTACCACCTAGTTCTCTCTAAATGAACGCAGGCAGTGATTGTTCAACAACTATGTAAAGAAATAACGAGCAAAAATGGTGTGATAGAATGCGACCTAACAGGAATATTATGTTATTATTCCATACAATTCCTGTCACTTTTGCAGCCGTAAAAAGATTTTTTTAGCAAATTAAAATAATCAAGAATTATTTAAGAAACAGTGTGGGCCAGCTCGATTCTACATTTATCACTAATAGCAATTGAAAACAAAGTCGCATCCATCCTGAATTTAACCGAACTTATTGAAACTTTTGCGAAAACTAAAGCTAGGAAAAAATTGCTAACCCAATTGTTAATTAGTTGTTAACAGGTTCAACCTTCTTATAATAAACCTTTTATTTTTTATCAACATCGTTTTATTTCCTCATACCTATGTTATTATTTGTAGTATTTTTCGTTATTGTTTCATTTTCTTATTATCTATTATGTTATTTCTCGTCTTCCTGTTCCTTGTCTTCATACTGTTCTGGAAGAGGTCTTTCGTGGTGTCAAATCGAACCTGTGCCATCACTAAAGCCCACATAAAAAAACTCATACACATAGATGTAGGTAGTAAGTAGTTTACCTTTTTGTGTTCTCTAGAGCACGATAAAAAGCTGATGTTAAAATAGCTTTGTATATTTAAAATATTCATATATTTTACTTGATAAAATCCGTCCAAGATAGGGCCCTTATTTTTTTTTGCCTTTGGGTACCTAACTACGCCACTGGGTATACAAGCAAGATCCTGTGTATAACGCATCATTTCAAGATAGGATACAAAACGGAACAAAAAATGGGTTTTAGAAAGAAGTATAGTCTCCTCCTTTACAGTTAAGTTATACAACTTTCACAACAAGAGCTCATGCTAGACACGAGATAGTTGGAGTGCAAGGGGCAGTCAGCCTCATTCCACCAGCAACAAAATGTTTCTTATCCTGAATGGTTTTGATAGGGATCGAAATTACCCGCTATATGTGCTCTATGAGATTAAGGTCTGGAATCTACCCTCTGAATATTGACACTATCGGATAGTGGATGTGTGAGCGCTATGTTGTCAAGCATAAAAATGAAAAAAGGTACTAAATGCATCCCTGATAAGGTGAACATAAAGCTCATAGATTTCATATTTCTACCTCATAGGGCTTTTTTCAAGGTAATGCATCCGTCAGATATGATGCTTACCTGGATCATCCAACCTCATCTGTATTTCTGAGATGTTAAATGATGAGGAGGAGGGGCTCCAAGTTCCCGCCAAAAGCAGATACTGCTGGAATCAGTAGTTATTCTGAAACTAGATTCACATAAGAGTGTATAGAACGGTCTTTCCATGCCTTCTCCAATATTGAAGTTCTCTGTACTATACTAAACAGGTTAAGTTGTACAGAGAATTGTACGGAATGCAAACAGCTGGTTTTGCAAACATATCTCTCTCATGTAGCTTTCTGAAAAGTGGAATCGATGAAACTTGGTTTCCCATGGCTGCATAAAATTCACGAAACAGCCGGAATGTTTTACACTCCCGTTACGTTTCGTTATAATGACCAAATATCAATCTTCAAGCGTCGCTGAGGCTTTTAAATGATTTTCTCAGGTCTCTCTACAGATCCAGTCTCATTGTGTGTGTGTGTGTGTGTGTGCGCGTGCGTGCGTTATCTTTCTAAGTTGCACACAGTGTTGGGTCTTTTCTTGGAAGAATCGGATGGATTGTTTTTAGCATGGATTCTAGAAGCAACATGTCGTAGTTTTGAACCCTAGTCAAGTAAGAATGACGATGCCTGAGCATCCCATCAACGTAAAGTATTTGAGTCACATTCACGGTCTCATTGCCGAGATGTGAGCTCCTGTCCTGGTACCACTAGAGATCCTTCGCATGGAAGGGGATGAGGCTCATTAAACAGTTCGAGGCTCAAAGTTTTTCACATGAGCGGGGTGTGGAAATTTTGGTGATTGGGGTTCTAACTCAGGTGTCTTCCTCGTCACATGACCGTCATTCAGTATGTTACCTGGGCCCGTCAGCAATAGCACTCGTGAAGCTTCAATGTGTGACCTTAACAAAAATTTAAATTTGGGTCTCGACGGATTTAACACGGCGCAGTCCCGTTACATGTTAGATTCTTACTGGCATCAAAACTGAAATCCACGATAAAGCAGATTTTGATATATATTGAAGAGCCAAAGCATTATGAACTTCTACTCAATAACTCTTTGAGCCACCTTAGGTCTACAAAACAGCTGCCACTCGCCTTGGTGAACATGACTCACAAGTTCCTTGTAGAATACTAGAGACCGGTTGCTCCAAATATCGAAGTAGTGGTCACGTAAATTCGAGATATTCCAGCATGATGATTTTTGATCTCTGAGCTGCATTTCTATGAAAGTACAAATGTGCTCTATCATTTGAAGATCCGAAGAGTTAGGTGAACACAGGATATTAATTGGAATTTATCATTATAATGCTTGAGCCAATCCAACACAATTAGAACCTTGTGACAAGAGACGCTGTCCTTCTGAAAGATTCCATTTCCAGTTGGAAAAACATACGCCATATAAGAGTACAACTGAGCCGAAATTATGCTCAGATAGTCTGCAACTTTTGTGGTGTATTCTACCACAACTAAGGGTCTCAGAGCCGCAACGAAAACGTTCTCAAAGCATAATACCATATATGTATAACCTGCTGCCTCTGACACGACCATGAAAGAGAAATGATTTATCCGACTAAGCAACTCTCTTCCTCTTATCCACAGTAATGTCGCGATGTTCCTGGGCCCACTGTAGCCTAACTGCGGTAGATCGTGCTATTTCTGAGATACTCATTTGGAGTCTGCACTATGCCCTCTACCAAAATCACTTCGATAAGCATTTTTCCCCATCGCTCGCAAAAAGCTTCTTCTACCCTCCGTTAAATACCATTCACACTTAATCTTGTGCATGCAGAAGAGTAAGAATGTCTATGTGGATATATGTGTGTGTAAGGAATAAGTTTTCATTACTGAATGAAAAATCTATTGTATAGAAACCCTGAATAATTTTAAAGTTCCTTCAACGGGCTCATATTTAAGAAATTTTTCAATTAGATTTCTACGTTAATAATTATATAATCACAAATTATTTAAAAATAAGCTTTAAAAATTAGTTGTGATTGTGAGCTTTTTGCAACTTCCGCAAAATTCGGTGCAAGAATGATTCCTTACCTTCTCCAGCGGTAGTTCCACTTCATCCCGTGCCCTCCACGTCATCCAAATGAGTTCAGTGAAAAATGGGGAAACTAGAATTCATTCAAAATTTTGGCTCTTCAGTGTGTTTTTATTAACTACATTAATAAACCATATCGCGTAAAAATGCTTCGAAAAGATGCAGCTTACTAAGAAAGGGAATGAAGAAATTCTTAAATCTATTCAAAAATTGGATCACGACGCAGAATCAACCATCAGTCGCTACTTGGGTTCAGGAATGATTAATTGATTAGAAGGAAGCCTTTTTTATGGATATTAATTATCGTGATCTTTTCAAGTATCGTTCTTCCTGTTTTGAATTGAAATGTAATGATCTATTATAATCCGTTAAGAAATTATAAGACTGATTTAATCAAGAAATAAATAAAACTTTTCATTTCAACATATGGAGTATAATTTTAAGAGATTCATATGTGATAAAAAATACTTATACATTAGTTTTCAATAATTTTGAATAAGACAATAAATGATTAATTCGCAACAAAAATATCCGAAATAAAAGTAAAGCAATTTATAAGATTTCTCAAAGAAAAAAAAATTATAACATCCTTTTTTACATAATAATCTCACTCCTTCTGTTTTTCAATGAAATTACCAAGTATTTAGTTTCAATTTTAGAAATTTTGTACTATTTTATAATACTACTTCCGGTTAATTGGCGCATAAAAATTTTGTTATCTGCAAAAACTGTACAACATAACCCGCAGGTTTTTTGCATAGGATTCAAGTCTGGAATTCCACTTGGCAATATTAAAACACAACCTTTTTTTAAAAAAACCATTCCTGGATGTATTTAGATATATGAAAGTACTATATATATATATATATATATATATATATATATAATGTATTGCTGAAATATCTAGTTATATTTTGTTTGTAACTATCAGAGCTATAAAAAAAGTAAAATTTTTTTTTCATCAGAAAATATAATTTGCTTCCCTTGTATTTCCATCACATGGCATTTTTAGAAACAATTTCAGTTTTTATTTTCCATGAGTTTTCAATAATGTTGGTGTCTTTTTTTCATTTTCATAACTTTTGTATTAAATTCGATTTATCACTCTGTGAGAAGTCGTGTTTTAATGAAATAATGTTTTGAAATTTTATGTATCAAAAGACCTTTTTAGATGAAAAATATATCGTTTGTCTCGAACTGTCAAAATTCATTTTTATTTTGCTTCAATCCTATTTTCTCATTATTATGTGAATGGCTGTTTTCGAATCAAGCTATTTCTCTTTCGAATTTATATCTAAAATAAAACTTTTCTCACTCTGTGTATCGTGGATAACACATTTAAAATCTTTTCCTTTGCTTTTCAGGTTATGCTCTCACGAAATACTAATGCATGCATTTTATAATGATCCTCATGCCAATTATCAATGCTAATTTTTCAGATGGTATTGTATAGAAACTCTTAACGGACTTTAATTTTTAGAAAAATGAGTAAATTCTAATAAAATCTGAGTTTATTCTTAATACTTGAATTAGTGCACAGTGGCGTAACGTGAACCCCCGCACTGCGGGGGGGCCCAAGGCTTCTAGGGGGTCCAAAGTCTGACTGACGCCATGAACGTAGATTTTCTAAAAGTTCGCTTCACATTTTTCGAAATCGAATTTTTAAGCGATTTTCCAATCAGCGATCAAACGTCATTCATCATCAAAACTTTCATACGCTCATTACATATCTTTCATCCTATAGCCAAATCAAAAAACTTTTTTTTTTTCATTTGCTGTAATCCAGGCAACGAGAGATACTTTTTCTTTAGTGGGTTTTCTTTTTAAACCTTAATTACTAATAAATAAAACAGTCAAACGGAGAAACGGATAAAATGCTAGGAAGATACAAAAATTTCAACTCTGTTATTATTATTGTATACATTACATTAGCAGTAGGGAGGGGGGGGGGAGACATGATATACTTTTTAAGATCTGCAGAGAAAATTATTGGCGTCTTTAGTCCCCCCCCCCCATGTGTTTCAATTTCATTTAGCAATGTCGTATATAACGTGCATCTGTTATGCTTTTTTCAAGTAAAATAGTATTACGATCCTTGGAAAAGCATAGAGAGCATTTTAAACGAGAGCATTTGATGATAGATTTATGAGTATTCAATCAAATGATGCATAATGAGAAGAAAGCATAATGGAATGTATCGGTTTTTTATTTCATTTTCGCTTCATACAAAGAACCCTCCTTATTAAAAGTTGCAGTATTTACGCTAGAATGTAATCAAACTTCATCCCAGGATTCAGAAATGAAGAATCAGATAAGTGATACTTTTTTCTTTCGTAATAATTTTAAATCTAAAATTATTTTATAGTGTTCCTGTGTTTCTTGGTGTTCGTTTTTATTCAAGTTCCCAGGTTATCTATCGTTAGAGATTTCCAGTTTAAATCTATATAAATAAAGGAGAAAAGCGACTGACTGACTAATCACGAAATCTCTGGAACTATTCAACCTACAGACTTGAAATTTGGTAGACATGTTCCTTTGATAGAGTAGACATCAGCTAAAAAAGGATTTTCCGAAATTCGAAACGCAAGGGGCGTTCCGGGGGGTTAAGGGCTTTAATAATAATTGTTTCCATGTTTAAACTACTTGATGTACAATCTTGAAATTGGGTAAGCGGATTCCTTTCAGAGAGTAGAGATCCGCTACAAAATGAGTTAGCTGAAAATCGACCCCCAAGTGGCGTTGGAGGGGCTTAGGGGCGTTATAGATAATTATTTCCATTTTTAAACTATTCGACGCACTATCTTTAAATTTGATATATAGATTCCTTTCGTAGAATATGATCAGTTACAAAACGGGTTTTGTGAAAACAGACTTCTAAGTGGCGTTGCGGGGGATTAAGGGGCGTAATAGATAAATATATCCGTTTTTAAACTACTTCACCTACCTGCTTGAAAATTGGTTGGTAAGTTTCTTTCCTGGAGTAAATATCCGCTACAAAATAGGTTTTGGGAAAATTGACCCCCAAGGAGTGTTGCGGGGGCGGGGGGTTTAAGGGGCGTTATAAATTCCTATTTTTAAGTTATTAGACGTACAGTCTTGAAACTTAGTTATCAGATTCCTCTCATAGGGTAGAGATACGCTAAAAATGGGTTTCGTGAAAATTGCCCCTAAGTGGCGTTGAGGGGACTTAAGGGGCGTTATAGATAATTATTTCCATTTTTAAACTATTAGACGCACAGTCTTTATATTTGATAAAGAGATTTCTTTCATAGAGTAGAGATCAGCTATGAGAAGGTTTTGTGAAAACAGACCTCTAAGTGGCGTTGCAGGGGAATAAGTGGCGTAAGAGATAAATATTTTCGTTTTTAAACTATTTGACCTACCTGCTTGAAAATTGGTAGGAATGTTTCTTTCGTGGAGTAAATATCCGCTACAAAACGGGTTTGGAGAAAATTGACCCCCAAGGGGTGTTGCGGGGGTTTAAGGGCAGATATAAATAATTATTTATTTTTTTAAGCTATTAGACTCACAGTCTTGAAATTTGGTTAGCAGATTCCTCTCATAGGATAGAAATACACTGCAAAATGTGTTTTGTGAAAATCGACCCCTAGGTGGTGTTGCGGGGGTTCAAGGGGCGTTATTGATAATTTTTTTGCATTTTTAATTAATTGGACGCACAGTCTTCAAATTTTGATAAGCAGATTCCTTTCATAGAGTGCAATTCCCCTACAAAATGGGTTTTGTGAAAACAGACCCAGAAGTGGCGTTGCGGGGGCTCAAGTGGCGTTATAGACAATTATCCCCATTTTTAAACTGTTAGACGTACAGTCTTGAAATTTGATAAGCAGATTCCTTTCGTAAAGTAGAGAACCGCTACAAAATGGGTTTCGCGAATATCAACTACCAAGTTTAATTTCGGGAGATTAAGAGGCGTAATCGATAAATAATTCTATTTTTAAACTACTTGATCATCCTGCTTGAAAATTGGTAGGCATGTTCCTTTCATGAAATAGAGTTCCTCTAACAAAGAGTAAAATGTGAAAATTGACCCCCAAAGATGTTTGCGAGGGGTCAAGAGGAGTTACAGAAAAAAATTCCTGTTTTTAATTGTTAGACCCATATACTTGAAATTTTTTAAGCATGTTTTTTTGTTGAATAGGGATCCACTAAGAATAAATTTTAAGCAAATCAAGGTCTGGGGGTTACTGGGACGTATTGACAAAAAAATTACTTTTTTCGAGCTACAAGGACTATAATAATGAAATTTGGTTTGCATTTTTCTTTTGTTGAATTGAAATCCGCTAAGAGCAGTAATTTTGGAAAACGGCTCTCAACGGGATTACGAGGATATTTATAGTAAAACTTTTGCTTTTTTCGGTTAGATTTAGACTTGAAATTTGGCTTGCATGTTCAATTTACGGAGTAGAGATCCACCGGAAATTGGTTTTGCGGGAATCCACTTGGTTTTTGAGTTACGAAAGAGCAAACATCATTCTATGGTTCAATTTTAGCGATTTTTAGAAAATAGAAATTAGATGAGTTCTGCTCTTTTTTTTATCAACAGGTGACAGTTACAGGTATAAGTATATTTTTCAATTCAATCGAATTCTTAATTCTAGGACTAAGATATCAATAATTTATACATATATATAAGCAGTAAAAATTTATAAAACATCATGAAATACCCAGCGAAGCGGGCGGGTAACAGCTAGTAAATATTATAAATACTCTCTAATGTTATACATTATTTACTTCGTTTACTCAGAATCCGGTTTATTTTGCATTCAAAAAAGTTTAATGATAAATATTTTTACGTGATGTGTAAAGGTACATTATGTTATGGTTTGGAATTTTTTATAAATATATATATATACACACTTGCTGGAAAAGAGTGTTCTTAAGGACGAATGAGAGAAGATAAGCTCTGAAGAAACCACTAGACTTAATAATTCAATGCCGAAATGACTTCAGGAAATTTTCAACACACGGGGTTATCCAACCAGCTGTTAAATAGCTCATTATCCTTAAGTAATTTTTATAGTTACTATTAAAACAAGTGAACGCGCGCAGACTTTTTCTACTTGATTTTTGTTGGTATCGCTACAAACCTGTCCTTATTTTCAAAGCTATGAAAGCAAACCGAGTTCACTTTTATTTTATTCTAAATACTTGGAATAAACTAAATAAAATATAATTTAAAATTTTTTTTAAAATTCCGGTTTTTAAAATGCTTTTCGTCGTTTATGTAAGCAGTACTAAGTGAAGCAGACTTTTCTAGCAAGTATATATTTCTAAGATCCGGCTCGGGGCTCAAGACCTGACTTTGCGGGGGGGGGGGCAATTATTTTCCGTTACGCCACTGTTAGTGCACATGTTTTATCTTTATCAGTTTGAAAATTTGCATAGTACGTATTTTTTTTCCAAAAATGCACCAATTAGTTTAGAACCTTATAATTTCTTAACACTCCGTAATATTCTCCGTCTATCAATTTCTATAAATGTGTAATGTATAATGATAAACAAGGTTTGCACATTGTTTTCTACAAACTTAAAATGTCAATTCTCTTAATACCTACTTTTCCATTAAATTTGGACCCCACTATTTTTGGGAAATGTAACCCACATAGGACGTTATTTGAAAACTATTCGAGGCATCGAAAGAATTCTCGAACCTAACTCTCCAGAGAATGTCCACTAGACGGAACTGAAAAGCTTCGAATCCATTGGGGCTCTATCATTGGGATTAAGGAGGCTTGTAAGAAAATCTTGCCTACTAATGAACGTGAAAAAAAATTGACATCAACTAACCCTGTCATGACATCCCTTCCACCATTCTCTATAAAGTATAGTATATATACTTCATACCTCTAGAAAGTAGAGTTTAGGAAAGTTACTTGAAACTTTGACCTATTAGAAAATCTAATATTTACAAAGAATTGGTTTCCAGATTTTTGCGCATCCAAGAGTGGCTTCCAAGTGTATTCGCATTTCTGAACGAATATATGGCTTAAGGCTTTTTGCTCTTTCCTCCAAATTAGCATAGTGCATATTATGAAACATGCAGTGATGGTAATTTTTAATATAAACAAAAGTACGTACTAATATATATATATATATATTTTGTTTCAGTCTATCGTAGAAACAACCTTTTCTGTGGGATTGGCAATAGGTCCTGTCATTGGAGGAATTTTGTACGAGGTATTTTTTCGTAAATCTTTATTTCCAACTTTTTACACTTATAGAATGATTTGATAGATTTTAAGACACTGGGGTTATTTGTTGCAATTAATTTTTATAAAGGGCAAACTTATTTTTTATAAAAATATATTTAATGTAAATAATTTACACGGAATATTGAATTGTTTGGTTGAAGACTATATTTTGAATATTTATAGGAAATTATATTAAAAGAGAAAAGGTCTTAGTTATAAATTTTTAATCCCTCACTACTTTTCCAATGCTTTATTAAAATTCATTGCGAGTGCATTTCGAAAGTTTATTTGAGATTTAATTGTAATTTTATTAATTCTCTATTATTTATCCAAATTACAATAATCTTTCTTCTCGTAGGCTGGAGGGTTTAGTCTTCCTTTCTTAGTAGTGGGAGCTCTATTACTTACCGGCACGGTTGTAAATATGTTCCTATTTACTGATACAGGTAAGATAAGGGCAAATAATAGATAAAAAGTGTTTACCTGACCAGTGCTTAAACATGCAATACATATCAATTTTAGCAAAATGAGTTAAATAAATTATGTATTAAGCACATTTTATGCAGTATCACCTTTTTAATTTATTTTATTGGTTCCTCGTCCTTTATTTTGAATACTTTTTATTTTCATTATTAAATGCTGAATATATTATTCTCACATTATTGTTTCTATTGATCAATATCAAAGTGTGTTTAAAATTTCAATTAATGACTGATTTATTTCTTAGATGATGTCCCTCCGCAGTCTATAAGCGTCCGACAGTTATTAGCTAACATAGACTTTCTCATCGACATCTTGGCCATCAGCGTGTGTTTTGCTATGTTAGGATTCAACGAAGCTACATTGGAGCCCCACATACGACAGGTATACAGCAAAGGAGGCATATGAGAATTCCAACCAAATGTAACAACATAATTGAATCAATCTAAAAATATATTTCTTGATTTCTCGACAGAGAACTAGTAACAAAGTAACCCAAACAATCTCCTTTTTCAATTTATTGACAATTAATCTAAATGAAAGCATTTTAGGAAAATAAAGATTCTTAGCAACTTATTTAAAAATGATTTTGAAACGAAATAATTTTTCCCTTGTGTTTTTTATAGTTTCAACTTACTCCAACAACTATAGGTGGCATATTTCTAATATCTGGAGTATTAGATGCTGTATCTGCTCCACTATGGGGAATTTTAGCAGAAAAAGTGGTAAATATTTGATTCGTATTCATTTTTTATAACACGCATTCCTCCCCAGAATAGAGACTTGATAAGTATGTATGTGTTTGAACCAAATATTGGTTTATGTCACCCCGATGAAAAGTACATAATATGCATATTCTGAAAAGAATAATAAATTGTTCATGAACTATAAATGCTTTTTATGCATGAAGATGTCTCTTTAACAATAAAATTTGGAAAAGGTAAAGGATTGTAAATGAAACAAGACATCAAGCTTAAGGAAACTAAAGTTTTAGAGCATAACAGTGGACTCACCATCTGAATGCCTTTTATGATATATCTGAAACAGTCAAAACTGTTGTTTAAAAACAACATAACAGTGAAAAACAAGAATTAGTCGACAAACATTTTACTTCCACTCTTATTGGAATAAGTGGACTGTGTGTATGACAGTGCTTCTCAATACTGGCGACCCAATTTTCAATCATAATTTTTATCGCGCCCTCATACAATAATAATGCATTGAAGGCAATAATAATGCACTTTGACGCTAAAGTTACAATACGATCTTAATTATAAAGCGTACAAATTTACAAAATACGTATTAAATTATGTATTGTTACTTTAAAGTAATTAAATTACTTTTAAGTTAAAGGATAGTTATTATGTTGTTTCTCTTCCTCTAATTTTTAAGTTTGAATTTCCTCCATCATCCATTTCTAAAAGTACAAATGTCATTAGAAAGATAGTATAGCCCAGCGATATTCAACCTGCCACCCTACGGGCTTTTTTAAGATCATAACCCATTGAATGGAAGAGTGGTCTAGGCATCGGATCATGGATAGCGTGTCATGAGTTCGATCCTAGTACCACTAAAGTGTAGGGGAACGATGCACGTTAAATCTGTCGAGAGCTCCCATTGGTGTAGTGTGGTAGTTAGGAGAAGGGGTGCCAGCTCAGGTGTCGTCCGCGTCACTTGACCATGATTCAAAATTACGCGGACCGTCGCCCAAAGCCCTCGTGTTGCTAATCAGTACGACGTTAATATTCTCTCACTCATAACCCATTGCTCGGAGAAATTCATTTATTTATTTATGAAAAGTTGGTGGGAAATTCAATACTAAAAAACCCAAAAAATATCAATTTTGCTTTTTGCTGTCGATGTCGCATGAGTGCGAATTGAATTTTTTTATGATTAGTGATAATAGTCAACAGCCGAGTATCGACCATTTTATAAGTGGGACTAATTTTTAACTATCTTTCATATTATGCAAGTGAAAAATATTCGAATAAAATAGATTGTTTCAAGAGATTGGGAAATTGACTATTTTGCAGTGGAAAACAAGCATGGTTAAATAATTGTTTGATTTGTCACGAAAGTATATTTAAAAAATACCAATAAACAGGAATCGTTCAATGAAACTTTCCCTCAATTATATCGATCTATTTCAAGACATGATAACTAGGCTTTCTTGAATTATCTTTACAACAGCAAAAAAATATTTGTCTGTCGTAATGTTTCAGTGATTACAAAGGCACCGTATGAAATTTGTTATATCATTGGTTATCATTTGAAACCGTTTACTGATGCAGAAAGTAAACTCTTAAATGCTTCCAATTTAGAAAAATTGGAAGCATTTAAGTTAGCCTTAGATGCTTCCAACATAATTAGTCTTAAATGCTTCCAATTTAGAAAAATCCAGTGACAATAATAAAAAAATAATTTTAAAAAAAAAGCAAAGTAGGAGTTATAATATTTTGATCAATTTCCACATTTTGAATTTTCTATATTATCTTAAAGCATCCCTCCCCCCCCATTTATTTTCATGCTGCGGCCCGCGTGAAATAGTTAATATATGTATGTGTCCCGGCAGAAAATGATTGAGTACTCCTGGTCTAATTTGTTGCTCTCTATAATATCCATCACATCTGGCATTCTCGCGAACGTTTGCGTGAGTCTGGGCAACCCATCGGACGTCTGCGCATAACATATAAAAAGGCTGTTATTTGTACAATTCCAGACAATTTTGGTCCAATCGATACTCTTCCATAGCTACCGATCTATCTTGAATGTGCGTTTTATAATTTGCACGCGAACGTTAGTTATAATTCACAATATTAGGTATTTTTTTACGGCAGTAGATTACAACAAAATCATAGATACACTTTTATGTCGTAAGCGAAATTCGATGATAATAATGTATCAACAAGTACACAGACGAGCATGGTTCCGAAAATTAAATCAAGGAAATATTCTGAAGAATACTTAAATTTTTGATTTATCATTACTGAAGTAAAAGGAGAACAAAATGTGTGAAACTTACAAATCCGAAGAACATGTGGAAGTTGTTTTTAAAACCATTGAAAATCATTTAACCATGCTGGCAAAGAATTTAAAAAGTATTTTCTTGCTGAGGACTGCTTGATAGAAAGTTACGAGTGGGTTAGGGATCCATTTCAAATACTTCAGAAGGGCTGTCAACTGCCAAAGAAGATATCTTCATAGATTTTACATCAAGTGGCGAAATTAAAAGTCATTTTTGTTATAAATCGCTCTTTAAGTTTTAGGCAGAGATGGGGGATGAATTTTCTACAGTGAAAACAAAAGCATTTCGTACACTATATTACCCCATTTTCAACATCCTATCTTTGTGAAACCGGATTTTCTGTGGGGGCTGTTTTGAAGACAAAGTATAGATCTCAGCTAAATATAGAAAAGTAATTCAAAGTGTTAATTTCTAATATCAACCCAATTTTGCTCTGCAAGAAGAGCTCATGGAAGTCACTAATAATTATTGTGAACTTGCTCTTAATTTAGTAATAAGACATTTGTTAAAAATACCTTGTTCAGTATTGATACACTAAAAGTATACTGGTTGAAGCACTCGCTCTTTGCACGAGTTCATTTTTAAAAAAATAAAACTTTTTTCATGATATAGTAGCTTAATTGCAAGGAGAATAAAACCAAGTGCATGGCAATGATACCAAAATGTAAAATGATTTTTTTTAATGAATGATCATATTGTAAATAGTTTTAAATGAACAGTAATTTTAAGCCTCACAGAATTAGCATTTAGAATTAATGTTAAACAATGAAAAAGATAATAAAATTCCGATGATGAATAATTGTGTTATTTTTAATATTTAAAGCGAGAATACTTCAAAATGTCTTAATCCGGAAGCAGACATGCACTGGATACTAACGTTAATGGTCATGCGGGTGTCACCCTAATCCTTTTTTTATAATTATTTTTAGTGTACAGGATAAAAATCGTAATTTCTGTGAATAATTAAATAAAGATAAAGTGTACTTACCTACTTTCAAGGACTTTTTTATTTTTCTGCGATAATTTGAGAAAAAATCCAATAAAATGATTCAAATGTGCATGCCCTTAATAAAGGACACAAATCACACGGACATTTTTCACTAATTATACAGGAATGATATTTGCAGGCAAAACTGTCATATTTCGTTCAAGTTATTGTAGTTTTACTGTCTTTTGATGATGGACAAATAGCACGTTGAATTTTTCTTGCTTGTGTCTTTTTGACAGGGCGCAGTTTGTCGTGGTACATTTCTAGTTTCATATTTTAGTTGATGAAGTTCTTTAAGAAGCATTTGAAAATTTTCCTTTCGTTTCTCAAATTAACTTTCGCTACCATGAGTAATATGTATTTTATCTTTCAGCAGGTTCTTCCCTTGATTGATCTGGGAGGAAAAGTAAATTAAGTCATCCTTTTTTTCTTACGGATAATGTACAGTATTTCAATAATAATAGCAGTGATGAATTTTTTATCTTCCTAAAATTTTTTTGATTCTGGATCTGGGTTATGTTTTTTCTCAGATAGTCATATTTTAGCTTTAAAAAGAAACTCAATAAAAAAAATATCTCATCGTTGGAATACAGCAATTCAAACAAAAGGTTTTTTTTATTTGCTTATAAGATCAAAGATTGAAGCTTTTATTTTTGATGACGTAATATCACCAGATGATTTATATAAATTATATAAGTGTAAATGTGTGTTTTTTTAATTATATCAGGGAAGTATTTTGTTTTACTTTCCATTCCAGTTATTTTTTTAAAAAATCTTTTATTTTCGATATGCTCGCGCCCTCCTTGAAGGGTTATCACGCTCCCCTCTCCCCAGGGGAGCACGCCCCAGAGTTTGAGAAACACTGTTGTATGGGACTATCTTTTCATATTTTCACATCTCTATGCAATCTTGTTTTGTGAATTAATTTACAAGTTGTTTTGATTGACTGTCCCATGGTCTAGACGAAAGCTGGATCACGAAACGAATTGATAAGATATCAAATAGTTAGGTTCATCTCAAATCTCTTCTCGTGGATATACTTTTCCAATTGCCAAATTTGTATTGTATACATTACAAAAATATAAATATATTTACATAGTACTATAGTTAAGATTTAAACTAGAGTAGTAAAAACGTTGGAAGATAAAAACGTTAAATTATTTTAGATGTGGACGTTCAAGTCCAACCAATCTGAGAAGCAAAAACAATTTAAATTACGCTGGTGTTTACAAAATTAAGAGAATTTTCAGATTGGGTCAATAGTTTCCAGAACTACTGGATAAATTTTAATGAAAAGTTTGTTTTGTACATAGGGTTGATATACAGTAGAAGTCCAATAATCCGGCACGTTCGGGACCGGCTCGGTGCCGGACTACCGAAAATTCCGGTCTATCGGGCGGTAATTATAAGAACAATTAGGTTAATAATTGAACTGCAAATACATACAACAAAGTTTATTTTACATTTCATATAATGTATGTACACATACTGTAAAACATATTTCACTTAGATTTAAAAAAAGTCATGAATGTCTTTTTGTTTTCTTGACTCTTTTAGCGTTTAGTATAAAATTTATTTTTAATGATATGGAAATCAATAATTTCTGAAGCACTGTAGCTAGTACTAGCCTCAGCAAAAGAGTTAAATTTATTTAGTAATTCTGCAGCTTTTGCCCAGCTGATTTTTTCCTTTTCTTCCGTTTCGGCATCTGAGTCACTTTCTTCAAGATTTTGAGTAGGCTGAGGGTTTACTACAATGTTGATAATGTCCTCATCGGTTAGTTCTTGTTCAACAGGCTCATTCTCGTCGATTAGAAGCCACTCTTCTACCTCATCTTCAGGCAGGTTTTTCAAGGGTTTGTCAGCACTTCTAACGACATCCAAAACTTTGGTCACAGCGTCTTGATGGTTTTCTTCCTCATCAGCCTGTAGAGTTAGGTCAGATGCAGGGTTTGCCGCTGGCCAAAGTTTTCTCCAGCATTTTTGGAGTGTTGTATTTTTTACCTGGTTCCAAGACAGTGCAATATCATAGACGGCATCTTTTACTGTAAACTTTTTTTGAAAATCAGTCGCGTCACAGTCGCATTTAACAGGCCTTGAATAAAAGACCTTCTATAAAAGCATTTAAAATTTTGAATAACCCCTTGGTCCATGGGTTGAATCAAAGATGTTACGTTAGGTGGGAGCAGAGTAGCAACAATATTTCCAGAAACTAACTCATCTACTGGCGGGTGGGCTTTGCAATTGTCCAAAAGAAGGATGGCTTTAGTATCTTCTGGTAGACCAAGGCTTTTGAAGGATTCCTTGACCTCAGGCTCAAAATGGGAAAAAAACAGTCTTTAAAGAGGGCGGCAGTCATCCACGCATTTGATTGAGCATCGTATTGGACAGGCAAGTGTGTAACATTCTTAAAAGCCCTGGGGTTTGCAGATTTACCTATCACAAAAGGGGTCACTCGGTGGTTTCCAGACGCATTAGCACATAGCAAAACGGTTAATCTGTCTTTGTTTTTTTTAAAACTCTTGACTGCTTTTTCTCTTCCCCCAGCTAGTGTAGATGTTGGTAAACATCGCCACAATAGCCCTGTTTCATTAGCATTGTAAATCTTGTTCAGGTGTTAAATCATTATCAGCCGCGATTTTCTCAAAATCGTCTTTGTATTTTTCTGCAGAGTTTTGGTTTGCTGAAAGTGTTTCTCCAGTTACATCAAGTCTTCGAATTTCATGCCGAAACTTAAAGTTTCTGAGCCAACCATCAGAATAATTACATTCACTTTCAGCAACTCCTAAAACTTGGCCGAATTTCTTTGCCTTTTCAACAATCATTGGCCCTGTTACCGGCTTTCCTTCAAAACGTACTGCACTACACCATTTGAACAATACACTATCTACCTGTTCCAGTTTTGGTTTTTTTAATGTTTGTCTAGAAGCCACTTTTTCAGTTGTTACCGATTGAGAAGCAAACTTCATTAGTTCATCTTTTTGTTTTTTAATGTCATAAATAGTTGATGAGCGAATATTAAACTCATTCATTAAAACATTTCTATTCTCGCCTTTTTCTAGCCGTTTGATGATTTCTAGTTTCTGATTGAGAGTCAGTGTTACATGTTTTCGTTTCTCTCCTTTTGAACTCGAAGGCTTAGGTTTTGAAAACATGGTCACTGTACAGTTAGAACGAAAATCACCTTTTTTATAAACAGTTTCAAAAGTTACGTTTACTGCGATGTGAAAGGACACAAAACAACAACGCGCAAAAAAATGGCGAAGACTCTTCGTGATTGATTAACGGAGCTGCACTGCACCTGAATTAGCCGGCCGCTAATTGTTTCCGAACAATACCGAGCGCTTCCGGATGATCCCGAACTACCCCGAAAACTTCCGAATATCTCTCGAGCGTTTTTATTTGCTTTAAAGACACACTTTTGGAGAAAACCAAAATTTTTACAATTTTCCGGAGCGATGCCGGACTATCGGGCATTCCGGACTGTTGGATGCCGGACTAATGGACTTCTACTGTAATATAAAAAATAACATTTAACAGTAAAATAGACACGCATGATCGTGTGTGACACTCATTGAAGGTATGAAACAGAATAGAAAAAAAGGGTTAATAGAAGGATATGGTCTTCTCTTACAGATATACATACCTTCTACTAGAAATAAGGGAGTTTATGGAGTTCCTATGGCAGTTGCTCAACGACGCTATTATCAGGCCTTGGATGGTTTGCGAGTTGCATTTTCCCTTCCCAGAGCGTCTCAAGCATACTCTATAGCAGAGGTTCCCAAACATTTTTGTCTCGTAGACCCCTTGCCATGTTTTTCAGTTTTGGGTAGACCCCTGCTTAATTAATATTGAATTTTTGCAAATTGATCAACTTAAATTCTTTTTAACCACTGGTACTACTACTCCTACTTTAAAAGAATTAAATATCTGACTGTATTGAAATATAGTGCTTAAAATTTAAAAATCATGTGTTTTAATTAATTAAATTAAAACTAATTAATAAATAAAACTGTTAAATATAAACTAACTAAACGACAAACAAATTATTTTAATGGGAGGGATGAATCTCTAGCACTACAACATCAAATTTTCAACATTTGGTATCACTCTTGTCTGGTTTAATTTTAAATCTTCTCTTTTAGTAGTGTCCAGTTTTTTTCTTTCGTTTTGTTTTTCGAGATTGGCAACCACGCTGAAACTGCTTCACTCCAGGAAAAGCAATGAAAAACTTCCTCACAATGTTCCATAAGTCGGGACAAATAACACGTTTGACTTTTTAAAGCCAAAATTGCTGGCATTTGTTTCTAAACTTTAAGATCTTCGTTAGTGCTTATTAGTTCCTATTGAAATTTGGCATTTTTTTTTCAATATGACCATATGAATCCCTTCTCTACTATGGTATTGCCATAGTCAAAGCATTCTCAAACCTGGTTTCAAAATCTGAATAAAAGGCATTTAAATGTTAAACGTTTAAACGTTCTGATAGATTGTATGTGACAAATTTAGAAAATTCGGGACCTCCAGTATTATACTACTTTAGCTTAAATAAGGAAAGAAAAGCTGAAATGGTTCTTGTTTTATTAAAATTTATGCTGTCACCTTGTAAATGCAAACTAACCTCATTAAATTTAGTAAATAAATCTGTTAAGTTGGTAAAATTTGGTTTACAAGTTATTATAAATTTTCTTTTAAAATTAAAGTCACGATCTAGTTTAATGAGAGCCAGTATCACATAGACCCCACCCCTACTTACACCTCATGGACCCCCAAATTAATTTTTGGCTGATGTAGACCCCTTAGAGGTCGTCATAGACCCCTGGGGGTCTATATAGACTACTTTGGGAATCACTGCTCTAAGGGTATGGATGGCTAATCCTTCCGGAGAATATCCTCCCTTTCTGAAAATTCTTCAACCAGATGAAGCATCCGTTGTCGTTCCTTAAAATCAAATCAGGGCCAACTGCACCCCTGAAAATGCAAACATAGGGCTTCAGGACCACATCCCTATACCTCATAGCAGTCACGCAATGCCTCTTTCAAAGACATGGAAGCGTATGCGACCATCAAGCTTCCTCTGCTTCGCATAACTGAGCCGAAAGAATTATTTTCTTTGAATTTATTTAACTATGGAATTTGAGTTGGTTTACTAATTTATTAACATCAGAATGCCATTTATGGGGATATTAATTTATTCATCTGCAATTATTAAAGTAGCATATTTCTCTTTTACTACTCTACAACCCACAACTCGGTAATACAACTCGCCTCAATGTCACATTAACTAAGTTCATGGATGTCTTTGATGGTGTGTTAGGTTCTTCGTATTTAAAAGTGGTGTGTTCTATTCTACACTGAAGAGCCAAAGAAACTGGTAGACCTGCCTAATATCGTGTAGGGCCCCCACGAGAACTTAGAAGTGCCGCAACACGACGTGTCATGGATTCGATTAATATCTGAAGTAGTGCAGGAAATAACTGACACCATGAATAATGCAGGGCTATCCATAAATCAGTAGGAGTAAGAGGGGGGGGGTCTCTTCTGAATAGCACGTTGCAAGGCGTCCCAGATATATTCAATAATATTCATGTCTGGGGAATTTGGTGGCCAGTGGAAGTCTCTAAATTGAGAAGAGTGCTCCTGGAACCACTCTGCAGCAATTCTGGACATGTGGGGTGTCGCATTTTCTTGCTGAAATTCCCTTTCGGAATGCGGAATGTACATGAATGGGTGCAGCTGATCAGACAGGATGCTTACGTGATGCACCTGTCAGAGTCATATCTAGACGTATCAGGGGTCCCATATCACGCCAACTGCACGCGCCCCATACCCTCACAGAGCCTCCATAAGCTTGAACAGCCCCCTGTTGACATGTAGGATCCATCGATTCATGAGGTTCTCTCCATATCCGTACACGTCCATCAGCTCAATTCAATTGGAAACGAGACTCGTAAGACCAGGCAACGTGCAACATCAACAGTCCAAAGTCATTGCTGATGGGCCCAGGCGAGGCGTAAGGCTTTGTGTCGTGCAGTCAACAAGGGTACACGAGGGGGCTCCGAAAGCCCATATCGCTGATGTTTCGTTGAATGGTTCGCACGGCGACACTTGTTGAAGCCCCAGCAGTAAAATGTGCAGCAATTTGCGGGAGGGTCACACGTCTGTCTCATTTTATGATTCTCGTCAGTCGGGGTTGGTCCTGTTCTTGCATGATCTTTTTCCGGCTGCAGGGATGTCATAGATTTGATGTTTTACCGGATTCTTGATATTCATGGTACACTCGTGAAATGGTCGTACGTGAAAATTCAAATTTCATCGCTACATCGGAGATGCTATGTCTCATCTCTCGTGCACCGACTATAACACCACGTTCAAATTCAATTAAATCTTTATAACTTGCCATTGTCTCAGCAGTAACCTATCTAACAATTGTGCCAGACATATTTTGTCTTATATAGGCTTTACCGACTCTGATTGGTTCCATATCTTTTTATTTGCATATGCATGCCTGTACCAGTTTTTTTTGGCTCTTCAGTGTATATATCTTATTTTCCCTTCCATTTTGCCAACGAGATTTTAAATCTCTCCACCTATTTAAAACTTAAAAATGTTCCAAATTATTATTTTGTAACCAAACCAGTAGTTTTGAAGTTTCGAAACCAAATCTTGATGACATGGGTGAATTGAACAACGAATTTCATCAGAATTCCGGATAATTTATCTCAAGATTATTTTCTCAGAATTTCTTATACAATATTTTTTTGAAAATACTTTAGTTTCTATTGCAAAAAAGGATTAAAAGATAAAAAATGCATCATTTAGAAAACCATTTCATGTTTTGAAGACTTCCACTAACAACAAAGTATTTGCGCAAAATAGTCAAAATATCACCTTTTCCCAAGGAAACTAGTCTGAATCGTATTATATGAATTAAATTAATAATTAATTAAAAATGAATAATATTTTATTCATAAAAGTTTAAGGCATCATAAATGGAAAGAAAAATATCCCAAAGTTATGTATCTTTCTATGTACATATATAATAATTCTTATCGAATATTGCATACATGATTGTATTATTACAATTCTAGCCTAATGCACAAATCCTGATATTGATTGGAGGCATTTGTTTCATAGTCTGCTTCTCGATTGTGGGTCCCGTGCCATTCCTCACCTTTCCAACGTAAGTTCCTTCCCCCAACATGCATAATTTTTCAGCAGTTAATTAATGGTATAAAATTTAGATAAATTCTGTTAATAGTTTTGAAATGATACCATGAATAGCAAAATAAACAAAAATAGTAAAATATTAATGATTTGTATTAAAGCACGATAAACACGTAAAAATGGTACACACAAAATAGTACAAATTTTTGCACTTTTTTTCCAAAGAGTGCCGCATCGTCTTTGCAGTATTGTCTGCAATATCTTTGCACTTTTTACCCTTTTCCAGTTTTTTTTTCAAGTTTTTGAGGAGAATTTCAAGATGTATTTGTGATATTGCTTTATGAAATTTCTTCATTTCTACAATTAATATCTACATAATAAATTCGTTATATATTGACATTATTACGCTCACCTGTGAAAAAAAATTCGTTTTTCCGCACTAGAACCAGAAATGCAGACAACTAACTGGCTGAGTATAAAGTATTTCTAAAATATATTGCACAAATTACTATAGAATAAATATATTCTCTGTATGAAGCTTATCGCAACGTCAACTGATTCAATCGGATTATAACGGACTACTTGGATAAAATAGCTTGCGTGCTTAGCATGTTAAATATAAAATATACGTATTTTCAATTGAAAAAGATATACTGTTAACTGAAATATCAGGTTAAAGTAAAAGAAAAATAATTTCATAGAAATTGAACCAAAATTAGTTATTGTCTTTGCATCCGTCTCTATTTGAGTTATGTTTTAGATATGTTCCGTATGTGCCCAATTTTTTTATTGTAGTTAATAAGCATCACACACAAAATCAATCTTCATTTACTAAAAACCAATAACTTTCGAAAAGTTAGGCGGTAGCTAATGAGAACTATTATAAACCAATAGTTATTTAACGACATTCAACTTAGTAATTGATAAAATAATCAATTCTTTTTAATATCATTTTTTTTCAAATTCGCTTTGCTAACAGTTTTGAAAATCAGAATTCGTGTTAGTTATTTGAAAGGAAGTAATCGGGAAAATATATATCTTTCATATCGGGGTGAACCTGTCGTGACCCTAAGGTCGCAGGTCAAGTTTGGGACTTTGAATGAACAAGCATTGTTATGAAAATAATTTATTTGGATCAATCACAATTGACTATAAAAAAAAAGATTATAAATTGAGGGATCAGTCAAATTAATTGGCTGTCTTAAATTCCCAAAACAAATAATTAAACACTTAACTGAATGATTCGATGAAAGAGCACTTGCCAGGTCTCCCCTAGATCAACTTGATATTCCTGTATATAGAGCTTCTTAAAAAGAGCACCAAGGCTCTTTGTAAATCTCACTACAAGAGCAGTCTAACGACTAACTTTAAAGCTTTTAAATAGTACTCAAATTAGCATAATTCAAGTTCTATCAATGAAAGACGGTTTAAAACTCAAACAGCAGTTGAAGAATTATTTTTCCCCTAGAGGATTAGGAAATGGGAACCGTCGCAGCCTACATCGAAATTTTACCATGTTTTTTATATTTATTTAATAGAAAAATTATCCCTATACTACAATTTTTTTTTCCAGATCTGTTACGATGGTACTTGTATCACAGGTATTGCTTGGTCTAGGCATGGCAGGCCAGATCATCAGCAGTTTGACTCATGGGATGAAGCTTACTGTGTACGTGTACAAATCTAATTATCTAATAATGTTATTTATAATGAATCAATACATATAAAAAATCCAACATGAAAACTTAAATTTGCTATGATTTTTACATAAATATTTGATTCTATTACTTCTTATACATACATTTTCTTACCTTTATAAAGAGAAAGAGGATTTCCTGATGATGTTGGAACATATGGTTTGATTTCTGGATTGTTGTTTTCGGCAGCATGCTTTGGGTAAGTTTTGTAATATATTATCCTTAAATATGAATGTACCTATATATATTCCTTTTAAAAAATTTGTGAGTTAAAAATTTAAACTTTCAACAGAGCTTTCGTTGGACCAACTATTGGAGGAATTTTAATTGACCATGTAGGATACAGATATGCAACCTTTGCTATAACAATTGTAGAAACCATTGTGGTGAGTAGTGTATTCCTTTATGTAAATATAATCTAGAATAGTTAACTTCAATCACTAATAGATAATTGAAATAGTTTTTCTTTATGATAAAAACCTAAAAAATATAATTTTCATCGTTTTATTAATTTATCTGACTTCACATAAATAGCTGATATATTACACTGTTGTCCATTAAAATTTAAATACCAGGAAATAGGGATGATTCAAACACATCAAATTCCTCATGAAAAGAAGATGCCTGAATATGCAAATTATTAGCATTTAAGTTCAATCAAATGCCGCAAGAGGAAGAAACAGCATCTGAAACTGTACAAAACAAAAATTACGCTGCAAGTATCTCATTCGGAAATATTTTTTGAATGCTGGCTGTTTGTAAAAAGATCATCTCGTGTTTAATGTAGGAAGGAGAAATGTTAACCAGCAATTTTCAGAATTCAATAATCACCAATCGAGAGTGCAGTCTGTCGTACCGTGATATTGCTACTCACATTAGTCGAAATCCAAAGACTGCTGAACGACACGCAAGGTCTCAACCGCCACCAATACTGAAAAATACAGAAATGTGTCAGGTCAACCATGCAGGATTGTGCAGCCCACACCAAGGATCTCTGATCAAGAATTGGGCTTTTCAGTATCAGGATATGTATCCTCAAGGAGAGTACGACGAACCCAAACTGCCTACACAGCGACAATTATTGCAGTTTCCCTTGACAATGCAGCATAGCGGCGTGCTGCGACAGTAGTGATCCCAACGACAAAACTGGATAAAGGAGTGGCAGCACATCGTCTTTACAGACGAGTCCTGGTTCTGCATGTAGCATAAAGATGGACGCATCCCTGCCTGGAGGCACAGAGAAAAACGTTCTTGGTCTGGATGCATTCCATATCGTCATGCATAGTCTTCACCTACTTTCTGACACGAACACCTCTCATTCCCGTCGTTGATAATCTGAACAACCAACGTAACCCTATCTATGGCTGGATCCTATCATTGAGGTCTCAGTCCCATGTCTTAATCCGCTCAGGGGCTCGCCTTCTTTAGGTGAGTACGGGTGACACAATCCCGTGGTGCCCTAGTGATCCTTCTCTATTTTCGATCCTACTCTTGTCATTCATCTTTTTTTCATTTCCGGTCTAGACCACAAACAAATATTTAGTAATCGTACGTGGATACAATTAATGTTTAATTTGTTTTTACTTGAAAACATGAATTCATTATTAATAACATACTTTTGGTTTTCATTAAATATTGCGTTTGCTTCGTTTCGTTTTTCTTCAGTTTCCTTCAATATTTTGATGTTTTTGCTTTGTTTTTTACTAACACCGTTGGTTTCCAACCCTCATGTTTACCGTGGGCGGCGTCCCGTAAGGAGGAAAATGGTGTCCTGGGTATACCTTTGGCTCACGCTTTGCTCTAGACGGGAGGCAGGAGTGAGCCCGCTCCTGTCAATCGGCTGGTATTCAGTCTCTTCGGTATCCCCGAAAAGACATTGCTCTAGGATTAGTTCTACAGATAAGGGGTGTTGAGTTTACCCGTTGTATCCTTGACCTGATGCTGTAGTACTAAATTCTGGGTGTACTCCATGTAAGCGCTGTGTCTGACTGTCATCAGATGACCGGGACACAGCCTCCCTTGTTGGACTCCATTGGTGGTTGGAGGCACGCCAGGATGAAGTTTATTTCGTGCCTATGGATCCAAGTATGCTGCGCCCGGGTAAAGGCCTTGTTTTACCCACATTAACTGGTGATGAAATGGATGTTCATGTACGATTTCTATTAATTTCTTTACCAAACAATATGATGAAAAAGGTGCCATTTCAATTACAAAGCACTAATTGGAATAGCCTAAATCAGTAAAACGTTTACCATCCGGTGATTTACTAATCGAAACAAGTTCTGCTCTACAAAAGAAGTCTTTTGCCAAATCTTTTCTCGATTCTGCCGTAACAATAAATCTGCACAAATCACTTCTCGCGGTATCATTTCTGAACCTGACTTGTTGAGCACTCCTGTGAACCAGAAATTTTCTGATCAGGGTGGGATTCAGGTCAGGACAATAAAAATAAGTTGCTACAGTTATACCTACAAAACATTTAATATTAAAATTCAACAGCCCAAAAATACCAATAAAAATCAAAGCTGGTTATTTAAACTGCAAAATACGCGCGTACACTCCGAATCCTCTGCGCTGCTTTAAGTGTCAAGGTTCGAACATTCACAAACAGCCTGCTGCGGACAACTGACTTGCTCTACATATGCGTTTGCTGGACATGCTTCCACAGATTTCATTCTAGATCCTAAATGTATTAACTGCTCTGAGCCCCATATCGCTGATTCAAAATTGTGCCCCAAGTGCAAGAGTGAAAAACAAATTCAAGAAATCAAAACTAATAAAAATGTATTACATGTATAAACTCGAAAACTAATAGTTCCACAAAAATCGCAAACATATGCCCAGGCTACAAAAACTTCAATGTCTACTACTACACAAACAGAAGAAAAGATTACAAAAATAATATGCCCGTCTTTGCAATGCCTGAAACGCTTATCTGCTGTCAATTACATGACAACTACATCGTCTACGCCGTCGGTAGCCTAGTGGTTAGAGCATCGGACTCCAGACCGGAGGGCCTGGGTTCGATGCCCTATGCCGCTAAATACCACCGAGTGTAGACGGAGTACGTGCTCGTTAAATCAGTGGGTCCAAAAGTCTTGTGGGCGGTATCAGCAGAAACCACGAGTGCAGGGGGCTGGAGAATATTTCCCTCCCCTTCAGCTCCATGCCAAAATTGTGGAGGTGGAGATAGGTGGTGTCGCCATCTATCGTTAAGAAGTCCAACTTGTCTCACAGGCAATGGCAACTTTCATTCCTTCCCTGCGGGAAGGATTCGACGACGATGACAACAACAACAACGTCGTCTTCAATAACTGCAGTCGCCACATCTTTTCATCAATTCAAACATATATCTACTTCCTTCTACAACACCAGAAGTATGTACCATACATTGTGAATCTCAGTCACCTACTCTTATTTCTACTTCTGCTACTTCCACTGTCAATATTCTAAATTCTACATCTAATACTTGAACTTCCGCAGTTTGTAAGACTGCACAAATTTAAAACAAAGTAGAAAAAATGGGGAAAAGCTCACAACAGAACCAAAGCCCCACATTGAAATAAAAATGACTCCTCATAAGCCAAAGAAAAGTTTGGTACATTACACTTCAGGAGATGAGGACATAATTCTCTACAATGTACATGAGTCATCAATGGATTGGAATACCAAATCGGGTTTTACGCATTAAATAACACAGAAAAGCACCGGAAGAAATAATACGAGGGTCACTGAAATTTTTGAGATACTTCTAGGCTCTTAAAGTTATACTTACAAAATTTTAGGAGTGTTCAAAGTAGTTTCCTTCAGCATCAATGCACTTTTGCAGACGAATTTTCCACTGATTAAATGTCTCAAATCATTCAAAAATGCATTTATAGTCACGCCAATCTCTTCTTCTGAATGAAAACGACGTCTCCTAAGCTCTTTTTTAGATTAAAAAATAACCATATGTCACACATAGCTAGATCCGGAGAATAAGGTGGATGTTCTATAACTTTAATTTGTTTTTGCTTAAGAAACTCAGCTGTTAATCCGACTGTATGAGAAGATGCATTGTCATGGTGAAGCATTAGACTAACATTAAATTCTTGGAGAATTTTTGGAAGATATTTAGTGGGATACCAGTTTTCTGTTACTGTCTTCTGTTCTTCCAACTTGATGGCTTTGACCAATCCCGTATTTCTGAAGAAAATGGCATACATTTATTTTTTCATAGCTCGTTGTCTTTTCACCATTGTTGGCTTGAGATCATCTTCAAAGACCCATATTTAGCTTTCTTGACGTGTTGGGACGTCAAAAAATGGTATGTACGTTTCATCACCCGTTACAATTTTAGGAAATGCGGCGGCCACCATCATTTAATACAATTTAAGGTTTTCTTTATTGATTCTGGTACGCTCCTCTTTTTGGTGCTCAGTTAGATTATGAGGAATCCAAAGACAAACTACTTTTTCCATGCGTAATTCTTCATGAATAATAATTTTGTGTATGGCTGCGGTTACAATGTTAAGTTCCTTCTGTATCATTTAATAGGTACAGCGATTATCATCCATTAGCAGTTTTCATGGGACAGACACATTATCTGGGATTACTGCTGACCGTGGCCTTCCTGTGTGTTCTTAATCCTGAAGAGAATTGCGACCACTAAAAATTCTTTAAGCCATCTGAATACAGTAGCACAACATGAAGATTTATCATCAAATGTTAATTTCCGCCGCTGAACGCATTCCTGTCGATTTAATCCAGCTTTAAAATCACTTAAAATCATAGCACGATAATGTTCTCGAGTCTCAACTCCATTTTCTCTTCTGTATAAAATTAATTCTACTTTAAACAACTTGAAGAAAGTCAGTAAAATGTCGTCTGCTGTGTTAAAATACTCTGTATTTTCGAACTAAACCGTTATTTTTCTTTTGTAAATTCTTGTCCGCGGGTATCTCAAAATCAGAGTTACCCTCGTATAAATGGAAAGTTTCTTAACCTCTTGTGTAAACATTGTTTAGATTCAACATCTTTGTTAACATAATTTTCTATGTTTTATTTTTCACTTAATTCACATAATTTTTGACATGTTAGGTTGTAATATTCATACATGGTATTTTAAATGGGATTTTAATTAACTGCTTTTAAATATACATTATTCGAATCACATTTTAATATATTGAATATGTTTTTTTAAACATTTTTATCGTATATAAAACAAATGTTTGGCACAGTATAGCCGAAATCGGATCTTGCACCAATAAAAGCCCCACACTCACTCATTCATCCATGTCTTGACCTACCTCTACACTACAGTTTTCCTAGACAACAGCACGTTTCCAAAGCTATTGAAAAAATCAGGTCGTGGATTTCTGAGAGACTGGACCGACACCCTTCTTCAGTCTCGGATGAAGCGTGTCGCAGCCTTCAAACAGCATGAGATGACTTGCCCGTATTTGTCCCTAATTTGACTTGATGCCACATCGGCTTAGAGCCGTGTTAGCTGTCTCAGGTGGGCGGCAGCTGTGTGTATTAATTTTAGACCCTGTATACCCTAAAATTGCTAACAAATTTAACAGTTTTATTCCTACTATGTTGTGTAAAGTTTTTACTATAAGCATAGAAAGTAAAATATTATTATTGCTTTTCTTCTTGGTGTTGCAATTTTAATGATCAGTTTTGTATTAGGGGTTTTAGGGGGGTGGGCTAATCCCACCAAATTCAGAGGAACATGGAGTGTATATTGCAAGCTGATTCATTTCTAAGATTTTAACCATTGTAACGTGCAGATACATTTGCGATTCTATTATATAAATTTGGTTCTTACAATTCTAAAATGTGATACATTTCTTAGAGGTATACAAGTGTCTATTTTGTAAAGTTATCATCCATGTGATGCGTTTTTAACACGCTTTTACAAAATTCACTTGTACGTAACGGAATCTTAGAACTCGATTTTTACCCACTTCTAACTATCGGATTAATTCGAAATTTTGCACTCTTGTCAAGGACCGATGACAATACAATAATTTCATAATTTTGTTCCATTGTCCTTATCAGGATCGTCAGGAATAACGATAATCAGATTTGGTGACTAATTCCATATACCACTTCCAGATTTGGTGACTTATTGCATATACCATTTTCAAATTTTGCGACTAATTCCATATACCATTTTCAGATTTGGCGACTTCTTCCAGATTTAGTGACTAAAAGAATAAGGTGCAACCTTAAAGCGAGTGTTTTTAATATAATGCTAATTATATGCAAGTGTAAAATACACTTGTGGTAAGTACAAATAGGACAAACAAACAAAAAAAGTGTTCTTTATGTGAGAAAGTGGAGGATGGGTGTGTGTTAGTTATTTCTAACCACAATATAATAATTTTTCTGAAAATGAAATTAAAAAAAGGCTCGTGCATGTAAAAAAAATAATTTATCTTCTAACTGCTAAATATTTTTTATTTTTGTAAAGCAATACGTTTAGATTTGATAATACGAATTAACATTATAGCAATACGTTTAAAAGGGAATAATACGATTGACACTTAATATTATCATGCTTTTATTAACTGGCTTTTTTGAATGTCTGTCCGGGTGGAATTTTGTAATTGATTAAACTGTGCGACTGTCCAATGAGTTAGATTTGAAATTTGGACCATAGCTTAGAAGTAGAGGACAATGCATAAAAATGTGAAGGGGAAAAAAAATGGAATTTTATACTTTTTAGTCCGTTATAAAAACATGGTACATTAATTTTTTTTAATTCGAACTTTTTCTGCATAACGCACTTTTAATTGTTTGACCTATTCTAAAGAGACTGAATCTAATATAACGATACGGGACTCATCCGCGGCCCCGTACATGAAGAGAATAAATACACTTCAGACCCTCTAATTAATATCCATTGAAGAGCAAGACTAATTCCAGCAGCATTGTAATTCCGGCTCCAAATATCAGACTCAAGGATAAATTCAACAATGAATAAAATATAGTTTAAAAAACAAAAAAACACACTTTTATTTTACATCGAACTAAAAAATGAAAAATAAATTATAGTTTAAAAAAACTAAAAAACACACGCTTTATACCGATTCGAACTAAAAAGTAAAAAAATAATTCTTAATATAAGATAAGAATAAAATGATGAACGAGAAAATTATTGTCATTGGAGGTAAAAACGTGGGGTGTTCTATGAATATATCAATTGTTATAATTTCTAACTTCTATTCCGAAAGGCCGAGTTAGTGTAAAAATGTAGTACAAAGTGCCCCACGCTTTTACCCCAATGACATTCATTTTCTCGTTCATCATTTTATTCTTATATTAAGAATTATTTTTCTACTCTTTAGTTCGAATCAGTATACAGCGTGTTCTTTAGATTTTTAAACTATAATTTATTTTTAACTAAAGGAATGTTAAAAAACGTTCTATTGAATGTCCATCTTTTGCATATCGAATAATTTTGCTGAGCTGTTTCGTGTGTGTCAAATTCAGAGTAGAGTCAAATGGTACGTTTTAATATCCAGAATATTTTATTTGTGGTAAAATTTCGCCATGAATTTTTGAACCATAACCGTGATTAACTTTTCACAAATGATTTTTAATAGAAGCAAAATCTCCAAGATTTCCATACTGTTTTATATATTTTAATTGTGATGTGTTAAGAAGAATTGTATTTAATTTATTCAACTATTTATATGTGTATAAAGTTTCTTCTGAGCAAATACCTCACAGAAGGAAATGAATCGATTCTAAAAGCGCTAAATAAATTTCTTAGAAAATACTTTTTTTGTGTCTCATTTAAATGTGACTTTTTGGCATTTAAAAACAGGATACACATGATGCATGTCCTTAAATTGAATATATAGTTTCAGAAGAAACTATGCTAATGTTAACAGGTATTAAAGTATCAACAATTTTTTTTCATTCTAGTGTTACAATTAAAAAGCCTTGTTCATCTCTTTCTTTTTCTTAAATAAATGAATAGCCTTTATTTTGCCTCTATTTATATGAATTGAAGTACATTTATCTTGTATGCTCATAGATTACTGTCTAAAATTACGGAATTAAACCTCGAGATGAAAATGGTATTAAAATTAGAAGTCTCTATGTATATAAATTTATTTATTATACATATTTATCTTTAGGAATACATAAAAAAATATCTTCCAAACATATATGTTGTTTTTCTTTAAGCTATTCATATTATCACAATAAGCACTACTAACAAATAAACTTATATTTAATGCATCAAAGATGATTGGTAATTTTTTTTGAAAAATAATAATGTTCTCAATTAGAGGCATCTTTTCATTCTGACAGCCTTTTGTGATTTAAAAAACACAAAAAATTTATTAAAGATCGAGATTTTTAATCATTATGGGCAGTGAAAATTTTTACTTTGAAAGTGTATTAAAATATTGGATATAAAAACAATTATCCAGTTAAATTAAAACAATTATTATGTGTGTGATGCCTTTTGAAAATTTAAATATACTTTTAAAATTAGGAAGATGTGTATCCCATCCTGATGTTCACTTTAAAAGGCTTACGTAAAATAAGTAAAGCCTTTTATTTGTGTATGAAAAGCTGTTTATGAAGAACATGGTGTAATTATCTTTCAGCAATTTCTGATTTAAGACTAATAAATCTGCAAAACTTAATTTTTTTGTTTGGTCTTCTTTCTGTGTGTAGCGTAATGAAATTTAAGATTGGGTTTTTTTAGGAGCTTCTCCAAATGTGGCTAAATATATTACATTTAGTACAAACAGGAATTTTATTGGGGGGGGGGCGTTATTCTCCTCGCGGGAATTTTTGTAGTAAAAATTTTTCACTTCAAGTTTCAATGAATAAAATGGTATCCTAAAAATTAAAATGTTTGTCCCTTAGAAATTTTATTGCATGCCAAAAACTTATTGATCTTAAATATATATATATATATATATATATATATATAATTTCTATTAATAAGCTATGTATGTACACTTGCTTGCAAATTTTACATTTTTAAAAGTATTTAAGGAGTTTCCTTGGCACTTTTTGTTTTTTGTAGTTTTTTATCTTTGAAAAGTGTTAGACTTCTTAATAACTTTTTTTTTCTGATTTTGTTTCTTTCAGACTGCTGTATGTGGGTTGAGATTGCTTTGTCGATTGTTTCGGAAGAAACCCCATCCAATTCATATTGAAGCACCCATAGAAAAAATTATTGAAGAGCTAAGTCAAAAAAGCATTGATCAACCACATATCGGAAATATTGATGAACCAAATGCGAAAACTACTGAGTTGTCAAACGAAAAAAGCATGGATCAACTAAATGGAAAAGATGTTGATCATTCAGTAAGGAAAATCATTGATCAGCCAAATGGGAAGATGAACAATGAACCGAATGGAAAATAATTGGATCAACCAAAAGAAGGAATTGTTCCATACTTTATTTGATTAAACTATCTATTGAAAATAAGATGGAACTATTTCACTCAGGAAACAATGAAAAGCCCGTGCGAATAAATGGACTTCTGAAACAACTCCCGGATTTATATATATGAAAATGTACAAAAACAGATAGAACATTATTTAATCACTATCCCGTCTGATGATCTTGTATTGTCTACTTATGATAAATCATTTACCAATTCTATTTGTGTCCAACCGTCAGAAAATATTATTTTTGAGAATTTTTTTGTATATGGATTGAAAGACACAAAGCAATAAATCAGGTCATTTTTATATTCTCTGAGTGACAATAAAGTAGAATAAAATGAATCATTACTGCTAATAAACATAGCAGAGCATAACAATGATAGCAGAGCATGTAAAAAATATAAAGGTTTTCTGCTGAATACCAATGTCGCGATTTCTTCTGTTTTTGTACAAAACTTTATTTCAATACTACAGCTTACATATATTACTATTCTCGCCAAAGTAATCCATCGTATGAAATCATTTTCTGAAAATATTTGTTCTGTTGTTTCAAATAAGGATCACGCTTCCTTCGATTTATTTTTATGTTTTGTATGATGCAAACATAAAAGTACTCATATATAGCTGACATTTACTTAACTTTTATTTAACATAGATATTCAAAGCATTAGCCGGCTGGGTGGCGTGGTTGGTTTGCTGTTGGCCTTCTGCACCCAGGGTTGCAGGTTGGACCCGGGCCCAAGTCGATGGATTTTCATGGTGCAGAAAATCGATAGAGGCCATGTCATATGATTATACGACATGTAAAAGATCCCTAAAGTGTCTGTCTGACTTGGGTGCTATGTCGAGAAAATTAAATCCAAGGACAGGTTTGCATCGTCAAGAGCTCAGGTGTCTTCCTCTGGGGAGGAAACTGGGTGTCAAAATTATTTGCGGTAATTGGTATCGCCTATAGGGTGCATCGCTAAAAAGTGATACCAGTTCCTGGGGAATGTACTAGGTATGCAAAGGTTAAAATACCAATGCGCAGTCCCATTCGAAACAAATATTCAGAGAATTTCGGAACTCCACATGAATCTAACAAAATTTGATAATTACAGCAACAACAAAAAAACTACATTTCATATAGCTTATATTTCCTTTCTAAAATCTGTTAAAAAGAGCATGTCGACTGAGATATTCATGAATATGAAAGTTTTGTTAAAGGAAATAAAAGTTAAAGTAATTATTCCAATTTTGCCTGTAAAATCGATTGTGTGCTACATCCATATAAATGAATCCAAAAATTTAAAATAAACCACAGATTATGTTCCTCTTTAAACAAATACTTTTATAGTACTATTCAGTAGAATATAAAAACATCCCGATAGAAGGAAAAATAAAAACAGGGGATGGTAATGACTGAAAAAATTTCTCTGTAAACACTAAAGCAATTTGTGCAAATTTGTAAAGGCACAAATCACGACAACTTCAGCGGTGTTTAACAGTGGCTGTAAATTACAATGACACATTATTAAAAACCATAAATATCAATGTTTCTTGGACTATTCTTTTAAAACCATAAAGCTCTCAAGTAATTTTTAAATAAGTTCTATTTTTATCCTTTGTGCTTAAATATTCTTATTCTGTAACGATAGTTTATTTTTTGTATTTCAAATTCGTGTTCATAACATATAATGATAACAGACATTTAGTAGGATTGTAATAATTTGTATAATCATTCTATGTATATTTTTCTTTTTATACATATTTTATAATATACAGCCCTAATAGTTATATTTATCCATATGTTGATTGCTTACTAAGATCTAATAAGTGATTAGGATTTTTACATTCGCATTTTTGTTTTGTTTCCAACTACTTACGCCAAAAGTGATTTAACAACTGATGTAAAACAGGAACTGGAAATAGCCAGTTGCATTTTGTAATAATGGTTATTTAAATAACATCCAAGTGATTATTACTGCAATTGGGACTGTAATTAATTAACAATGCGAGTTTTAAGACATAAACATTGATTGCGACTGCTTTGTGCAGTGTTTCCCTCGCAAGAAGATGTACAAGTGTGGGAGTGCGTTGGGGGTGACGATCGCAGCACCAACATCCCGGCCCACGTTGAAATAACATTTGAAAAAAATAATGTTACATAAATCATACATAAAATACAAATAATGAAAATTTAAAAAAAAATATGATCAATATGAAAGAAAATTGCACTAAAAACAACAACAATTATATTAATAAATATTAATGCGTACATTTTTGAATGATAAATAGACATTTAAACACTTGGTAGTAAGCATGTTTTGGAAATTCTTCTTTTAAAGATACCTTGAGGAGTTTTAACAATAACTCTAACTTTGCCATCTGAACTTTTAATTATCTCTAGAATTCTTCCCATAGTCCATTTACATGGTGGAAGATTTTCATCTTTTAAAATAACCATTGAATTGGGAGTTACATTTTCCTTTTCAAATTGCCATTTATGTCTAGCCTGTAAATTATTATGATAATCTAACCTCCATTTGCGCCATATAAATTTAACAAATTTTGTTAACCTTTGCCATTGAGATAATCGATTGTCTGCTTTATCCATCAAGTCTGGCTCAGGTGAACTTTGAAGAGGTCTACCTATAAGAAAGTGTCCTGGGGTGAGAACTGTAAAATCGTTAGGATCAGAGGACATGGGAGTAAGAGGACGACTATTCAAAATACTTCCTATTTGAGTTCTAACTGTAATAAATTGTTCAAATGTTAGACGTGCATCGCCTACTGTTTTAAGATGTTTACAAGATTTGACATCTGCTTCCCAAAGCCCCCCAAAATTAGGTGATCTAGGGGGTATAAATTTCCAATTAATTTCTTCATTAGTCAAATAATTGTCAAGAGTGTCTGGTGGATTTTTTTAATCAAATTATAAAAGTATTGCAATTCTCTACTTGCACTTATAAAATTTGTAGCATTATCAGCACAAATTGAAGTACTTTTTCCTCTCCTACTGAAAAATCTTTTGAGAGTTGCGATCATAGTTTCTGTGGTTAGTTCTGTGACAACCTCTATATAAATGGCTTTGGTAATAAAGCAAATGAAAATTGCAACATAACATTTATGATAAATACCTTTTCGTTGGCCTTTATATTTAATATAAAAGGGGCCTGTGAAATCTATGCCTATATGAGTAAAAGGAGAACTTGGAGTAATTCTTTCTCTAGGCAAATTTCCCATAATTTGTTCTAAATTTTTAGGTTTGTTTTTTAAACAAACAACACAATTTTGAACAATTTTTCTGGCAGTGTTTCTGCCACCTAATGGCCAGAACTCTTGTCTGACTAGATAAAGTAAGGTTTGAGCACCTACGTGCAAATTTTTTAAATGATAATAATTCATGATTAAAATAGTTAACTTATGGTTTTTCGGAAGCAAAATGGTAAATTTCTGACTATATGTTAAATTTGAATTACTTAATCTACCACCAACTCTAAGTATGTTTTCTTCGTCAAGAAAGGGATTCAAACAAGTTAACTGACATTTTAAATGGTTCCCCCATTCCTAAGAATTTCAATTTCTTTGTTGAAAACTGTTACCTGTAATCAAATTACGTTCTAATCAAATGGAGTTTTGCGCTCTGAAATTCCTCGTTTGTGAGGGGACCTGAATGACGAGATGTATTTCTGACATCATGCAGGAATCTGAAAATATAACTTAAAATTCGAATTAATTTTACATAATTATTTGTAATTCTTAAAAAAAAAGGTCATTTTCAAATTAGAGTTCAAGATTGATGTTAAGCGGATATCAGATTGTTTTTTAAGTTCTGACATGTAAAGTTCATCAGAACTGGTAATTGAAGGTTCACTAAATTGTTCAGGAATGTCTAGATGCTGGGGACCATTCCACCATAAAGTGAGCAATGAAAGTTCTTCAGGGTTAACTCCTCGAGAAATGATATCAGCAGGGTTTAGAGCTGAAGGTATGTGCTTCCATTCAAAGTTCTCTGTCAGAGTTTGTATCTTGGATACTCGATTGCCGACGAAGGTTTTGAGTTGATTAGCTGGAGTGTTGATCCAGGCAATGGCTATGGTTGAATCTGTGTGCAAGATGACTTTAGCTAAATGTACTTGCAGACTTGGCGCGACTTGGCAATAAGCTTGGTTGCGGTGGTACCATCTTCCTTGACACAGTGCGTGTATACTACGGCTCAGTAGGCTGACTCTTAAGCATCTGCGTATCCTAAAAGCATGAGTTTCTCATAGAAATCAGTAAGAAGGTATCGATCTATTTTGAGTTCTTCTAGGACTTTTAGAGATAACAGAAAATTGAGCCACTCTGGTGCGATTGCCTCCGGCAAGCATTCCTCCCAATTCAATTTTCTAAGCCATAATTTTCGTAGAAAGATTTTTACTTTGCTGATGACGAGGCCTATTAGTCCAAAAGGGTCGTAAAGTCTTGCTATGACGCTTAAAGCATTTCGTTTTGTATAAGATGCAATAGAAGGGATTGAAACTTTGAACATGAAATAATCTCCTTTTGATTTCCAGCTAACACCTAAGGTTTTTATGGTTGAAAAGGAGTGCTCTTGATCTGTAGATGAATTAAATAGCTCCTTTGAGTTTGGAATTCCATTTATGTAATTTCATTCCCCATGTTTTTAGCATATTTTGAAACTGGCATTGTAATTGGTGAGCAGTGTCGACAGTTTGTGCACTCGACACTACATCCATGTACACATCTTGTAGAGCTACTTTAGAAGCTAAGGGAAATCTAGAAGCTTTATCCATAGCTAACTGTTTGAGAGTTCTTATGACTGAAAAGGGAGCACTGGTGGTCCCATACGTGACTGTTTTCAATCTATAGGTGACTGGTTCATCATTAACTCCGATTTTCCACATAATCCTCAGAAGATCACATTGAGCTTGATCAATGAGGATTTGTCGGAACATCATCTGGATGTCGGATGTAAAAGCATATTTGTGTTTTCGAAATCGTGTCATGATTTCCAAAATGTCTTCCTTCACTTCACCCTTCAAGAGTAGGTCATTTAAGCTTAAACTTGAAGAAGTAGAAGCCGAATCATTAAAAACAACTCTTAATTTGGTAGTTGTTTTTATCAGGCCGAAAGACTCCATGATGTGGAAGAAAATAACAAAAGTTGTTTGCAGATGTTTCATCCAAATATTCTTCCACTTTTTCTATATGCCCCAAGTCTAAGTATTGCTGCATGAATTCCCTATATAAATTTTCCATTTATTTATCTCTAGATAATCTTCTCTAAAGCTGATCAAGTCTTTTTTCATTGCTAAACCTTTTGAGTGTCCTAAGCCTTGTACGTCTTTATCTGGCATCTGTACTATATATCGACCAGCTTCATTGCGCGTGTGAGTCATTTGATAATGATTTTCACAATATTCCTCTTCTTTGCTTAACGGCTTTTGACCTTCGTTAATTGTTCCTACCTTCTAAAAATTTTGTAAATTATCATCATTGTTTTACATTTCTGATATGAAACCACAATATTGACTTTGTTTATGTGAATTCGTGGTTCCGGTTGTGATGTATCCGAAAACAGAGCGTGGCCGCGGTGGCCGAGTGGTCTAGGCATTGGATCATGGCTAGCGTGTCATGCGTTCGATCCTAGTACCACTAAAGATCCGTGTCTGGGGAGCGATGCACGTTAAATCTGTCGAGAGCTCAAACGTCCTCCCGTTGGTGTGGTGTGGTAGTTAGGAGAGGGGGTGCCAGCTCAGGTGTCGTACGCGTCACTTGACCATGGTTCAAAATTACGCGGTCCGTCGCCAAAAGCCCTCATGTTTTGCTAATCAGTGCGACGTTAATATTCTCTCTCTTAACACATGACAATTTAAGAATTCATAATAAATACCGTAATTGAAAAACATTTTACTCTCTGGGAGAAGGAACTCCTTGCATTATTGTACAAATTATTAATAAGTTATTTTTCCTCTGTCTTTTCATGCTAAAATACCACCTTTTTTGTAATCATACTAAGTCATAATTCCATTATAATCAATTGAATTCAGGAATTTAAAGAAAGTAGAATTGTCCTCCTTATCAGTTTCAAAGTGCTTTAAAGCTGCTAAATGTTCACATATTATGTCTTAAATTTTTTTTTTGTTATTATGTACTAATTATGTAAGAATTATTTTGTTGAATTACGTAAACTTAGAATGCGCGTTTCAAGTGCAAAGCATGCTTAAAAAACTGTGTACGTCCTTACAAAATGAATATATTTTAAAATAATTATTTTCTTCCCTAAAAATTTAAAAAAAATTGTTTTAAAGAAAGAATTTAATCTATTAATTAAAAAGAATTAGTTTTGGGATAATTAGTAAATAACTGCTTTTTAACAATTCGGAAATATTGATAACTAATAAAAATAATAAATCATTCAGAATCCTTTTGAATGGAATGGAAGCATTTTTCAAGCAAAATCTAACAAACCTTCGACCTATATGTGCTAAGTGAAAATTTCTCAACAGAAACATTCTTTTAAAAAACCGAGAAATCAATTCAATCGAAACGATGCATTTTTGAAAAAAAAATCTAAGTTTTACATAAGTTGGAATAAATAAAATCTTTCATTTCAGACTCTAAATATGCAATAAATGCGATAACCTTTCGACTGAAAATATTCTCGGACAAATTCTTCTATGGATGCATCTATAATTATTTGCGGGGTAACTTAACTCAAATATCACAAAAATAACTTTAAAAAATTCAAGTGGAAAGAGGTTTATCGAATTGTGTGACAAAAACTAAATTTAAAAGTATGTATTGCAATTTTTATTCTGAATCCATAATCTCTTCATAATGATATTTTAATACTGTTGTTGTTGCTAATGCCACCTGTCTGACGTAGTCAGAACAAGGCCCACAAAATTCCTCATAGCATCGGGCTAGATTGTACGCCTGTCGTTAGCCGCAGCTTTGAGTACCAAGCAGGTGACAGTACAATTTGGCTTGGTTCCACCCCAATTTTGAGGGAGAACACCCTGGGAGTGGTCAGGAGCCTCCCACCTCTCTTTTCCCAATCTTACGAGAAGACTTGCGACTGAACGGCTATTTAGAATGCCGCAAAGGCAATATACATTTGCAAACATCCATGCCTTCTCCGGGATTCAAATCCAGGCCCTACGGCACAGCAGTCAGCGGCGCTAACCACTCTACTGGATTTGTGACAACTTAATACTACTTAATAATACTATACTGTAGGCGATAGAATTTGTGAAATAACTCTCTTAAATATTTTTTAACGTAAGATAACAAATTAAGTATAAATTCACGATAGCTGGAACGAAGACTGGAGCTTTGACACGCGTAAGACAGCAAAAATTTATTTTCAGCCTCTAAAGAAATAGAAAAACTCAGCGAAAATTTCAACTGTTGATTAGGGTTGTATAGAACTTTTTACCAATTATGAGAAAATAGAAATTACTATTTCTATTAATGGTTCTTAAAGAACAGTTGCAGTGATGGCGAACCTATGACCCGTGGGACATACACTGACCCACGCAAGCTTTTTAACTGACCCACGATTTCTAGGTAACCACTTGTTTGTTTACATGGATTTATTTAGATTTTTTTAAATTGTGTTGATTATTTATATTCTATTTGTATTTTTTAAATCACGGCAATGACACCAAAGCTATTTAAATGCTGTCTAAAACCTTCAGTTTGATCATTACAGTTCCAAAGTTACGCAAATGACAAATAAATGTATATGAAAGTCAGGGGCGTAGTTACCGACGCATCAATAATACGGTGTCCCAACATGTGTAACTACAGTTCTCTAGCAGGGTTTCCATATCTAAAAAAGGGCCCCGAAGGAATTTTCATACAGTGCCCTCTCAAAGATAGCTACGCCAGTGATGAAAGTATGTAGTATTTGAAATAAAGCAAAGGTGCTTACAAAATATTAAGTAAAATGTATTATTTTACATTCCGTTTGTTGGGGAAAAATAGACAAACTGAAGTAAATAACCATATTTAAGGCATTTCTTGCGGATAAAATACACTTTTGTAAGGTTATGTTTAGTATGTTTGTAGAAAGAGATTTCTATAGCACTTGTATCGTCCTCTCTCTGGTTCACATTTTGATGTGCCAATGGGCGCCTTACGCATGTCTGTCGTTCTTGATACTAGCAATTTTTGGCTCGCCAGTACCATTCAGTACCAGTGTTAATCTTAATAGCATCCATTTCGAATGCATTTAAAAGTAATGTGTATTGATGTGTATGTATATTATAGGTATGTTAATACAAAATTTCTTCTGAAATTATTGTATTCTAACTATAATATTTTTTAATTGTAGCTTTGTACTATGTGTAGGCGGTCAAAAAATTAAAAACAAGCCATACAAGTTCCAAGCCATATTAAGCTGAATGGTTTGATAAATATGGTGTGATTGAAAGGAATAAAATGATAACGTGTGTAATTTGTAATGAAAAGTGACTTCACATACATATAATGTAAAAAGACATTTTGAAATGTTGCATTCTAATCTCGGCATATCAACAGATGAAGAAAGAAAAACGTATTTTTCACAATAGAAAAATGACAATGTTTCTCAAAGCAGTGTTTTAGCGTTTGGTTCTAAACAATAACATTATACAGCCCCTAGTTTCCAAGTAGCCCATTGCATTGCTCACCACGGGAAACCTCTTTCAGAAGGAGAATTTGTAAAAAAAAAAAGTGTTTTTAGAATGTAGTTCTACATTGCTTGCTGATATTGAAGAAAAAGACTTGATTATAAAGCGTATCTATGAGTTTCCTATAAGTCGTAATACAATTAAAGATCGAGTAATAAAATTAGAAAAGAATATTTTCTTGCAAATACTTACCGAATTTAATTATGTAGAAATGTATTCAATTTCTTAAGATGAGAGTAATGATGTAATGGTTATGCACAATTAGCTGTTTTTGCTCGGTATAAGTATGAATTTATGTATAATGAAAGAAGAGAGTTGATAAAACTAATAACGTTGAAAGGGAAGTGTACCAGTCTTGATATTTTTAAGGAATTTTATTTTCCTTTAAAGAAATTGATATTGACCTTCAGAAAATAGTTTCTGTAACAACAGACGGTGCACCTAGTATGGTAGGGCAAAACATTGGATTTATTCAGTATCTTAAACAAAATACTTCACATTCTCTGATTGAATTTCATTGCATAATACACCAGCAGGTTTTATGGGGGAAACATGGTTTATAAAATCATTTTCAGAGTAATGTCAGTTGTAATAAAAACAATCAAATTTATAAACGCCAATTTGCATAATTCTTAGAAGAAATTGAATGCCAATATTCAGGGATTTTGACATACAAAACAACGTGCGATGGCTTAGTTTTGGTCAAGTCCTTAATCGCTTTTAACGTTATTAGAAGAAATTAAGCTCTTTTTAATTGAAAAAGACAACAGTTTCGATGAATTATTCAATATACATTGGTTAAATGATTTAATGTTTTTATGCGACATCACTCAGCATTTTAATGAGTTGAATAAAAAACTTCAAGGGCATGTTCTAATTGTTTTAATGATGTTTGAAAATATTAAAATATTTATGATTAAATTTCAAATCTTTACTAAGGATTTGGAAATGGAAATCTTGAAATATTTTTTTCAATTACAAAAACGTTTTCAAAACACAATAATTTTTGAAAACTTCGTTGACATTCAAGAAAATGCAGTTAAAAATTATTTTATGACTATGCAGAAAATAAAACAAGCTTTTGAAGAGAGATTGAATCAATTTAAAAGTTTGGAAAACACATTTGACTTCATTTTATATCTATATAAAACAGAATTTGAAACAATGGAGTTAACTGAACTTATGTGGCTAGGTATCGATAATTTAGAAATGGAATTAGTTGAATTTCGAAGCAGCGTAATGTGGAAATCAAAATTTGAAGACTTGATTTCTGAAAGCAGAAGGAAAATTGTGTGAAAGTAGTGCGCAGACAATATTGATCCCGCAGTAAATATATTGAAAACGTCCACACGTTACAAAACGTAATGGTCCACACGGTTAACACGTCCACACTCACTTTATACACTCATGTCCATATAAATTAAGGCTAATGAAGTTCAGGCAAAGAAAGAGACAGAAGCAAAACAAATTTGACTTATTTGTAAAGTCTATTTATTAAACAAAAGGTAAAGAGCAAAAAAGATGCTATATGTTTGACATAATTAATAAAAATTGCGATTTTTACTCCCTGGAGCAAATTTCAAAAAAGAACCTATTTACAAAAAACAGTATAACATGATTAGTATGATGGTTAATACGGAGTAAGTCTCCCGGACGATGCAATACAGGCCTTACAACGCCTACGCATGCTGAGTATCAAATTATCAATCTGATCTTGGGGAATATTACACCTCTCATCAAGCAATGCCCTCCGAAGTTCCGGTAGACAGGTGGGAGGGGGTTGCAATTCGTCGGCCAAGCATATCCCACACATGCTCTATTGGATTCAAGTCCGGTGAGTATGCTGACCAATCCATACGGGTGATATCCTCCGATTCAAGGCATTCGTCTATAATGTTTGCACCGTGAGGACGGGCGTTGTCATTCATAAACAGAAATTCAGCACCCATGGTGCCCCGAAACAAACGTACATGTTGTTCCAGAATGACATCCCGATAGATGTGGCCTGTCATCGTTACACTCTGAATATGCAGGTCAGTTCTGGAACTAAGAATAATTCCTCCCCAAACGAGCCGTCCTGCACCACCGTAACGGTGTCGTTTAATGGTGTTCTCTTGGTGGTAACGGGTACCTGGCGCTCTCCATATGAAAGTCCAGCGAAAATCAGACTGCAAACTAAACCTGGACTCGTCGGAAAACATCACACAAGACCACTGTTGCGGTGTCCTCAATGCATGCTCTCTACTCCAGGTTAATCGCAGGCGACACAGAGTTGCGGTAAGGGGAACACACGTGACAGGCCTACGAGCATATAGACCAATGTGCCCTAAGCGTCTGTACACGGTCTGCCTTGAAACTGTTTTACCGGTAGCTGAAGAGAGCTGACGAGATAGGTCTGATGCTGTGATCCGTCTGTTTCTTTTGGCAGTAACTGGTCCTCATTCAGCGTTGTAACTCGGGGGTGACCTGTGCTGTAACATCTACTCATATTACCATCATCTTGGAATCGTTGCCAAAGCCTGGAGATGACACTCTGGGCGATTCCAAGTTCCTCGGATACTTCCAGCTGGGTACGTCCACATTCCAGTCGTCCGATAATTCTACCACGTAAAAAATCCTCCAAATGCTTCCTTTGTGCCATAACTATGCGGTTATTGCACTGAAAGGCTTTTAAAGCACTTATGAACAATTTTACTTCTTTGCCACCATTCCTTATATATCCCTCTCTTACACTCTCGTCATTGTGACGTACTATCCGCGCCATCTGGTGGTTTCCTGTAATTTGGATATTGTTCTTCAAGATGTGTGTGATAATCCTAAAGGTGAAATTTTTATTTTAGAGTTCAATTTCTGTGTGATTCTGAATTATCCTTAATTTATAGACATGAGTGTATTATACGCATATGAGATTTTTTACCGAATAATTTTATATCAATGAAGAAAAAACTAGTTAATGCTCTTTTAACGATGTTTGGGTCCCCATTTTCGTGTGAAAAATTGTTTTTTTCAAATAACTTTGTAAAATATTCTAATAAAAATAGACTTGACAAGGAATTAACTGCGAATTGCGTTAAACTAATGAACACAAAATATGAATCTAATATTAAAAAACTATCTGAAAATATACACCAACAGATTTCTCATTAAATACTTTATAATCAATTTTGTTATTTATATGTATATGTATATATATACTTATAAATAATATTTCATAATATATATTGTATGTAACTTTCCTTCCTCCTTGTTCATCCAAACACTTATTGCCATTCACCCCAAACTTAAGAAGTTTTAATCCCACTAAAATTTTTAAATCGCAAACCACGCCCATTTTTACCCTTTAAGCCAATTGAATTTTAAAGATGTTTAGTTTTAAAAATACTCAGTTAAAAAATTTTTAACTTAACTCAGATACAAACAGGCATTAGTGACCCACGAGCTAGCACTAAAAAAAAATATGAACAAAATTTGACCCACTCCTCAAAAAGGTTCGCCATCCATGGTCTACTGCAAACTTTTCATCACAATTTTCCCAAGAATCTATTATTAAAATCTAACCTATTCTCAGTTTTAAAAAAAACATTTCGATAAATTATGAATACCGATTAATATGGAACCGAAATATGTTACAATATTCAATATTTTGAAAAAAAAATCTTGTTATTTTTGAAAGCCTGATACAATGCACTACCGATTAAGTTGGTTAAGTGTTGGAAACTTCTAGAAAAGTTTTCCTTCGGAACTAATTTAAGTTCTTGAGTAACAACAACTTGGCTGACAGATTTTGAATTTCTGCAGAATTCGCATGGGAAGGTCACACAAATAGTGAATAGAAATTTTTATTGACTCGTTCGCAAGTGACTTGTGTGTGCGACTTCAATTCATTGCATCATTTGCAGACTGGTGTTGTTAGGCAGTTGAAATCAGTACAGAAGAAGGGGTCAAAAGTGTATTAGATTAAATAGCCCTTTTTTTACTCTACTTGCCAGCCGCACCAAAGATATCAACAGACACAAATGAAGACGAAGAGATTTCTCAGTTTTTCATTACTATCTGTATAATTCTTGTTAATATTACAGAGATGAGAAGAGAGAAGAGAGAGAGAGAAACTGATTAATACCTATTTTAAGAAAGTGGCCTTTTTTAAATCAATTTTTAAGAGTTCTTGCTTTTTATGTTACACTTGTGTACACAACTGAAGATGCATGTAATATTTTTGATATCTAGCAATAATATACCCCGAGTATCTAACAACAAACGTAATTGTTTAGTTATTAAATCTTTTATATTCTACATATATTGAATATATGATTGGATACCTTAAAAACTTGAAAGAGTTGTTAACTTGACAAAGGTCACTAACTGAAAAGGCAAAACTATTTGTTATAAAACAAACAAACAAACAAACAAAAAAGACAAACTATATATATATACATTTCTAACAGTTACGATTGATTTTTCGATGTACAAATGCTATATTAAGCCTTTTGATGAAACATTTGTAAAATATTTTTCAATGAATATTATTTTTCGTACATATTTGTGATTCCAGAAATTTCCCGCGAGGATTGAAAAAAGGATTGAATCTTCCATATTTGGCCCAGGTGTTACTGTTCTCAGGGACAGATGTCTGCAATCCCACTGCTGGTGAGTGGGAAAGATGATAAACGAAAATCCAACCAACGGAACTATATAAAGTTTCCCCCCGAAACGAGATTTCAGCATAGTGTTCATCATGTGGGCTCAAATTGTTCTTTTGTGTCTTTCTGCCTCGGTGGGATTGGCTGCCATTGGACAGTGTCCCTCCCCTAAGGTGCAAGCTGATTTTGATTTAGAAAAGGTACGGAAATCCATTCTTTTCCTTTTCCTCACTTCCTATAGAGTAGACATTTTTTGAATGAAGGAATTTTTTTTTTGTTGGTTTCTTAAAGTTTGTCTTCGCTATTTCAAGATTATCGAGGTATTCAGTGAAACAGAGATGGTATTCAGCATTAACATGGTTATTTTTATATTTTGAAATACGTTTTGGTTTCATGGAGAAAAAAACTTATTTGTTATTTTTCATGAAAAATTTACATTTAGATTTTTGTGTTAATTTTGTAAATATTTTTTTAAGAATCACCTAACAATTCCAAGTTTTTTTCATGAAGAATTATTATGTAACAGATAGATTTTGAACATTTCTTGCAAAGAATTTCTAGAATTTTAAAATAAGATTTTGTGTGTTAAAAAAGGGGAAAAATATAGAAATATATATATACTATCTGCATTTCCTATTCATATTTAGAAGGAGGGTTATCATTCACTAAAGTTAAATTTTAGAAGATTCAAAAATGCATTGATTTTTAAGTTCTCTTTGTAAATAAAATAGCTATAGTTCAAAGCTGAATTTGGAAGGAAAAGAGCAAAATAAACAAAATTCACATTTCAGAGGAAAAAAGTAATTTTACGTGAAATATATATCAAAGTATATTTAAATTGAAAATATGTAAAATATAAATATGAGAAGTACAAGTGTGTTTGCTTACTTCTTTCATATTTACATTTTAAAATTAATTTTTTCTGAATTTTTAACTTTATCTTGGAGTTAAATTTGAGTTAAAATTTCAAACAGCCCAATAATGAAATTTTTTGGAACAGTGTTTCACAATAAAATTAAAATTTTAATTCTATTAATAATTAAAAGACAAAATAATTATTTTCCCACTAAGCTTCCATTTACGTATTTTTGAAACATTCAACAGTTTTATACCTTTATTCTTGATTGAAGGACTTAAAGCAACTTTTCTGGAGTGTTGAGTCTGAAGATTGAAGTTGATTTTCTATTTATATAGTTAAGTACTCTGATTTTTGTCTACAGAAAAAAAGGTATTATTGATTTGATAATGTATGGGAGATGTTGCACAGTTGAAACGACAATAGGTATTAAAACACGAAATTCTTCCTTTTATAAGACAGTTTCATTTCTGAAACTGACGCATAATCCAAGTATTCAATTTGAATTGAATAGCTGGCATATGGTAGAGTAAAAGTTTGGGCAATAGAAGCAAAAAGATTGGAGATATATCAGAGGAAATATTAAAAATGTTAGAACCTGATCTTGATTTAAGTATTCGACTCAAGTAATGTATACGCTATTTAAGAGCACATTTTAATAGAAATTTACGAAAAAGTTAAATTTAATATTGTTTATAGTTATTTGTAGGATAGGTAATACGTTCGTCATTTTTACATGGATGAAACATTTTAGTTGCAATGAATAAAATGATTTCTGAAGAATTTGCTTCGATATCTGTTGACAAAATCTATCTTTTGATTAAAAAATAACGCGTTTTCATTTACCTTAAAGAAATTTATCTCAAAATCTAGATATTCTCAAAACAAATCGTTCATTAAATTTCTAAACATTCTTTTGGAAATAATCTTTTCAACTAACTTTTCTACTTATTTAGGGAATTAGCACCAGCTTCTGTAACAAGCAAATTAACGAGAACATTTTGAAATCAAAAAGATTTTCAACCAAATCAAAATTGAGAAGTTTATTTCCCGAAGTATCAATATAGGAAACTTATTTAATTCAAACGAAATAATGCTTTTCTAAAGAAATACACATTTTTATTGACATTACATTAGGACATTGCCTATTCCAAACATTAGATCTCAAACAATTACGCTTCACTTTTGAGACCAATGTATACATATAAGTAACATATTCGTTCTCTTTTTGTAGCTCTCTGGAACTTGGTACATGATCGAGGCAACCGCTTCTGTTGACCGAGTTTCGAGGAAATGCTCTACCTTCATCATTGAAAAGAAACAAGGAGCCAAGGCTTCAATGCTCCACAAATTTGTTTCCACAGTAACGTACGTATAGCATGCTTTTCTATATCTTCCATTTAGACAACGGTAATAATACTTGAGATATTGCCTAAAACCTTATTTAATAAGGTGGTGTCAAAATCAAAGCATTTCAATAAAAACCAAAAGTAAGAATTAATTCTGTAGGTAATTGGTAGTATAGGATTATTCAAACAATATTTCTTAGAACATTGAGCAGCATTTGAGTGTCTAGGGGGAAATGAATACTAAATGGGGATGGAAGACGATTCTGATTGAAAAAAATCTGGTATTTAACTCAGAAATGTAATAATATGCAATATAAACTTAATTTCTAAAGAACTTGTGACGTCTTAAGAACTTATTCAAATATTGAAATGATTTAATAATATCTCTCGAAATGAGACTGTTGTGAGCGTCCCACTCTAAAGGGACTATTTTGAACTGCGGTCCAAGTGAGCTCCTAACATAAAAACTGAACGAAAACAGACACCAACTCAAAGGCTAACAAGGTTTCACTTTAGAAGGGCCTCAAAAATTCCATATTCATATATAGAAACCTAGGTTTATTTCGAATAATACATTAGAATAAGCATAGATAAAAGAACGAGAAAAATGTAATGTCTACGTCGTGACACTTGACTATCTCTCTCTTTCCCTTCTCGGAAGAATTTTATTATGTATTAAGTGTACCGATATATAATGACAAAAAACGTTCGCTGTGGGCCGCTAGTTTGACACCCCTGCTCTGCACGGTGGCATTAGCCAGTAACTCAAAAACGCCCGCGACCAAAACATATACTACATAAAACGTCCTTAGCCTTATTTCAGCATCCTAAAACTAACCATCATTACGTCTCTCTTGGTAATTTTATTAAAATTATAGCTATATATTCCGTAATCTCAAGGGACCCGAAACAGCGTCTTGGAGCAACAACACATTGGGTTCTTTCTAGAGCATCTGAACTATTTTATTGAATGAAATAAACAACTTTAATATTGAATAATTAGAATTCTTATTATATAAGTGTTCTAAATAACAAAAATACGGCATTCAATTAAATATAATAGCTCTTCGACATCTTAAAATAAAATAGTTTAATTATATTAATCATTTCATCAAGTTTTTAAAACTATAAACTGAAAGAACTTACTTTGGATATAATTTAAGAACTTTTGTTAGCTTTTTTCATTTTATGGCAATATCTATTACGAATGCTAATATAAGATGAATTGTCAAGAGAAAAAAATTGCTATCGAACAACTATTTTCAGTTGCAATTTTTAGGGGTTCTAGTTAAACTTTGGTAAACTTCCAATGGATTGTTTAAAGGAACTCGCGTTGCCATTCGCTAAATAGTATTAACTATCCGTTTTATGTTCTTTTCCAGCGACAAATGGAAATCTGAATATTCTGATTTAACTACTCCCAAGAAAGATGAACCAGCGAAGCTCCTGGTCAATCCCTTGAAAGGAACAAGTTAGTATATTGACTTTCAAAATGTTGTAGTAACTTTGTTCGAACTGTGAGCTTCGATTTTATATAAGTCATGGATTTTAAAAAAAGGCATGAATTTGCTTGAGTTAAAGAATATTTTTAATTTGTTTATTTTAGTTGAAATATCTATGTTAATAATATTACAGTTTCAAGTGAATTAAGTAAAGGCGTTGAAATGAATGTTGATATATTTAAAACATACAGCTCTATATATCTAGTAGTTCCATATGTTCTGATACAAAAATTTGAAACCGTTTGTTGAAACTAAAATCCTGTTGAAGATTTTAAATTTCGTCTTTGGAGCCCTAGACTCCAATACTTTAAAAAAAAATTTAGTCTTTGATCAACGTTGTTCTAAACCAGTCAGAGATTTAACATTTTGAACAAAAGATATTTATCAGCATCAAAAAAAAAAAAAAAAAAAAGAACTCGTCAATGTGTGTGATTTTTAAGGTACTTAAACATTTAGATATCAAAAAGTTATTTATTTATGGAAATAAGAGACTGTATGGACGTAATGATATATGTGAGCTCTCGTCAAAGCAGTTATCAAAAGCTTCTTGCTAAACACATGAACGTGTCAAAAAAAATAATGAGTAAATGAAAACTAAGAGGAATAACTTGTTGCAAAGGCGGAACCTTAAGCAGACAAAATTTTGGAATATTGCTACAGAGAAGAAAAAGGGAGCCCTAATGGCTTGGTGGGGTGAATGAAAACCAGGTGAAGGTTCCAAAGATACTATATCATAGTCAAGTGTGTCAATCTGTTCAACAGGCAAACGATTCCATTTTTCAACAGGACTTTGCTCCTGTTCATAAGATGTTTGAAAAAGACTGGCCTTTTTAGAAACTGGGGTCAGTAGTGGCTCATTTGAACAATTAAAGAACGTAACGATGGAAATTCCTCGAGAGATGAGTGCAATTTCTTTGCAAAGTGTATTACTTTAACTCCTTTCAATTAGAACTAATGGCACGACTAAGTAGGAAACTTTTTTTTCGTACATTTTTCAAATTATAACTTGCACTTTGAAGAATTTTTAAATCTGAAATAAAAGTTTACCATTCGAGTTCACATGCTGTTGCTTCTTATGTATTTTTAGTATTTGATTGTGCAATCATTTTTGAAGGGTTCATTCTAAAAGTTTGTCATAAATTAGCTATAAATATCCTGAGAGATGTAGTTTGAATACGTTTTTTCCCCCGAAAGGCAGCTGAATATATGCTTGAGAAATTGAATTAGAAAAAAAATTGATAGAAGATTCAGAGTAATAACCTGATCAATTTTTTTTCAAGCTTTTTATTTTCAAAGATATCGCAAAAAAGAATTTTCAGCCAGCTCATTCTTCGGGTTTTTAAAACAAGTATTCTTTACTATCATGTACAACTAAACATGGATCGTGGGTTAGAATGAGTGAATATTAAAGTCGCAGTGGCTAATGGTGACGGACCTCGCCATTTTGAACCATGGTCAAGTGACGTGGATGGCATCTGATCTGGTCCACTACCTCCTCTCCTGTTTCTACACCACACCAATAGGAGGACGTTTGATCCACGACATATTTAACGTGCTTCAGACCCCTCTGCATGACAGGTCTTCAGCTGCACCAGGCTCGAATTCCTGACACTCCGGCCACGAGTCCGTTACCTTAACCACTAGGCTACCTTGGCCACGGAGCGTGTGTTAGAGAAGAGCAGAAAGGCATTTTAAAACTTATGAATAATTTTGATAACTTTGGATTCAAGAAGAAATGTAAAAACTTTTATGTTGCATGGTTCTCTAAGTATTAAAATGTAAGTTAAGTAATAAGGAATGAAATTATATTTTGATTAAAAGAATGAAGAAAACCTGGTTAAAGTGAATTAATAAGTAGAAACTATAAAATGAGAAAATATCAATATGCTGAATAATTTTTAAGAAATTTTATTTGCAACTATTTTTTTTCCAGTTCTGGCTCGAAAATATCCATTATGGATTCTCGATACTGACTACGAAACACACGCCATTTTGTACTCATGCCACAAGCTTATAATGGCCTACACAGGTACGTTCAGAATTTCATATAAATACAAATAGTTAGGATTGAAGCTTCAGTTATATTGTAAACTTATGTATATATCTATCACTAGATTCCATGATTATGTAAATTGTTTAAGTTAGGTTTTATTTACATTGCTGTAGCGAAAAAAGATTTTTCTATATATTTTTAACCCTCTCGCTGAGCATCCTGTGATTTCCATGGGCAACGTAGATGTAGCAAAATTTTTTTTGCGCAACCCGTCACTTCCACGGGTATGCATTTCCCCCACTATTTAGCTTTGCGCTGCTCTTGTTTATGTTTTCATTTACATTTTGATGTTCATATTTTGATAATCGAATTCTATATAAAAACTCTTTTACAAAAATTTGTTGTATATTATAACTTAAAAATGTAGATTTAATATGTGGATTTGCATTACATAAGAAAACCATACGCAGTTTTTTTTAAAATAACTACGTAGTGAGACAGTTAACAGTAATAAACCTGTAGTATGTAACCTCCACGCAAAAGCAGCAAATTAAAATAGAGAATAAAAAGGAATTGCCAAAATTTTCAATTGTGGTTTCAAAGGTCTCTTCCACGAATAGATATTTTTAGAACTCCTTGGGGAAAAAATATTTCTGTCCGGTCCTTGGATCTACCTGGCGTACTGAGCTTGTACTATATTGTGTAAATTAATTATGTCAAAGTAAAATCTTTTTCAAAAAAATTATGTTTTTATAAACAATGAAAAAAAATCCATGAAATATGTTTCCTTTAGCAGAAACAAGAACATAATTTGGAACACATCTTTAATTCCATTTTATAGTATTGGTTAGCATGCCTTCTTTTGTCGTCTTACCAAAATGGCACTTCAAAACAACGGGATTGAAATCTCGGTGATTTGATTTTACAGAATGACTATTTTTGAATTAAAAAGCTCCAAAAAAAAAAGCTGGAAGGAATGGAACAAACTTACGTCTTAAGATTTCTATGTACTTGGTTGAATTCAGAATAACTTGAGTAGGACTTCCATTGTCATTTGTCGTCATAAAGTCCCAAAACATATGTTTCAGAGGGTGTTGCTTCATATTCCGGTTCACTGTCACCTCGTCTCACGATACTTTTTTTGTAACAATATATGATCTTCATGAGAAAAATTATCATCTTCCAGTCGTGAGTACTTCATGATTTATATTTTTTGAACTACACTATCTGGCCAAAAGTATCCGGACACCCAGTGGTATGGACTTAGAGCGTCCTGAGGCACATATTAATATGATGTTGGTCCCCCTTTTGCATGGATGACAGCCTGCGCACGTTTGGGAAGACTTTCCACCAATTTTTGATAGGTGACCATAGGAATTTCCTTCCAGGCGTCCATCACAGCTGAAGTGAGTGCTTGCAGTGAGGATGGTCGATTGGGCTGCTACGTAATCTGTGCTCTTAATTCGTCCCAAAGGTGTTCTATTGGATTTATATCGGGGCTCTGAGAAGGCCAGTCCAATTTTTGAACACCCATTTCGTCAAACCACGTCTGTGCAAGCCTCGATGTGTGAATGGAGCAGTTATCCTGCTGGAAGAGAAATGGGCCTTCCCCGAAATATTGCCATAGAGTTGGGAGTGCAGCATTGTCCAGAATGTCCACATACATCTCAGAGTTCATATTTCCAATCACAGGAACTAACGGACCCAGGCCAAACCACGAGAAACACCCCCACACCAGGGGCGGCTCTAGGGCCGGACAATCCGGACCTATGTCCGGGGCGGCATTTAGACTAAATTAGAAAAATACTATTTATTTTTTACACAAAAATTTGTATGAAAATATTTTCTAAAATATTGTTATTTATACATTAGAAACCTATATATTGTAGATTATTAATGTATGTTTAAATTAAGAAGTGTGTAATAAATAAAAGCACATAAGTGAATTACGATTTTAAACCAAAGGATTACTCAGTTAAAAGGAAGCTAGGATATTTTAATGTCAATGAAATTATTTTGTGTATATGTATCTATAGTTATAGTTAAGAGAATATGGATTGTGTAAAATATTATTTTTGGATTAAATTGAAATACTGACATGAAAATTATTTCGTAAGGGAACTTCCACTTCCAGATTGCACAGATTTCATTACAGTTCCCAGAATTTATAAAAAAAAATTGTGCTTCGTTTGCCTTGTTAATTGTAAATTTTAGAATGTTTGAGATAGTTCGTAAAAAAATATTTGATACCCAATCCAAAAAAAAGATACTCGAAAAATAAGCCCGTATTAAAAAACATAATGGAAGTTTACTAAACTAGTTTTAAGGCAAAATAGAAAATAGGAAGGCAGTATAAAATTAGAATCTTATTTATTCTTCCATGATGAGGATATTGCAGATGAAATAAGCAGAACCGACAGTGTCACTGCTCTTACAGGAACTCCTCCAGAGAAATCCAAAGATCACAATAATTTAACGAAGGTATTTTGTTCAGATCCAAGAACCTGGCCGGTTATTCAATCAGACGCCGATACATGTTGTTTGGTAAAAGAAGCACCCCCTTATGTATTGACTGAGTATGATTTCCCTTATGATGACACTGGTCGAAGATTTATATATATATATATATATATATAGCTCGTAATATTAACTAGAATTTTAAAAAAAGGGCGAAATGGTTATGCGTAAATGGTTAGTCTATTCCATTACAAAAAATTGTACATATTGTTCTTGCAGAAAACTTTTTGGCTAGATAATTAGTTCCCTTTCCACAGAAGATTTTAAAAGTTGGAAGCACCTCGTTGAAGAAAACACGAAACATCAAAAAACCATAGTCAAAGCCAAAATTCTTGGATTGAATTTATTCAGCAATTACAATGCTCTAAAACAATTGACATTAATTCGCGCAGTACTGCGGTGACTAATTATTAGTGCAAATAGCTTCTACGCATAGTAGCAACATTAAAAATGCTTACTCAAAATTGCTTAGCTCTTCAGGGTAAGAGTGACAAACTTTACGATTCCAATAACGGTAATTTTTTTACAAATAGTTTGAGCCAATAATGGAGGAGCATGTTCGAAGAGTCCAAAGAATAGAAAGTACATTATCTAGGGAAAATATTCAGAACGGGCAATTTCTCTTTTACATGAGAATATTAAGTTACACATTGTTCATAATATTAAACAAACCAAATATTATTCTATAACTTTAGATTGCGCCCCTGTGATTCTAGCAAGATCGAACAAATGACACTTTGGGTAAGATATGTAGGGATTGAGAAATCTAATCCTAATGAAGTTATTGTTAAAACTGATGAGAGATTTTTTTAGGTTTCTTCCAGTTGAAAGATTGACTGGAAGAGAACTTTCAAATTTAATAGTTGAGAAACATAAAAAACTAGGGCTAAATTTTTTAGATATGTGGGGACAGGCCAGCGATAACGGAGCCAATATGAGAGACGAGAAATCAGGGGTAAAATTTTGAATTAGGACGTAAAATCAGTAAACAATCGACGTGCCATGTAGTAGTCAATCTTTAAATTTGGTCGTTAATCTCATGGCAAAAGCATCCTTAGAAGCCTGTAGCTCCTTAGAAGTTTTTAATGTAGCTCAAAAAATTTATTTATTTATTTTCATCATCAATTTTTTGTTGGTCCATATTATTAATATATATAAAGGACATAACTGTAAAGCCCCTAAGTGCAACTCGCTGGGAAAGCAGAAAAGACGCTATTAAATCCTTAAAGTATCAATTGGGAGGTGTTTATGATGCTTTATTTAGTGTTTATGATAATGCTGAAATTAGCAACTCTATAAGAGATGAGGTGTCTGAATTATTAAATTCTATTAAACCAAAAGTTTTTTGCTATGCTCCATAATTATTTGGTATAAAATCTTAAATAGCATAAATCCGATAAGCAAGCTATTGCAGGCAAAAGATTACGATCTACCATCTGCTATGGAGCTCTCAAGAAATAGTAAAGACTATTTTAAGGATTTTTGATCGGATGTAGCTTTTGATGCTCTGGGATGTAAAAGAACTGGCCACCGAGATTGATATTCCTGCTAACTTTCAGATGAGACAGGGTTCGAAGAGAAAATATTAATTTTGATTACGAAGCATGAGATGATCCGTTGGAAGATCCTAAATAAAAATTTAGTATAGAGTTATATTTTTTTATAATGTACCAAACAAATAATGCCTTAGAATGCATATTTAATTAGATGTAATTGTTTCCAATTTTTATACAATTTATATCATTTAAGAGATACCCTTAAAAATTTAATTGATTAAAAACTGTAAAAATTTAAAAATGATGTTGACCTATAGAGAAGCAGAGAATATAAACGCGCTTGATCTAGCAAATGGAGATAATATCAGTTTCAGCTTTTATAAGAAAAAAGAAAGCCCTGTTGAAGTTTCAAAATTTATTTCAGTTTTAGAATTTGTGTGCTCCAAATTTTGCTGTTGCATTAAGAATTTTACTTTCTTTGCCAATAAGTTTAGCAAGTGGAGAGAGAAGATTGTCAAAATTAAAATTATTAAAAAATTTCTTACGTTCCACAATTTTTCAAAATAAATTAAAGGACTTGGCAACTTGGACTATTAAACATGAAATAGCCGAATAAATTGATTTAAAAGAATTGAGAAAGTTTTCAAAATGAAAAGTCAGAAAATAATTTTTGTAATTTTTTTGTTATTTGTTTTATTTTTGTGTTTTAGCTTTTAATAAATATTTATATCATACTGTTATGCTGCCTTTTTCTTCGCAAGTAATATTCAAGTTTTATAGGTGTGTATTTATGAAGAATATTTATCTTTTTTAATAATATTTTTTTAACTTTGGGAAGGGGCGGCATTTTTCATTTTTGTCCGGGGCGGCAAAATTGCTAGAGCCGGCCCTGCCCACACCATTATGCTTCCACCAACCAACTTAGCAGTCGGCACAATGCAGTCAATAAAGAAACGTTCGCCGGGCATCCGCCAAACCCAGACGCGTCCATCCGACTTCCAGACTGTAAAGCGAGATTCATCACTCCAAAGAACAGTTTTCCACATGTCCACAGTCCAATGACGGTGAGCTCTACACCATTGCAATCGATGCTTCGCATTCTGTGGAGTGATGTTTGACTTGTGAGCGGCTGCACCACTATGGAATCCCAAGTTTTTTTAACTCTAGACGGATAGTCCTGCTGCTATCACTAATTCCTGATGAACTTTGGAACTCCTGAGAAATTTCCACCCACGAGGACTTGCGATTTTGTTTCACTACTCTTCTCAGAGTTCTGCGGCTGCGTTCACCAAGTATTTTCGGCCTACTGGTTCGTTTTTCTGCCATTTCACTGCCTCGACGTTTCCACTTGACAATTACATCACTTCCAGTGGATTTAGGCTTCTGTAGAATGTCCGCAATCTCACGAACTGATTTCCCACAAAGGTGGCATCCCACTCTACTGCCACGATCCAACTCACTAAGCTAATAAATATAAAGCTAATAAGTATAAATACAATACCCTACCAACATTTTTATAGCTTTCAAGTACGTATTAAATGGCGTCACTCCCCAGAAGCACTTTTTTAAGGGGTGTCCGGATACTTTTGGCCAGATAGTGTATATGCTAAGCATTTGCATTGAACTCTTGTAGCATTTGAATTTGCTACATGTTCGAAGTTAAAAATTGTTTTTTCTTCTTGCTCTCCAGCAAGTTTCTAGAACATAGGTCGGCCACCTTTTAGCTGTGGTCAATAGGATTCAGCGTGCCACCCTGTAGGACACTATTGAAACAATTCGATTCCCGTGATAATGAATGCAGAATTAGAGAGAGGTTACATTATTTACAGTTTTATTATATATTAATTTGGCATCATTTCAAGATATTTCTTAGCATAAAAATAAACAGCACAAAGTATAACTATTTCTTCAACAAAAATAAAAAAATGAAATTTTTGTATATGTATTATATATTTTTAAACATATTTATTAATATAAGAAATAGACAACTTAAAATATATAAGTATTTCTCTTCATTACAGTTAAATAAAAAGATAAACAAAAATTGTAATGCGAACCAAGTGTAATGCGATCCATTTGGTTGTAAATTAAATACTTTTTTAGAAAAATTAAAATATAGGAGAAATGTCTTTTTCATTGAATGTTCGTATGCACGTATCAATATTTTTTTCCTCCAAAACTAATTAAGTTATTGTAAAATCGATCCTTAAAGTTCTTAAGTATATTCTTAAGAATATTCCAAAAAAAATATATAAAATCAAAAAGTTAATAATTACAGAAAGAGTAGAACTTCAAGATTTTCCAAATTTTCTTAAAAAATATATAATTTTTTTGTAATTGTGTGAATAAAATGTGAAAAATTTCTTCTAGTGTCATTGTTTTTTAATAGAAACATTATATGAAATGCTAAAATATAATTTTTAAATATATAATTTTTTAAAAATGGTTTAAAGGGTAGCAAATCCTCTTAATTTGTATTTGTTTCTGGTAGAGCACTGGGGATGACTAGGTATGGTACAACCATTGATGCGTTGTTTTCATGATTCATAAATCGTGTATCTAACGACGTTCTCGTATCATATTTTAGTTGCCACAAGCTTCTTGTCACATTTTTAATAATGGAGAGAATAATAATATAATTAATAATCAAAATGATATTAATAGTGAAGTAAATCAACCTTCTTAACAATGTACTCGTATACTATGGGTAACATATATTTATATAACATAATTTATGTGTGTATTATATATATATATATATATATTATACTGAATCAAAACATATGAAAAATGTAAATATAATAAAGAAAATGCATGCATAATTTCAGTATTATATGAAATCCATTTATTTACCCTACTAAATAATCAAAGCCATCCAAACTTAAGGAGTAAACTCCAGTCGGAGCCGACCCACACAGTTTTTTTTTCTTTTCTCTTTTTCGTTATATATATATATATATATGTATAGTGAGTGTATGTGTTAGTATATACAATAAACTTTCTCTGTAACATTAAACAGGATAAGTATTTCTCAACTCTTTTTTGAATGAAAAAAATCAGAAAACCAACTGAATGAAAATAATTAATTGAAACTTAATTTACCGAATGATTTTTAAAACTCTATTCCAAGTACTAGTACTTCGATTTCTGTCCCAAAATCGAATACAGAAGTAGAATATTTGAGATGACGGTAACAAAAAATCATTTAACAGGAATTTCACTAAGTGAAAATAATTTTTCTTGTTGCAGAAGAAATATTCATTCTGTCTCGTACAAAGAGCATTGATGACAAGAAGAAGACCGAATTGTACGACGTTATAAAGAAGAAAAATCTCAGCCAGAAGAACTTGGTGGAAGTAAACCAGAGTGAAAAAGACTGCAAGGAATAAATTTGCATGAAATAAATATCGTTCAAATACCAGAGTTGTTTTCCAATTTTATTTATGAGCATCTCGAGCTTTTTGTCTTAATTTGCACTTGATATCGTTCAACACTATTTCACGCACATTTTATTTTCTCATGATTTCTTTCTTTTATATAGTCTCTCTCCTTTCCTTCTCAAAAAAGGCCATGGTAGTCGACTGGTCATAGTCACGAACTCATGTCACGGGTTCGAGTTCTGGTGCCACTGAAGACCCGCTGTGTAGAGGCACATTAAATCTCTCATGGCTCCAATTCCTCAAGTTGAAGTGGCGTGGGTGGAAATACAGGTGACCGAGGCTGAAAATTCCTCGAATACGACGTTAATAAACTGTCCCTGATAAAAAAAATCACAATGGATTTCTCAATTATATGTTAAAATTTAAAAGAGACGATAATAATTAAGCAGACATGAAATTCCTAATGTTTTAACCACAAAATGTACTAAATGACCAAAAATGGGATAAAGTAGAAAACATCAGAATAAATTGCTTTCAATGAAACTTTTGAATTAATGACCAGTCTCACACACAATTCCTATCGTTTATTTCACAGTACTTAGTTGTCTGAATTAGATATTGTAAATTACTTTAATTGTACTTATATATAATCCAGAATATAATATTAACAAAGAGACAGAAGAGTAAGAAATATTAGCCGCAGTAGTAAAATAGCAAACTCTTGGCGTTAGGAACCAAGCATGCAGGTTTAAGTAATTTTTTGTGGACAGAGCCAGCCTTCACTTGTTATTTGCTTATATCATTGAGTTATAGGGAAAGTTGTAAAAGGTCATTATTGGAAAATAAATTACACTAATGCTTATTATTAAATAAAATTTAACAGGAAAATTAATAAAATACCCTGATTTAATATAAAAATTAAAAATATTTTGCTAGAAATATGTCGTGACTGAAAGCCACCCCTTACACTACTGTCTCCCTGTCTATCTGAAAATACTGCGAGATGTGTAGGCGGACTTAAATGATCAAAAGACATAATTGCAAATCAAGTAGATTTATTGATTCTAATCAACACCAATGTTAAGAAACACACAATTCAATTAAGAAAAACAAATAAGAGTGGAGTACGAAATGGGGAATTACTACTAGCGGAATAACAGAATAGCAACTGAATCTAGGAAAGCTTAAACGCGCTCAATTACAGCTATGCCACGTACCAATAATCTCAATATCTCAAATCAAATCACTGCCCTTATATTTGACTTCAGCTGTTCCTTCGTGATTATTTCTCCTTTTTACTGGCTGGGAGAATGGGTGATGAATCCACGCTCTGTAATAAGGATATTCACAATCTTCAATCTGCTTCCCTTCGCGTACCTCCACACGTAACCGCTATCTACGATTGTCATTAACTTGTGCTGACGTCCCAATCTTCAATTCACTTGACTTCTTTCTTCTATTACTTCACTTTACTTAACTGTTTAACTCGCGAAACCCGAACTTATATAATATATCTTATTTGCATAAATCACGCCTAGCTCTCGGTGAAGATTGGTTGAAATAAATAAATGATCTTAAAGAAAATAGAGGAGGTTAATCAAAAGACCGTATAGATCTGTCACAGATATTATTAAAAAAAGTAAACATACCACCTCAATACATCCCCATGGTAATATTTAACGCTAATACAAAACATAGCATTGACACATTAAAGTAAAAATTTGTAAATTATAAGATTAATTTTAAATAAGTCTATAGCATATACCTAACACTCTCGACCTACTCTCGGACCCGGTTAGAGGTGTGGGAGGAAGTGAAGGACGACTCGTCATAATAATTTTCAACTATTTACTAAGCACACTAATTATAACAGACATAATTCAAGTAATCAAATCAGATGAGATGTTCCCAGAAAGAGCAGAGGGAATTTTACTACGAAAAGCCCGAATTCTGAGAAGACTTCTAATCAATTGTGATCCACCTTTTATGGATCAATCCACTACTCTAATATTTGATTTGCAATGCAGCTATGTACCACTTAAATATCTTTAACAATTTAGAGCCCAAAGCGCGCTATCAACAAACCTGATCGGTAGATGTCTTCCTTATCGTCAACTTCTTAATATTTCAATCTCCAGGCAACTTCATCTTATCTCCTCTATCTTACACATTAGCTAGAAAACCTATACTATATTTTTCTGACCTAATCTACATATCGCAGTTTCTTCTTCCAAAAGGGTTGGTTTTGATGGATAGCCCAAAGGTTTCCCAAGAGAGTTAGTAGAAGGAGGCATATAGATCCGTCACAACCCCCTCCATAAAAAACAGGTCATTTATTAGAAGGTGCTAATGACCCGAAAGAAATTAAGTTAAAAAAACTTGACCAACCATTCAAAAATTGCGAAAAAACCATTCATTTTGCGAGAACAGGCAAAAACGACTCATCTAAAGATTCTTTTTAAGGGAAGCATCTCGTACAGTGCACCCCATTCAAGAGAGAACCAAGGAAAAACCTCGGAAAGAAAAGAAAAAACTTGCTTATGCATTTCACTTCAAATTTAACAATGGTAATAACATAGAAACTATTTCTTCCTACAACAATTCATTTCTTTGACAACTTGTTTCAAAATATCTAAGGAATAGTGTCAGCCACCAGGAAATGAAGTTTGTATCACTATCATTTCCAAACAAAAATATGACATTATATAAATAGATTGAGAGCATTCAATTTTCATATACCGCATTCATATGTATACAGCATTCATACACTCATGTCCATAAATTAAGGATAATGAAGTTCAGGCAAAGAAAAAGACAGAAGAAAAACAAATTTGATTTATTTGTAAAGTCTATTTATTAAACAAAAGGTAAAGAGCAAAAAAGATGCTATATGTTTCACATAATTAATAAAAATTGCGATTTTTACTCCCTGGAGCAAATTTTAAAAAAGAACCTATTTACAAAAAAACAGTATAACATAGTTAGTATGACGGTTCGTACAGAGTATGTCTCCCGAACGATGCAATACAGGCCTTACAACGCCTACGCATGCTGAGTATCAAATTATCAATCTGATCTTGGGGAATATTACACCACTCATCAAGCAATGCCCTCCGAAGTTCCGGTAGACAGGTGGGAGGGGGTTGACGGGCTGCAATTCGTCGGCCAAGCATATCACACACATGCTCTGTTGGATTCAAGTCCGGTGAGTATGCTGGCCAATCCATACGGGTGATATCCTCCGATTGAAGGCATTCGTCTACAATGTTTGCACCGTGAGGACGGGCGTTGTCATCCATAAACAGAAATTCAGCTCCCATGGTGCCCCGAAACAAACGTACATGTTGTTCCAGAATGACATCCCGATAGATGTGGCCTGTCATCGTTACACTCTGAATATGCAGGTCAGTTCTGGAACTAAGAATAATTCCTCCCCAAACGAGTTGTCCTGCACCACTGTAACGGTGTCATTCAATGGTGTTCTCTTGGTGGTAACGGGTACCTGGCGCTCTCCATATGAAAGCCCAGCGAGAATCAGACTGCAAACTAAACCTGGACTCGTCGGAAAACATCACACAAGACCACTGTTGCGGTGTCCTCAATGCATGCTCTCTACTCCAGATTAATCGCAGGCGACAGTGAGTTGCGGTAAGGGGAACACATCTGACAGGCCTACGAGCATATAGACCAATGTGCCCTAAGCGTCTGTACACGGTCTGCCTTGAAACTGTTGTACCGGTAGCTGAAGAGAGCTGACGAGATAGGTCTGATGCTGTGCTCCGTCTGTTTCTTTTGGCAGTAACTGGTCCTCATTCAGCGTTGTAACTCGGGGGCGACCTGTGCTGTAACATCTACTCACATTACCATCATCTTGGAATCGTTGCCAAAGCCTGGAGATGACACTCTGGGCGATTCCAAGTTCCTCGGATACTTCCAGCTGGGTACGTCCACATTCCAGTCGTCCGATAATTCTACCACGTAAAAAATCCTCCAAATGCTTCCTTTGTGCCATAACTATGCGGTTATTGCACTGAAAGGCTTTTAAAGCACTTATGAACAATTTTACTTCTTTTGCCACCATTCCTTATATATCCCTCTCTTACACTCTCGTCATTGTGACGTACTATCCGCGCCATCTGGTGGTTTCCTGTAATTTGGATATTCTTCTTCAAGATGTGTGTGATAATTCTACAGATGAAATTTTTATTTTAGAGTTCAATTTCTGTGTGATTCTGAATTATCCTTAATTTATGGACATGAGTGTATGTATAATACCAATTATTTTAAATATGTACATTTTCATATAAACGAACACCTCATCTGGTTGTTTTTTCTTACAATACTCCCTATCCATTCGCCTACGCTATTAGTGTTATATTTTTTCCTAACTATGCGTCCCCAAACGAGTTCATAAAACTCACATACTCAAAAAATAATTTAAAGCAATTGTTTTGACGCTTGAATTTAAAAACAACTTAACTGAATAAAAAACAATAATATAAAAAAATTAAGAAACAATTAATAAACAATTAATAATTTTTTTATATTAAAAACAATAATATAAAAAAATTAATCAATTCTTACATAGGTCAACAAAGAAAAATTTTATTTTAGTTAATTTTTAATGAATTAATATTTGAAAAAATTATATTAACATCAATTGTTATCCACTCCACGTTTACAAAAATATATTTGAACTTGAGTGGATGAATAAAACGTATTTTATTAACGATTGAAAATTTGAACAAGAGTATATATATATATATTTTTTATATTTAACTCTATTATTTTAAAATATTTCATATTTTCTTTTAAATTCTGTTGTTTGGTTATCTTGCAATTTCAATCCTTTTCAGTTTTAATTATGTTTATTCATCTCTCTCTTGTAGAAAAATTTTGATTATATATATATATGTATATGGTAGAATGGTAGAAATTGAAGGCGAATATTAAGGTTTTTGTGGTGGTGGTGAAGCCTTTCTTTCTATCATCAAAGATTTACGATAAATTCTCTTCTCTAATCCCATCCCATAATTTCTAATCGATATTCTTCACTGTAAGAAAAGGGTGCAGTCTTCCTAATTGAATCCATTCATTATTGAGCCATTGGCCGGAACTGTGAAATAAAAGATTTAAGAGTAGAAATATTTGAGATGGGATTGGTAATGGTGGATAACATATTTACGAACAAACCTTCAATATACTTTTCATGCGTATATTTATTTCTATACAATATTTAGAACAAAGAGATGACTATGCCATTAAAAAAATTGTCATTGGAAAAAAATCGACGCAAATGGATCTCAGGGCTAATTCAAATGGCATTTCGAAATGATGAGCCTTTTTTCCCATCTTCATCCCAACCAAGGGTCAAGGTTTCAAAAAGTGGAGCATCTCGTTTCAGTCACATGTCCTTCATTCATTTTTTATTAGTATATTTGCGTGTGCAAATGGATGCTGGAAACTAGGCAATCAAAAAATTTAGTCAAATTTAATCCGAAACTAAAACAAAGCTCATGGTGTTCGCGTCACACAAAATTTAAGGCCTTCAAATGTTAGAAAATACTTTTATGGAATACAATAAGGAATTCATCAATATTTCAAAATTTCATCCTGGTGTAAGCATTCCTAATTATTCTCATTCAGGTATTGCATTCAAAATTTCTAATTTGTTACAGGCTCAATGTTTTAGGTTAGGCGCGTGTATTTTGGAAGCATAATGTATATAGCAAGATCTAAATTTTGCATATAATAGCTTAGAAAATATTTTTATACAACTCAAACCTTGTACGGGTAATCATTAGGATGATTAAAGATATTTTTATAAAAGTAGTTTTACGAAATATCCTTGTAATCTATTATAGTATAAGAATTTGAAGATTTTTAAGTATTGTCGCTTCTAAAAGAAAATTTCCAAATTTGTTGAAAATCCTAAATATTATTAAAAATTTTCCCTATAGCAGAAATTATCCTAATGAATATCTTTCTCGATAAATGATCGTTTGCTTGGTTCGGGATCAAGGGAGAAATTCCGCTGAATTTCAAGTTCTTGAGAACATTAAATGCCGAGTAAGGAAATACAGATGTACAAAATATATGACTGAATTCAATTTCAATTTATCTGCTTTAAGGTAAGTGATTTCTTCTCTTTTTCCTAAGATTTTAAAAAGAGAAGAAATCAATTTTTCATTCCAATTTTAATCCATTCAAAATCTGATTAAACGGCAAAATAACATTCAATTCGTCCTTTTTTTTTAAGAAACTGAATTGATCAATGCAAATTTTCTAGATGTTGCGTTAGTCGAAATTCTTGCCACTGAGAAGAATTTGTAGAGGCCCAACGTACTCACGTAGGTGTGGCTCGTCCAAATCATGATTCCAAAAGACGATATCTTATGTTGCTTTCGCGAATGTAACGTTAATAAACGAATTAATACGAATTAGTTATTAAAGATTTTAATCCTCGACCATCCAGAGAGTGTTTTATCAACTCTGAAAACTATGTGAACTGAATTGATTTAGAAGAGATTTCTTGGATTGCATTGATTTGTTCGAGTCAAGGGGGCACCCCAAGCAAAGAAGACGCAGATTTCAAAAATATATAAACCCTAAATAATATAATTTGTATTATTTGAAATATGAAAGGAATTCAAGCGTCCAACTGAAATTTGAAAGGTAGTCAAAGCATTAAGACACAGATTAAAGAATTTAGATCTCATCTTGCACAAATCTTAAGAGGAAGGTCTTTAATATTCATCTTCCAAATAGGAGCGAAAGAATAATTTCAGAAAAGTATAAATTAGGGTCTCGTGTAAGACTAATACTGTTTTCAACTGGATTCGTCTTAGAGCAAGTAAGACATATTTGTCCTATATGTAGAATTGATAAGTGCATTGCATAAAAAAATTCCTAAAAATGTCAGCATTAGTTCCGAATAAAAAGTTATTTATTTTATAAAACATGATACAAAAATATAAAATTTAACATAAAATTAAAACGATATGTAAATGTAGTTATAAAATTTTATCCAAAAAAGTCGAAATAAATAAATAAAAGACATAATAAGTAAAGCAACATGTAAAATTTGTAATAAATTCAGAAAATGAAATTTCAATGAATCCTTCGAAGGTGGTATCACATGAAGATGTCCATAAGAGCCGGCACGTGACAGAGATTGTGGCCCGCTCTAGTTGAAAAGCCAACTTGAAAAGTACCTCTCTCTCGATGATAACAAAAATTAAACATTCTATTCAAAGGATAAGGAATGGATTGATAAATATTACTGTAGCTTATCATGTTGTGACAACTGAATTCCTTTATGTTTCTATCGAGTACTGTAGAAAGGAGGATGCACGTTCACTTAATAGGGGGAGGTCCTCATTTCTAATAATAAGGTCCCTTTGTGTTGCTTCCAAGTACATAAAAAAATGCATAATTTTTCATCTTCATTTCGTATTTATTATCATCTCAGCTGGCACCACTGGGACGGGACAGTGCATCAACCACTCTACACGGTGGGTCTGAAGTGTCCGAACTGGACAACACCGGTCTCGAATTTGTTACCATGACCACTCGAACATGCTCTTCAAACTAAAAACATCATGTTAGAGACAAGTCAGAAAAAAGTTACTCGCATTATTTAAGCGATAATGTGTGATAACTGAATATTTCTAGTTACTTTAAAATATAATTCCCAACTTTGGATTCGCATCAACAAAACTAATTTTCATCTATTAAGGATTTAGATTTGGATAAGACTGTTGAAAGAATTACAAGATAAAAGGAATATCTTTCCTTGATGAGAAAAACTGAAAAGGAAATGGGTTTTGTTTTTTATTTACGATTCAAAGCCTTCCTCTGCATAAACATTTCAACGAATTGTTTCTATACAAATAACATTCTAAGTAGGGTCTTATTAAAAAGGACAATTGGAACTTCAGTGACTCAACTCTGTTTTCAAAATTATTGGAAAGTTACCAGATGTCCCTGTTCCAATGCCACCCAAACGGAATCAAGGTTCATGTTTGTTGAAACCTTGTTCAAGTATTCATGAAATCCATTATCTCCTGGGCGTTCACGCTTTCCTTGTGACGAAAGGAATACTTCTTCCCATCGAAAAAAATATTCACGAAGGAATTAGGACTGAAAACCTTTCCAAAACAATTCTTGTTTTCCATTCCTTCAATATTGATCCTCATGTACGATAGGATGTTAGTGATAGTAGTTTTAATAAATTATTTGGAAATTCATCTGCAATACGAAACATTTTTAGCTTAAAGAAAGGAATATTTGTAAAAGGTTTTTTCCTAAACTACTCAAGTTTGGGAGTAGACGAGCAGAAATTATTAATTTATTTATAAACAGAAGTCGAGCAATAAAACGCAAGAGGACGATATGTCATAAAGTGATGAAAATCCAGATATTGACTCAATTTCTTTAGAAAATGTTTTATTTAACAAAATAAAGCTAAATCTCTCCTCCATCATAGAGCGTCTCTTCAAAATTGCAGTCGTGCCATGTAGTTCGGTAAGGCTTGTAAAGTTGCCTTTAACTAAAGCTTTTGCAACTTGACCACTAATCTTATAATAAGATTAGGATTAGGTCTTAAGTTTAGGTTCGATCCACATTAGGTCTTGCAAGATTTTTATGATTACCATTAGCCAGAGCCTTTGTACCTTCACTATCAATATCGTTAGCTTGTAAGTCGCGTTTAGTAAGTAACCACACCGTCGATGGAGTGACAAACACACAGGTTTCGCAAGATATCTCTTGTACAATACCAACAGATATCTAGGCAACGAGATCATCGGAATGGATGACCTTTTTTATTGGATCTCATAGGGAAAGTTTATTGTGTTGGCTAGGAAAGCGCTTTACTGTGGAATTGGATTGGATTCTACAATCATCCTTGACGTATCTACCATCAGCTTTCACTTTTTTCTCTCTTTTATGGAGAGAAATCAAAATTTTAGAACTAATGAAGAGGAATTCTTCGTGTAAAACATCCCATAAACATTTGGAATCTGACTAGATGATAAGAGCTTTAGATTTTTTGGTTGTTAAAGAGAGTCGGTACCCCCTATGACGTCAATGTTATATATGTATATATATATAAATTGAGCTTTCTTATGTACCTTTTTCTCAGAAACTGTTAAATAGAAAGACTTCAAATTTTGTCTGTATATTATAATTAGACTTTTATATTTATACTCAAGTGAGATTTTTCAGAGTGATTAGTTTTTTTTTTCAAAACATACTTCATATAAACATAGCATCATTATGAATTTTCGAAAATTGTCATTTTTTGTCACGATATCTGGTCTCTAGCCAAATATTTTGGGAATATCTCAAAAGGCCACTTCAGTACATATAGTTACATATCAGTAATATGAGCGGAAATTGCAGGTACAATCATACAGTAGATTCTGAGAGAAAGGTGCACGTAGTTTTAAATCATCATTTTGAGAAAATAACATTTTTAATATAAATTGTAATTTCATCACAAAAATTATGAATTTTTTGTATTTTCCCCATTTTATTAAACATTAGCTTCTTATAAGTTTATTTTAAGACATTTTTTATTCCTATTTTACTTAAATTGACCAGAAAATACATATACAGCATTTTTCAGTTTTTGCCTAACGAAATATTTTGTAGTATTTACATCATTTTCCTCAAATTCTGTAAAACTTTTTGTAGAATTTTCAGCTTTGATGCCTTACCCACATCAAAGTTGACCAGAAAGCATCATGAATATAATGTAAAAATGTATCAATAGGGTTTTGGTATTTATTTGGGGATACATGGTTATATATGTACGACATTTTGAAAAGTTTCAGTAGGGTTTTGTATGTTCACATGCAAACACTCTTCTAAAAATATCAGATTTCAAAATTTTCTCTAACTTTCTGATGTCTAAAACAGCCAAAATAAAACTTTTTATGTTTTTATACATGAAGTTTTGTATTTTTATGTATATAACAAGCTTCTAGCAACAACAATAAACATCACGTTTGATGTATAATCCCGTTCCTTTTTCTCAGAAATTATTAAACAGAAGGACTCAAGATTTTGACTATACATTAATTAAACATTTATATTTATACTGAAGTGCAATTTTTTGAATATATTAATTATTTTTTTTAAAGGCAAACTTTTACCGAGCGTCATTATGAGTTTATTGGAAATTGTAATTTTTTGTTACGCTACCTGCGTTCTAGCTAAATGTTTTAAGCATATTTCAAAAGTATCACTTGAGTATACACAATTGCTTATAAGAAACATAGAGTACATCCATACATTAAATTTACACAATTTTAAAAATATTTTTATACAAAACCTTACCTCATAAAAAAAATATGTGCCTTATAATTTGTTATCCAAGGTAATGAAGGTTGAAAGATTCTTGGTTCCTCTTCTCAATTTCCATTGATATATTGGATGATGCGAAAATTTAATTTTTACTATTATTTTGATGAAAAGGCGGGTTCAGTAATTTAACATTTATTACCTGTTCAGTATCTATGTTGGTTGCAATAAGTGCACCATTAAACAGCGTGTAGTCTCATTTCTGCCATGCCTCATTTTCAAGCAAGAGTCCTCACAAACAAGTTATGCAGTATTTAAAGGCATACGCATCTTAGCGTAAGGGCAAAATCTTGAAGGAGACACCTTTTTCAATACACCATAAAACATTACAAATTACAAATCATTAAAAGTATAAAGTTTTCATAACATTTACAAACTTTGCTCCAAAATTAGGTAAACACACTAACAGTTTCGGATGTTGTTATTATACAATTAATCTACAGTTAACTGTGTATGATTAAATGAAAAAATGGTGAGGATTTATAACTGCATCCCAGGTTTAAAAGGTCAACATTTACATTTTTATCTGTCAAAGTGGGCATTGCACAACAGCTGATTATTTTCTAAAAGTGATTTTCACGTACTTCTAATTCATAAAATTGAAAATATGTTATAACCCCTGAAAAGTCATGAATTTCAGATTTTATAAATATCAAAAATTCCACAATTCGATATATTGAAGATTTTTAGCTTACTGAACATTAATGGAAAAAAGTTAGCAACCTCACGAAATATTAAAATGTAAAATCCAAAAGTAGTTATAACATGAAGAAACATGACGACTTGTGGAATTTCGCTTAAACAATTCTAGGGATTTTGAATCGAGAAACACACAAAATATCTAGTGCAAGATATAGTAATGAAAATATGGAACCAGTATAAGAATTATCAGAAGCCGGCATAACTTCTGTGCCTGACTGGATCCAAAATTGCTATTGTCACCAGAGTTATGTTTTACTGCAAAATTCATTTTCTTTTTCCTAGTCTATTTTTCGGATGTTCTCTATTATTCACAGAACATCAATACATAGAACAACTACGAGTAACTCAACTCTAAAAAGTTCTTTCATGGCATCTCAATAAATTAAGTAATAAATTATTTTTCCAATTAAAAACTTTGATGAAAACCTTCTTATGAAGGGAATAAGACTGTATACACACTAAACTATTCACTAAAGACGTTATACTTTGAGAGACTGGCAGATGTAGCAGAGTGGTAATAGATGCCAACTCGTGGCCGGCATTGTCGAGTAATGGGCTTGAGCCCTTGTGTCTCTGAAGAACCCCCTTTCGAAGCTCAACATACTCACGTTAGTGTAGCGAGGAAGTTTGGAGAGTGGGGTGCTAGCTCAAGAGTCATCTTCGTTATTTTACCGAAACTCAAAATAACAAAGTCCGTAGCCCATGCGTTGCTCCAAAGTGCGATGCTAATATAAAGTCGAATTAGTTCAGATCAATTGATTGTTTTATTTAAGTCTTACAAACAAGTTACACCCGAATCTTAGTCTAAGGGCTACTTGGAATCTATTTTACTGTAGCGCCATCTAGCGTTACTTATTTTGTATATTTTAGTTTGGATTAAGAGGTAACTCACTGACGCTGCTGAGAGAGCACTATTCAGTTTCACGAGGGCTTTTGGCGACGGACCTCTTTTTTTTGAGCCATGGTTAAGTAGTGAGGACGACACCTGAGCTGGCACTCCACTCTCCTCTTTTCCATACCACTCCAACGGGAGGACGCTGTTGAAAACAAATTAAAAGGAGATGTAACTATCCGTCTGAAGCGAAGGAGAAGTTATAAAATGGTTTTGTAGAAATCGTTTTCTATATGTAATTACCGTTAGATATACATTGGAAAAGAAACGTTGCTGTCAGTTCATGCTGATTTAATCAATAACAATCACGGTTCGAAGAAACCGACAATAGCCATTGTACTGCTTTTTGGTAATATTGTTTTAATGCATAACTTGAAACATTTTCACCGGTTTTTGTGAAATATAAAGCGGAATTTCCGATTTGTAGAAGTTTCTTTTTCTTTTAATACTTTTTTCTGACTTCATAAACGTATCACTATCACGAACGAATCTCAATTGCTTCGTATTTAAGACTGTTTTATGATTTGCAATACTATTAACACAAATGTCCAGTTATATTATACAATCACTGTTTAATATTGTTCTAATGACGTTTCTCTCGGGACGGCGTGATCAATGTGAAATGACAAGAAAAGTTGGATAGAAGTCAAGCGGTGTTTTAAAATATGCTTTAATATAAATAGCTGTTTTTGGACTAAACTACCAAGAAATATTATAAGAAAATAATACTAAAAAGAATGCCAAAGATATTTTTTTTAAAACAAGGAAGTAAGAATTTTAAAAACGAAGCAAAACAAAATAAGATGATCACAGATTTTTCCTTTGAAAAATAAGTTGAAAGAATTATTACAAGCGAAAGAAACTGACTATTGAGAACATTTACGAAGTAAAATTAATTTTGCTTCATAAAAACTATTTTAGGGTTTAGTTAGGGTGGTGTCTGTATTTCTGTTTATTAAATGATTTGGGTTAGAATCCTCTTTTTCCCCCAAAAAATCTAAAAGAAAATAAAGACAGATTGCAGAAGATTATGCAGAACACATAATTGACAAAATTAGCATTAAAAAATAATATTTTACACACTTGTTTCCAAGCATTTTAACATCGAATCTCTTTGATCTTTAAATTTTGTATCATGGTTTTCACCTTATCAAGAAACAAAAAAAAAATTTCCCCTTGAAAAAAAAGGAAGGGGAGGGGGGTATATATATACTATACTAAAACTGTGTCACGCGTGTAGGTTTCCTACATACCAGGGCAAAAAGATTAATGACTTGAGCTCAGAAAGGCTGACATTCATTTAGTTTTCTAAATAGAGTACAATGAAGTACTTTTAATGATATGATATCATATGCTTTTTACCTCTTTTTTGATTGAAAAAACATTAATAGTGTTTTTCAATTTACAATTTTATTTCATGGGGTCTGATAACCTTGTAATAGAATATGTGTTTAGTAGCTGGAAGCAGGTAAGTTTGAGACTCATTTAACCTGCGATTGAATATTTTCTGTACGTAATAAAGGCTAGAACAGAATCTCCTCCCCTCTTTTATTTGGAACTTTCATGTGGCCTGTCCAACGCCATTAGCTCAGAGAGACATAGCTACCATGTAGTTCCTTAAAGCAGAGATTTTCAAATTGTTCTGCGGGTACTCCTAGTGGAAACTTAAATGGGGGGGGGGGATCGTACAGACGTTCTGAAGCGAAAATTCTTGCGAATTCCCTATATTGTGTGTTGACGAATAAATTTTAGAACAACCCTGAAAGCTATTTAAAATGTTCATTTCTTTTTATTTAAAATGAAATTCGTAACTGCCCACTGAATGCCAAAATGAATAATTGGTGAAACCTTCCTGGTAGAAATGCGTGAATCGATGCAAGGAAGATTCTGTCGCGACTAGGAGGTCGTAAGAGGGTTCGAGGAAGAAACATACATGATATTAGAATTTTTTTTATTCAGCCTGTAACACTATAAAAATACATTTTAACAACTAAACCTGAGGAACAATTAGAAACTTTAACCCGAAATACGTCAAATATATGGAATCTTTTTAAAATCTCTTGTATGATCCAGCTTTCAACCTGCTAACCCGTTCAGCTGTAAGGTGGATGGATATCTTCCACTATTCCCGTAGATCTTTCGAGTAGAATCTTACGAGACGTGATCATCAACCGCTAACACTTGAATTTCTGCTTACGATCCACTCTTAACCACTTCATCGCCTACTCAAAGACTAGTTCTTAAATAGAAAAGTTGCATTTGCATAAAATCAAGTCATTTCTACGAAAAGTGGTTTTAAAACTAATATCAGAATTAAAAAGAGTATTTTGCCCAAGAGGATTAGTAGAAGCCCAAATAGAATCCGTTGCAATTCCTAATTTCATTCTGTCTAGTATTCATCACGAATTTAGCAGCCTACCATGATTCACACAAGTTGGGTTGACGAAAGTTCTGGTGACCATGGTGCCCAAGATAAAGTATCAACAGCACTGAGCCAGTCCAGAGAACATATGTGAGCAGTATGGGGCTTGATAGTATCCTTTTGGAAATGGTCCATGAAAGGTAAACACAACGGGTAACAGGAAGTTTTCATCCTACCTTTTAGCTATCCTGTTTTTATGCAGAATGATTTGAGGTGACCTGCTATCGTAAGAAATAGCACTCCACATCATTACACAAGGGGCATATCTTTAGAAAACAAAAAAGCTGACTGGAACGACTGACCTCTCCAAAATCAGATCGGATGGTCAAATGCTCTAAGAATGAAGATTCATTACGGAAAACTAAGTTATGTCAGTCGGCTCTTAGCCGGGGCACCACTCAGCTCTTGAAGTTTTAAGCCGTTTGTAGCATTATCTAGCACAGCTAAATTTACATGTTTTGTTTCAAATAAATTATATTCCTTATTTACTGCACTAAAGACAAAAATATGTTTGTTTTTAAATTCAAATACTTATCGTTCCATTCAGGATTAATACTCTTCCTTCTGATTCTGTTAAAGTCCACGAGTAGCTCACTCAGATTCTTTTTTCCTTTTAGGTTGAAAAGTATTAACAAGTAATATAAAAAGTTTTTAAGTCAATTCCTACTTAGGTCAACAGAGACAAATTTTATTTTTTAGTTACTTTTATTAAATAGTTAAAATTAATAGAAATATGTACATAATAATTTGAGTATCACAATTTGGTAAGTGTGAAGGATTCCTTATTTAGATCATTATTTATAATTTTTTTTTATTGAGAACATTTATAAACCCTGCGCTACACTCAATATATCACAACGGGGCTTACAACACAAAGGAAAGAAGGGAATATTACAACACAAACATCCATGCCTTCTCCAGGATTTGAACCCAGGTCCAAAGGCAATGCACTCAGCGTCACTAACACTATACCGGATGAGCGACGATGTTTTTTTTTTTTATTTTTTTTTTTATGGGATTGACGAGGAAGTCCTTTATGACAGGAAATTGCACATCCTGTTTATTGCACATCTTGACAAAAACAGACATACACATATTAAACATGTTGTTGTTGTTGCTTATGCCACCTGATCAACAGTAACATCAGATCAAGGTCCACGCAATTCATCGCGGCTAAAGGCTGGAATTGTACGCCTGTCGTTAGCCTAAGCTTTGAGCCCCATGAAGGTGACAGTACGATTTTTCTCGGTACAACACGATACACATTTGGACCCACTGATTTAATGTGTGTTCTCTGAGCGTGTAACGTTCTTCATGTGTATTTGGTGGCATTGAAGCCCCATTTTAAACATAAAGCAGGGAACTGACAGAGAACAAAGAAAAGCAATCCACAACGCCTACGTGATAAAGACAGAAAAATGCTGATTTTGAGGTTTCTACAGGCAGCTCCAATCCCATGATGTGAGTGGATGGAGTTCTCGTGAAACGGGGTTATTAATTAAACGGGGGTCCTGAAGGAATGGACCAGAGATAAATAAAAAGCTACTCAAGATGAAATTACTGGGAATTATTAGATGTATATACACAGGACAGAATCACAATATTAAGTGGCAAAACAGAAAGCGATTTTCCTTGCCATTTTCCTTTCTCTATAGGGTGTTGGACTATTTTTTGTTACTATTGATTCATTCCTTAAATTTAATTATTCTATAAAAATAGTTTAATAGAAAGGAAATCTCATTCTCAGAAATTAGGCCATCCCAGGAGGAATTCGAACCAACGACCTTTGGATTACAAGTCCAACGCGCTACCCATTGTGCTGCAAGGACCCATCGAACAATTTTCCTTTCTATATAGACTGTTGGACTATCCTTCATGTTACCTTTTTTACTTTTTTAATTCAACTAGTGAATTAATATTTTAAAAAACTGTATTAACATCAAGTGTATCCACTCAAGCTGAAAAAATGTATTTCAACTTGAATGGATGAATAGAAAGTATTTTATTAACGATTGAAAATCTGAACAAGATATATATATATAGATATATATATATATATGTAATGACTTCTTCTAATTCTCCTTAACTGTACCCCGTCAAATTATTTTCTAGTTCTTTCGCCTCTGACTGTTATAATCTTAATCTAATTGTACGACCGTGTAATCTTAATCTTAATCTAATTGCTCCCGCTCATTTGCAGCCAATCACGACTCCTGTTATAAAAGAGTCGTACGACCTTCACCGCCACTATAAAAGCTCTGAACACACGGTTACGCGCGCTCTTTCGCTTCTGCTTTGTGTTTCAACATGTAGTCGGCTGCATTGTGTTTGTGTGTGCTTCTATTGTGACGTCCCTGTAATATTTTATGTGCTTAAGATGTGGAATAAATAGTTTTAATTAATCACCGGAATGCCTCGTCAATATCATCCAAAGAAACCATCAACAATAGAGATCATATTATTAAAGAAATCATGTCAACGGCCAACGTCGATTACATATATATATTATATATACGTAAGGATTCACTAGTATCCTTCAAAAAACTCCTTTTAAATATTTTTTAATTCTTTGGTTCAAGACTAACGAGTTAATCTTAATCGTAATCTAATCGCTCCCGCTCGTTTCCAACCAGTCACGGTTCCCGTTAGAAATAAGTCACGCGACCTTCACCACCAGTTTTTAAACACACGCTGTGTGCTTTTTCTCTTTGTCTTTGTGTTCGTCATGTAAATTGCGCTGCTTGTTGCTTCTGCTATGGGTTTGTGTGTGACCCTATTAGTTAATTATTCTAAATGTACTGAAACTTTATATGCCTGTGACCATGAATAAGAGAAGATTAAAACCAAAGAAAAAGTAGTTACCAAGGAGGAAGTAGTTATCAAACAATTATTTATCAAGAAATGACCATCGGCAAATCTACATATTAAAAACCAACATAGATAAACAGCGGTCAACGTTACAAAACAACTCGCCAGAAAGACTCCACATAGAGAGAGAACTAATAGTAGGAATTGAAGAAAGGGATTCATTTTTCAAGTTCGCCTTTTGTTGTTGAGTAAACTTATATTTTAAGGCTCGGGTTTCGGCTTTAATCGCCAATCATGTTCTTGTTGGCGAGCTCGTTTAGTTTTGAATTGAAAACTTCTTAGTCACGTGTTTTTTAAGTAAAACTTTCATGCACACTTTTCCCCATGAGGTTTTATTTTCTTTATTTAAATATTACTGTTATACAGTTCCACTTTCACTCAATTCCAGTGAGTGAACGAGAGAAGAGGAGCGCAAACGAAAATAATTGGAAAAAAAGATTGTTCTTATGTAACAGATCGAAAGGGCCGTGGGTAGCCTAGTGGTTAGAGCTGGGTTCGTTGCCACTAAATACCCTCCGAGTACACACGGAGTACGTGCTCGTTAAATCAGTGGGTCCGAAAATCTTGTGGACGGTCGCAGCAGAAACCACGGATGCAGGGGCTGGAGAATATTTCCCTCCCCTCCATTTACACGCCTAAATTGTGGAGGTGAAGATAGGCGGTGTCACCATCTATTGTGTACCTGTCCAACCTGTCTCAGGCTCTGGCAACTTTCATTTCTTCCCTCCGGGAAGGACACGACGACAACAACAGATCGAAGATAAGAAGAAATGAAACATAGAATCTATTTTTTTGATCCAGTAGAAAGCACAAAACCACAAAAATGTGTCAAAGAATTAAAATCCGAAATTTTTATGAAGTTAATTTGTAAGATTGTTGCCAATATTTTTGTTCGTATTAGTGATGACAACTTAGAGATTACGAGAAAATAAAAGCCTTAATTGTGAAAAAGTACGAACCCTCTCCTTTTGTTTGCTTAGAAAATTTTAAGAAAAAGTAAGTTTTCTTTGCCTTATATTGTATATGACGTTATATAAGTGGTACTACGTATTATCGCAACGGCGACATTACATGAAAGGAAATTCAAAGCGTACGACACATAAGAAATCAAGTTTCCTAACTTGGTGAGTTATCTTGAACGTTTACATTGTTACAATAGTACGTAAGTACCATATATAAACAAACATATTATATAAATATAATCTCCATAATTTACACATAAATATTTGGTACTTTTCCCCGTTTCACCGGCGTAGGCGTCAATTCGCCATAAATGATACAACTGACAGAATATTCCCACTTTAAACCATTTACCACCACATTTTCAAAACAAATTGTGACCTTGTCTTATCAATAAGATCTTTTTCATAATAATGGATGAAAAAAATTAAAATTCTGTTTAAAAAGGGATGAAACACCAATGGAAACTAATATTTATAAACATTTTTTATGTGTATATTGTATGATGTCACCAGTAAAGTCTGTTTGGAGAGATTTGCGCCGGCGAAATGGAAAAGAACCAAATACTTTTAAATAATTATAATTGACATTTAAATCGAATAAAATATATAAATATATAAGAATGCATATTTATTTAAACATTACAGAAAATAGGTGGAATAAGCTAATCCACGAAAAAAAGAGAACTACTTATATATATATATATATATATATAAAATCCGCATGCGAAAATGTCAGAAAACGTAGTACATCCTAGCAATTTGATTCTCTTGGCCAGAATCAATCAGAGGTTTCCTCTTGTATTGTGTAGTCATAAGAACACACATTTTTTCCTTATTATTTACCTTATTTTTAATATATCTCAAAAATTTTTAACACATCAATTGTAAATATGCAAAATTTAACAAATTTCAATAGAATTTCCAGCGCGTTAACCCTAACTTTTACAACTGTACCTGAACTTGTGTTCGAAAAATTATCATTATCTCTTCACAATGATCGGCAATATTGAGGTCTAAAATTGAAATGCAACATGCTCAACCCTATTGAATCAATTGTACATTCTTTGGTCTTGAAAAGAAATGCACATTTTTTCTGAAATACTTTGATTTATTGTAAAACTTAAAATGAATATTAAATAATATAATTTATGATGAATATATTTAATAAAAGACGGATTTTCGTTGAAGAAGAAATAACAGTCATTAGAATTTAAACCAGATATTAGAATTTAAAAATAAATGTAATGAAATTTTCCTCTGTGTTAGTAAGAATAGGAGGAATAAGGACATTTTTTCTATGTATTCGAGCTAAATTGAATTAATAATAAGTGAAAAACAAGTAAACGTATTAGTGACCTTTTGAAGACCCGGAGGGAGTTGTTTCTGAGAAGGAATTTTGCCCTCTATTTATAGCTTACCGTTTGAGGAAGCTCATCTCAACTCATTTTGTTCTTACCTTTTCCTAATCATTGAAAAGAGGAGAAGTTTTTTTTTTTTTCTGAGGAAAAAATTTCTATATATTTAGAACGGAAATTTTTCAATACAATAGAAAAAATAAATAAAATGACACTTTCAAATAGTATTAAGATCGGTACGTAACAAATCAATTTTGAGAAATTTTTTCCAGTAGGATTGTTGATAAGTACCTTTTACGACAACCATTTTGGAATTTATTTCATTTTTCAAAGTGTGATTTGGATCGATCCTATTGTTATAATGGGATGTATTAAAAGTGATGAATTCTAAAACAATCCCAAATTGTGTTCGACTGATTGTGAGACCTGTTTATAACTTTGCTCATTTGACTTGAATTGAATTTTTTTTAGTGGTTTCTTTTCTTGACACAGAAAACAGATTTTCACTTTATACACTGCTGGCCACCGTAAATGCAACACCCTGAAGGAAGCACGCAAATAACATGAAATTCACAACATGCATTAGCGGAGGTGAGATATGCAAATGATTAGAATTTCAGGGCAGACACACATCACGCACGCCTGTGGAGCCACCTCAAAGCGCTATTTAAGGCTTGGAGATTTCGACGATTTCAAGTTCGGCAATTGTGTTTTTCTTGTGGTTTTTTCAAAAAACGATCAGTTATGTCTCGTAGAAAACAGCGATGAGCTTTTGATCAAGTATCCGAGTTCGACAGAGGAAGGATAGTGACTTACCGAGAATGTAGATTATCTTTCAGGGAAATCGGTAGTCGTGTTGGATGAATCCAAACAATTATAATGCGACTATGTGACCATTGGATTCAGGAGGGTACGACGGACCGACGTGGTCGATCGCATTCACCTCAGTGCACCACTTCACGTGAGGACAGGCAAAATGTGCGCATGGCAGTGACGGATCACTCAGTCATATCACGAACCATAGCACACCACATTGAGTCTGTAACCCATCATTCGGTGTCTGCGCGTACCATTCGACACCGTTTACAGCAGAGTGGTCTATCCGCAAGACGTACATTGCTTGGTCTACCCTTGACGCAGAGCCACAGACGTCTCCGCCACCAATGGTGCGATGAAAGAAGGATGCGGGTGGCAGAATGGAATGAAGTTGTCTTTACTGAAGAGTCATGCATCTGTCTGCAACACCACGATGGTCGGATTCGAGTCTGGAGACAGGATGCTGAAAAGCACCGCCGCACTGGTCCTGCACCGGGTATTATGGTATGGGGCGGTATTGGATATCACTCTCGCACTCCTCTAGTACGCATTGCCGGTACTTTAAACAGCCAGCGCTACATCTCCGAGGTGTTGGAGCCAGTGGTTCTTCCTTAGCTTCAGGGCTTGGCATCAGCCATATTTCAACAGAATAATGTGCGACCACACGTGGCACGCATTGTCCAAAGTTTCTTCGTCAATCACCAGATTGAATTGAGTCCCTAGCCGGCTTGCTCTCCGGATCTTTCAAGGATAGAAAACATGTGGTCCATGGTTGTTCAACAATTGACCCAGTTTACACCCCCAGCTGCCACACCAGATCAACTTTGGCAACGTGTGGATGCTGCTTGGTCTGCTGTATCCCAAGAACACATCCAAAGTCTCTATGAATCAATGCCGAGGCGTGTGGCAGCGGTGATCTCCAACAATGGCGGCTACTCTGGCTACCGATTCTGGCAGGAACCACACTTCCCAGAAGTCTATAAATTTAATCATTGATACTTGGTCAACATGTTATCTACAAAATAAATTTTATTGTGCTATCTCTTGTCTTTCTTGGTGTTGCATTTACGGTGGCCAGCAGTGTATATTATTTATAGCTAGACTTGTTTGTTTTAATTTCTTTTAGTTCAAATCTTAAGTTAAGGGTTTATCTCTTAGTTAGTTGTGTGTGACAATAATTCCCGCCGAAAATTCAAAGCATCCAACTTTATGATTTCAAAGGTTTTTCAAAATTCTTAAAATATAGATTTATTTGTGAATGTAAGGTGATGGGAAAATGTCCTGTTCAATATATGAATCCGCCGCCCATCCGGTATAGTGGTCAGTGAAGCTGGCGGCGGTGCCGTGGGGACTGGGTTCGAATCCCGGAGAAGGCATGGATGTTTGTGTTGTAATCCTTTCTTCTGTCTGTGTTGTATACCCCCGTGGTATACATTGCGTGGTGCACGGGGTTTATAAATGTTAAAACAAAAAAAAAAATATGTGAATCCGTTTAATTTTGAAAAGGTTCGTTTAAGTGTGCCTGATCTCTCTACAAAGCTACGCGACGACGTCAACACGGCCAAATAATGACTTAATAACTACTTCTATAACACGCCATCGTAGCTTAACCACTGGGCTTAACCACTCCGTTAGCTTAACCACTGGGCTACCGTGGTCCTTACGAAGTTTGAGATAATATTTACGAGGGTTTTGAAGAATCTCTGATTATTTAAGTAATCTCTATTTTACGCTTGGTACGTTGTTCTTCAGAAATAGTGTATTGTACGGAGATCAAATATTTCTATTCGTATTTTCTTCGTGGTAAATTAATTTAAGATGTCAACTTTTTATTTCTACTTTTTTCTGGAGAAAAACCAATTTTTGCTTATCTTTTTTGAAATAATGATTTTGCAATATATAGCGATAAAATAATAATTTCATTCTATTACAATTATTGAATGCAATTGTAAGAAAACACAGATTACAAAAGAATAAAGCTACAATTCGCAGTCAATTTTGCCAGAGGAAAATTCTGGTCTTCGATTTTCCCTAATTTTGCGTAGGACCTCAAGAAGGAAAATTGAACCGGATGTCTTATGAGAGGTGAAACGCGACGGAACTTTCAAGTAGATGTCATATCATTAGAGCCAGAATTTCTATTCTAATATGAAACTATGTATTAAGGGGGCTATATTAAAATCATTTTTTTAGATAAAACATGAAGAAAAAATGCAATAAGTAGCAATAAATCTTAAATTAATTCATTTTAAATGACCATCATCTTATTTATGTGATCATTCATTATTAATAATTTTTTATAACAGGTTAAATAAAAACCCGTGTTCGGGATCACTTTTGTTTGGTTCTCTGATTAATAGTTTTTCAATAGTGAACACAATATACACTCAAGAGCCAAAACATTATGTCCACCCCTACATTTTGCAATGAACTCGCCTGGATGACGTGGAAGGCACGTGATCAGGTGGAAGTGGTATTTAACTGCTGCTGGAGAGTCTGAAGAATCATTCTTTCACTTACTTCTGTGTGGAATGGGAAAGGCTGCGGATCTAAGCAACGTTGATAGAGGGCAGATTGTAATGGCTCGAAGGCTCCGGACAAGTATTTCCGAAACTGCACGACTCGCGTGGGTTGTTCGCGATCTACAGTTGTTAGTACTTATGCAAAGTGGATGAATGACGGTGAAACCAGCAGTAGACGACATGGTGTTGGACGTCCACACGCTATCAAAGAAAAAGGTCGTCGGAGACTGTCTCGCATGGTGAAGCAAAACTGGAGCCAGATAGTGGCTCAGCTGACATCCTAATATAATGCAGGGCCAAGTAGAATAGTATCGGATCACACTGTTCAGCGGACACTGTTGGATATGGGGCTACGCAGCAAACGTCCCACTCGTGTGCCTTTGCTGACCAAGCGTCATCGCCAACTGCGCATGCGCTGAGCCGGGAACATCGTGACTGGTCCATGGATCAGTGGGAGAGAGTTGCCTGGTCAGATGAATCATGGTTTGTCCTTCATCACGCTGATGGCCGTGTCAGGATACGCCGTCTTCCAGGCAAACAGTTGCTCCCTCAATGTACAGTAGGTCATACATAGGACGGTGGTGGCGGTATTATGCTTCGGAGGACGTTCTCTGGGGCATCTCTGGGACCTGTGGTTGTCGTAGAGCAGACCATGAATGCTACAGGATATCTGAACATCATTGCGGACCAGTTTCACCCTTACATGGCCTCTGTTTTTCCAGCTGGAAATGGAATGTTCCAACAGGTTGGTTCAGTTCTAGGTTCACATTTAAAAAAATTATTTATCTTTTTATTTAATTGTAATGAAGGGAAATACTTATATTTTACGTTGTCTACTTCTTATTTTTATAAATATGTTTAAAAATACATAATACATGTACACAATTTCGAGTTTTTTAAATTTTTGTAAAATACATTGTTATAATTTATGCTGTTTATTTTTATGTTAAGAAATATTTCTAATTGATGCAAAATTAATATATAATAAAACTGTAAATCTAGATTATTGAATTCTATTCTCTAACTCTGTATGCATTAACCCAGGAATCGAATTTTTTCAAAAATGCCCTACTGTGTGGTTCTCTGAATCGTTATTGGTAGATTGGTTTTTGACACACCACAGCTTAGAAGTTGCCGACCCCTGGTCTATAAAAATGAAACAACTATTCGACAACGAGCTGACCCATATTCGAGTTAATGATGGGGAAAAAAAGTTTTTCTTAACTGAAACTACTTACTAAAAGGTTAATAACTGATGTATAAAAAACCAAAATGAGAATACTAAGAAGGAACCCAGGGACTATTAGTTGCTGAATAAAGATGATGTGAATTTGTGGAAAATAAAAGTAAACTCATTAACCTGTGTTAAAGAAGGCGTCAGTAATATACGGTAGTGGTCCCCAACCTCCGAGCCAGGAATCAAAGGATATCGTGTCACTCAATTGAGCATTCAATTATTTCCATTTACTGGGGTGTCTCGTGTTTGTGCGACTTTCCAATGAAATCCCTTTATATTTTATGTCAAATCCCTTTTTATTCCTTTTTTGATGTCACTTAATTTTATTCTGAAGCCATGTTGAAATGCAGTTCAATTATTCAACCCAAACAATGTAAAATCTAAGCAATCGTCGTCCCACTCTCAGTGGTAAAATTATCAAGCGAGGATCAAAAGGTTGGGAAAAACTGCTACGTCATGGATTCTAGGAGTTATTTTACGTATTTCATGAAGCTCCTTTAGCTAATGGACCTGGAGGATTCTGAAACAACTTTCAAATCAATGCAAAAATGTTATGATATTGAAGTGCACCTTTTGTGCACCTTGCAAGAAAGAAACAAAACATTATTTTTAAAAAAATGGCATTGTTGTGAACTTGGGGTTCTTTTTCCGATTGCCAATATATTGGTACTTGTGAGGATTAGGAAATAGGATGGTTTCTGTCAACTTGGAACTTCTGAAGAAATTTTAAAACTAGTATATGGGAATTCCCAATTTAGTTTGTGCCTTAATAGCTTGCTAAGAATTAAAGATATTCCTGACCATCAAGTTCCTCTAATATCAGTTGCAACTATTCATTCCAATGGAAGCGACCAATGATTCGTCAAATGTATGAGTAAAACAAAGTACAAAAATAAGAATTGCCTTTGCGTGAGAAATGTAAGGAAATGTAATTCAAACTGCCATTCAAGCTTACCATGTTGTAACACACACACACACACACACAAACAGGTTAATTTTAATTTCTCATTTTCTTATTTGAAAATTTTGTTTTCCTTTAGGAGAAAGACATAAATTTCGTTTGGTACAACTTTTGTTTTCCTTTACGTATTTTGAATAATATTTTTAAAAGGCTCTCTCGATATTTTGTCAGAATAACAATTGTATACATTAGGAATGTTTGATATAATAGACTTATCATGACCTTTTTTTATACTTTGCCCAAATAGCTGAGGTCATTCTACAGAATGCCTAGGCAAATATATACGATCTCATTATGGTGTTTTTCCATAGAAAATTTTTCAAATTAAAATTTGCTTAGAAATTCCAATTTCAGCAGAAAACAGATTATATATATGTGTAAATTATTTTATATATAAGAGCTATCCTAAGTCAGCAATGTTTATAATACTACATAATCCATATTTTTTTAAATTCGTATATCTCATTTTAATTCTAATATCTGTTTTTGCATGTTTCATTTATCTTTAGTGTTCTAAGGATTACTGTCTCTTAGTAGAGAAATATATATATATATATAATCTGCTTAAAATTTAAGGTAATATATAGAGAAAATAGGAAGAAAATAATTCATAAACTACCAGTTGATATATTTTCTAAAATTAATGAATTATCCAACTTCGAGAGGACATTTACATCAAACAAATTAAATATTTCACATTTGATATGAACAAAAAAGTAATAATGTGTACTAAAAATATACTTAGAAATAATAATTTTAAAGACTGCCGTGCCTTACAGTTGATAAGGATAATATAAGAATTTTCTCATTCATAAGTTCAATATTGTCGATAAATACATTCTATCAAGCTCTACAGAGTACTGTTCTATACTCTTCATGAATAAATCATATAATAACATTAACTTTTGTAAAATATTTAATAAATATATGTACAATACTTACCTATTAATAACTTATGTATTAAAAAATAATTTAAATACAATAAAAAATGGTAGATCAATTTTTAATTACAATTACATACATGATTTGAAAAATATACTAGTTTATTACTAAAATATTATGACAGTTATACTATAGTGTGTAACTGTCATAATATTCTGAATTTATAAATGAATATCATAAACATGTAACTTAGGAGACTGAAACTTAGTAAAAAGACAAAGTACTGTGAGAGAAATTATGAATAAAAAGGTACATTTTAGATTGATGAATTCTAATAATTATATAACTATTAAAAATGGCTTACTATAGGTATTGAAAAATTTGTCACCAAATTAGCTATTAAATATGAATATCCAATTAAAGCCTTTTATGAATTTAAAATCAAAGTTCTCAAAGAATTATTGACTCTTAACTATAAAACCGAGAATAACTTTATTCTCAATGATATTAAACAGCAAATTTTAGATCTATAAAGACTTTGTAATTGCTCACGTAGATAATTTTGTAACAGTCACTAATATATTATTCTTAATGGTCACTTTCAAAACATGATAAAAAAAGAAACAAATAACCACATCTCAGGATTCCATAAATAAATAAGTTTGAACATATTATAGATGTAACATTCCCACACACATTTTTATCATTCCAAAATTTCATAAAAATTTAATTGAGTTTAGAACAGTCACTAATGGCTTTAAAACAAACATTACACAAACCTGATTTAGATATTAAAAAACCTAATACAGGATACCTTAGACCAGGGGTGGCCAACCTTTTGGAAAAGCGTGCCACAATCTGATAAAAAAAAATTACGCGTGCCACTTCCAACTTTTCCACCAAACTAAAAAATATACAAAAGTGAAAAAATGTTACTTATAGGCTTATTATGGGTTATTTATACCAAAACATACTTTTAAATACTAGTTCTATGCAGTGAAAATGTAAAAAAAAAAATTAAAAAAAAATGGTATGACAAATAAGACAAAAGTAGAAACTTATATTTTATTGTTGATAAATTTTTACAGGTTCAGTCAGTTAGCTAAGGTACAAAATAAAAATAAGCAACTTGAAACATTTAATTTTAAATGATTACTAAGCAGTCTCTTCATGTGGCTTTTGAATATGTAGTTTTTTACTAAATCATCTATATTTGGATTATAGTTCGTGAAGATGCTAACAAAATTAGGTGTTTTAGGTGCATATCAGTTAATTTTGAGCGATATTTTGATTTAATTACGTTCATATAACAGCAAACATTTCTTCACAAACATATGTTGATCCAAACCTACAACAATATCTGACCGCTAAATCATGTAAATTTGGAAAATTACTTGGTGGCACAAATTTCCAAAATTCGATGTAATTCGGCTCATTTGCGGTTAAAATAATTTCCTTATATTTGTTTTTCAGAGTAATATGGTGCTGTAGGTCAATAATTTAAATTTGTACCTGAGGTGGGTAAGAATTAATGTCTTGAAGAGAAATCGAAAAAGGATTAGTGAAAAGTTCAGTATTTTTTTATCATCTCTAAAATCTTCAAACCTGGCACTGAAAGAATCCTGCAAAATGGATATTAAATTTTTAAATCTATCATAGTTCGGAACATTCCTAACTTTGGCAGATAATTCCTGCATGAATGGGAAATGAGTTAATTTTTTCTCTCCAAAATCCAGACAAAAAAGCAAAAGTTTGTTCACAAAAGAAGATATATGTCCAACTAGGGTAGGAAAAATACAAATTTTTCCCTGTAATCTTAAATTTAAATTGTTTAAATGTTCCATTATATCAGTAAGTAAAGCTAAACCCCACAGCCAATTTTCCCTCCTGAGGAGCGAGCATTCACTGGGCAGTTCATCGTTTTCTTCCAGATATTCTAAAACACACTCCCTCAAACTCCAAAATCTCGCAAGTAAACTTCCTTTGGAAAGCCAGCGCACACTACAATGAAGGAGTAACTCGCCATTTTCTTCCGTTTCTTCGGGGAAAAGCGTACGAAATCTTCGTCGATTCAGAGTACGAGCTCGTATTTTGTTGATACAGCGCACCACGGGGTCAACAACGAAAGACAAGTTTAAGTCCTTGGCACAAAGAGCTTCTTGATGAATAATACAATGATACTTGGAAACTTTTCTTCCCAAATAATTTTCAAGCAATGCAACAAAACCTTTTATTCTGCCAAACATGCAAGGCGCTCCATCTGTGCAAACACTGTCTAATTTTGTCCATTCTACTTTGTTAATTTCAATTACATTTTTAAGTTCCTTAAAAATGTTTTCACCTGTAGTTAAAACTAGTTGGCGCAAATCAAAAAGTTCTTCCACAGTATCAAAATTTTCGTTCGTGTAACGCACAAAGATGCTTAAATGCGCATTGTCAGTGATATCACAGCTTTCATCCAAAGTTAATGAAAAATATTTGCAATTTTGAAGTCCAGAGACAATTTGCGTTCCAACATCCTGGCCCGTGTCATCTATACGACGCATGACGGTATTTCTGGACAAAGCTATTTTATCAACCATATTTTTGACATTATGATCACCGACATTTTGGGCGAAAATTAAAAGTCTGCTTTTTATTATCTCCTCTCCGTCAGAATATGGTTTTTTCTTGCGGGCTAACAACAAAGAAAGTTCATAAGAAGCCTTCACCATGGTTTCCATTTCGTCATTTCTCTTCTGGAACAAAGATTGTTAGACGGCTAAAGATTTCTTTTTTTTATTGATGAATTCCGTTCGCAAATTTGATCCAACAGGATATTTGATGTTGAAATCACTATGCAGTTGTTTGAAATGACGGTCCAAGTTAAATTTTTTGGGAACTGCTATACAAATTCCACATTTCAAACAAACAGGCTTGGAAGCATTTTGATGTGTAAACAAGTATTGTTCTTCCCAGACAATTTTAAAATCACGAGCTGAAATATCCTCTTCATAATTTCTTTTAGATGTCGAAGGTTTACTCATAAACATATTGAAAATTTAAAAAAAAAAATTAAACAAATACGCTAACACTAAAATCTAAAAACAATTTTTTTAGAAAAGGAGAAAAGCTAAACGTCTTGCTAAACAGAGTTTAAAATCAACTGAGTCTGGCAGCTAGAAACAATTTGCCAATGTTACACTACAAATTTTCTAGGCTCCGAATCCAGCATTCTGATTAGTCATGGGTGCAAGTTCACATTCCCTCTGCTTTACAAAGCGGCTACTTTGTGCAGATAGAATTACTTCTACCGTATCAACATCTGCGCTCCTCATATATTGCTGAATTACTTTTTGACATTACAGAAATCGTAAATAGCCAACATCTCCGGAAAAACCTTTTTATCTGACATCACGCTGACAACCAATAGCTATAAACTTCAGCCCTGCACGGGGAAGCTGAAATTTGAATGGAAATCTGAGATGTTAAAAATTAACCGCCCCCGAGAAAGGGTGACTTTTTGGGCAGTTTCGACCGTCTGAGAGACAGAGAGAATTTATTTGTTTTTAGTCTCACGTTACTCAACAATTTTCTCGGAGTGTTACAAAGCAATAGAATTGCAAGTTTTGGAGCATGATCTTATTTTTGGCGTTTTTCTGGAGAAAAGAAAAATCTTGCTTAGCGCCCTTAAAATCTCACGCTGAAAATTTCTGTTTCTTACACATTCTCTTCATAACAATTTTTTTATTGTAATTCAATTAATTCAGTAATATTTTCATAATATTTTTGTAATTTTTCAAAAAGCCTTCGCGTGCTACAGTTACGACCCCCGCGTGCCACAATGTGGCACGCGGACCGCGGGTTGGACACCCCTGCCTTAGACCATCTTTATAATAATTTTATTATTATTAAAATAGTAAAGATATAGCTATACTCCAATGAAAGGCAATAGGTAATCATATTTTCTATAGATATATAGAAGATATGATTAAAGTTTTCACAAACAAATTGATATTAAATATACTATCAATAAAATAATAAAATATGAGTTTTAAGAGAAACCTATACTTTTCACAATGGTTTTGTTATAAGCAAATTAAAGGGTACCTCAACTTGTGGCTGCTAGAATAGTCTAGTTAATATCTATCTTCACTTCTATGAAAATGAAAAGTCCAATCGCATTTTTGGATGCACAAAAGACTTAATTATTTTTTGTATTAAATTACTTATATTCTTAACTTTAATTTTTATCCTCGATATCTGAAATTATATAATTAGAACCAATTCTAATTTATGTAAAACAGAATTTTTAGATCTACAATAATAAAACTAATATATCTGATAAAAGAGAAACCATTAATTTTAACATTAATAAAGTACCTTACTTTACTAGCAATACATATACATCAATTTTTTGAAATATAGTCCTTAATTATGTACAAAAGAATAATGATCTACTTCAGAAGATTCGGAAAAATATTATAGTTTCAATAAATTTTATAAATACTGTTTGCAATGTGAATATCTAAAAGCTTTCTATTCACATACATTTATAAAAAAAAATAGACACAATAAGTTTATTATATATTTTTTCAATTTCTCTTCAATATTTCCATACAACTACAATAGTTATTTTGCTATTTGTTACAATTTTGTCATATAAAGAGCACCATAGTATATGGTCACACATAACTTATAGTTGTTCCATTAGTCTAATAAATAACATTATGTCTATATATATACATTTAAAAACTTTAAATATTGTTTTAAAATTTATAGAAAATAAAAGTGTAACCCAGACATATACAATTAACTTTAAATAAAATATATTATTATTAATTTATTCAGCATGTGGCGCCATCTATCGATTGACAGTACAACTAATTAAAAATGCTATTGTTATTACATATTGTCATTACTCTGAGAACTAATAGAAATATAACTGTAAATAAAATTAGCAGGGTATCCATGTGCAATACAATGTTTAATAAAGTTATTAAATTTAAATATATATTAGATTTATTACTAACTAATACATTATTATGATGAATATAATTAAAAATAATATTTCTCTCTCTCTCTCTCTCTCTCTCTCTATATATATATATATATATAGAGAGAGAGAGAGAGAGAGAGAGAGAGAGAGAGAGAAATTCAAATTCCAGTATGGCACTTTAAAAATGTTAAAATTAAAATCATCTCTTATATGAAAAATATTACTATGCAATTTAAAATCCTTAATATACAATGATGCATCCAAGCAATTAGTTTTATCTGGGTTACTATTAATTTTCACTACGTTTAAGTAATTGGGATGAAAAGTAATATTGGGGTTAGCATTATTATTTTTACCAAAAATAATAATGCTAACCTTGAGGCAAACCTTTAGTTTCTTTATACAAAGAACCATTACAATTAATGTAATTATCTTTTAAGACTAAATCTATAAGAGTTTTAAATTTTTGTAAATTAATAGTAGGATAATCACTATGATTTTCTAAAATTACTTTAATAATATCTTTGATATCAATGGAATTAAAAAGATCTTCAAAATCATAACTATGAATTGAATAAATATTTTTATTTTTAAAAATATGTATAATATCTTTACTATTTTTAATGATAGCTTTATTATACTGCTTATTGATGATATTTATATAACATTATGCAGCATTTTACCTGCAGTAGTGGAATATGTTTTAAAACCATTTGTTATCAATTTAACAGGATTTTTATGGAATATAGGTGTTAAAAAATGTATGGAAACTTAATCTTATGAATGCAAACACCCAATTTTCTATATATAGCAATAATTCGATTATTAATTTCTTTATGTGATAAGTTCAATCTTTTAAAAGATGCATTGTTTAAAAAGGGTTCATTCATCATAGTATTATAAAAATATTAACAAATAGCAGCATAATTTCCAGGGACTTTGTCTATGTAAACAATAACAAAATTCTTTTGTAAATCATAAATCTCCTTTTTTACATCGTTATAAGTAAGTTCAGATTTAGAATGGTAATTAAATTTCATCAAGTATTTTAATATATTGTACTTATATTCATCAAATGCCAATATATGTATTGTTAAAGTTTTTATACACACAGGATGGCCGTTATTAAACTGCAAGTGTTCAAGGGGTGCTGAAGAGAAAACCACTGGGAATATTCCAGTGAAATTTGGTATCTACACGCATGCTATCAGAACATGCGGAAATGAAATATGCAACAAAAAAATCGCCATTTTCACCCGGTAGATGGTACTGTACCGTATTTCAACACTTACCGATGGCATATACAACTTCCAAAACCGATAGGCAGAGCATAATAGCATTCTAAAAGGCATATAAACAATATAAAACATCCCTTTCAGTTTATCAAAAAAAATTTGTACAATTCGCTTTAGTAATTAAATTTTTTCAGTATCATGTAATAAAAAATTAACGTAAATTAAGATCACAAATTAAACAATCCATATAGACGTTTTGGAAAACATTTAAATCATTATTTATTCAATTAAATTATCCCATGATGTGCTCAATATGCGAACCATCAGATTCATCCACATGCTGAAAACGTAAAACAGCATAGTCCACGGTCGCATTTAAAATCTCTGTTGTAACACACCTCACGTGTCTCGTTATGTTAGTTTTCAATTCAGCAACAGAAGCATATCGTTCTCTATAAACCATATCTTTCAGATATCCCCACAGATAAAAATCGCAAGGATTAAAGTCTGGTGAACGTGGAGGGGGGGGGGTGTCAAGCGTTTGTGAAACCTCTGCTTATGACTAGATCCGCACCAAAGTTATCAGGTAGCAATTTTTTAACAGGTTTAGTGATGTGAGAGGGTGCTCCGTATTGCATAAATACCGTGGCTTCTAAATAATATCTCTCTTGCAATGTTGGAATCAATTGTTCTCTCAACATCGCAATATAGCTAGTCCCTGTAACACTACAGCATTTAAGACCACTTGGATTTGGGTTCTCAAAGAAATAAGGGCCCACAAGAAAATCCCAAGTCATTCCACACCTTACAGTTACATAATCAGAATGGAGGGTTTTTTCACGTTTAACGTATTGGTTGTTCATTTTCCATATCCTGCAGTTATGCGCATTTACACTTCCTGATAGTGTAAAATGCGCCTCGTCTGTTCACAAGATTCTATGTATCTAAGTGTCAACCTCACGGATTTTCGACAGAACAAAGTTTGCAAAATCAATTCTTAGGGTGTCATCATGAGGTTTTAATTATTGAAGCATTTTAATATTATACGGATAACGCCGAAGAATGTGGCACAACACTTTATGCACAGTTGACCAGGGAAGAGATAATGTCCGAGCCACACTTCTGGCGCTCACTTGTCGCAGCATACTTGCTCCTGATCTGCTACTCGTAGTGACATAAGTATCAGCGATTTGTTGCGCCGCTGTTGCTACTACGAGAATACGGGAAGCAATAGCGGTGCAATTGCTACCTGCAGTAGTACCGCAATTGCTACCTGCAATAGTACCGCAATTACTACCCGGGGTCCTGTCAGGGTTTACAGGACGCCGCCATCTTGCACCTGGAATAATGTCAAATATTCTTCTGTTTCTTCAAATTTCTTAAAATTTGCATATATGACGTCGATTAGCATTTAAACACGGCATATCGCCATCTAACGGGTGAAAATGGCGATGTTTTTTCTTTGCATATTTGACTTGCGCATGTTCCGAAACGTGTAGATACCAAATTTCACTGGAGTATTCTCAGTGGTTTTCTCTCCAGCACCCCTTGAACACTTGCAGTTTAATTATGGCCACCCTATATATTTGTTATTTGTATCTTATGCTAATCCACGCCTTTCATCATATTGCTCCAAAATTTTTAGAGAGCTTCGATGATGTTTCGAAGGATTTGTAAACACATATTTGCTAAAAATAATTCAAGTTTTTCCTTTTTTTTTGGTAAATCCTTTTCTAAAACCTTTTTTATCGATGCATCTGCGATCTATCGATAGCGCCTACATCTATTTACTTAAGCAAGTTGAAAGCAAGATTATTAATTTTCTTAACTCGTAGCAGGCGCGCACTCGATACTAACGTTAGTGGTCACCCGTGGCGGCGGAGTAACCCCAATCCTTTTTTTATAATTGTTTTTATTCTACACTATATTAAAAATTCAAATTCTAGTGAATAATTTAACTATGAGAAAGTTTATTTACCTATTTTTAAGAACTTTTTAATTTTCTTTGATAATTTGAGGAAAAAAAATCCAGTCAATCTGAACTAAAGTATTTCAGATGTGTGTGACTTTAACAAAGGACTCAATTCACAGCAACTTTTCGCTGACATTACAAGAATGACATTTGCATGCAAAACTCTCATATTTTGTTCATGTTATTGTAGTTTTATTGTCCTTAGAGGATCGACAAAAAGCATATTGAACCTTTACTTGCTTGTTTCTTGTGGTACACTTGTGGTTTCATATTTTTTGATGGAGTTCCTAAGGTAACATTTGAATATCTTCCCTTTGACTCAGACGTTTCATGTTCATCGCTTTCTTCAAATTTACTTTCGCTATCATGATTAATATCCTTTATTTCATCAAGTTTTTTCCTTGCTAGATCAATTTCTTTTTCCAAAGTTACAACAAGATGCCCATTTTTTTTAATATTCTCATCATTTTCATTTTAAACCACATTGAGTCGTATAACATAGCAATCAAAAGCACTTAATCGTTCCTAGGGGGAAAATGAAGCCTGTTCATAGAAAATATTTTGGAACAAAAGTCGTCGCACAGGAAGCTTAGTCATCCCAAGTACCTTAAGATTGTAAAAATGCTTGCCACTCCCGAAAAGGAGAGATCGAGATGCGTCAAATACAATTGAGTTACCATAAAGACTGTAATATATTTGGATACTGACAACGCGTCATTAATTACGAACAGTTATTTCAGAATGAAAGATTTCGTGAGCCTGAGGTGCTTTTGTGCCCCGCGTGACCTCTCCCCGGTTAAATTCACCCATGAAAAGAATAGGAATTTTAAATATATTTTTCAGCAGCGAATTTTCGTTGGCTACAAAAGTTTATTTTTTTCTAATTTTGAGATTTGTAAATTCATCTTATTTTTGGCATCAATTTGAAAAGAAAATTTGAAAAATTTGAAAGCAATGTCTGTTTTAGACGAATCGGTTATTTTTGATTGAAACTCAGAGGTGAAAGAAAAAAAGTGTTCCTGACTCCTGTCATGAGTTCCAGCCTAGAGCCATTGAAAATCCCCCCAGAAGAGAGGCTGAAGCACGTTAAATCTGTCAAGGCTCAAAGTCCTTCCATTAACGTGGTACGGTAGTTTGGAGAGGATATAAGCTCAGGTGTCCTCCTCGTCACTAGACCATGGTTCAAAATGACGAGATCCTTGACAACAGCTTTCATGCCCTCTTAAAGTGTGATGGTAGTACACGGCTGGCCATAAAAATAGCAGCACCAGAAAGGAATGATCCAACGAACGTCAAAATCACATGAAAGGGACATGAAATCACAAGAGTATGGGATATGCCAATGAATAGTATATCAGCGCATTTAGATGACGCATATAGGGAGAAATGATATCTAAAGCACTACATTAAAAAATTTATGTAGTGAATTTCTCATTCGGAAAGCGCTTTTGTATATATATTTTGTATATATAAGGTCAAAATTTGCTCAGAATATTGTGTTTCGAATAATAAGAAGAAATTCTTACCTGCAAGTGCAAGAATTCAATAGGGATAGATCGTTGGCTATCGAGAGTGTGGATTATCATTCCGCAAAATCCCACTGATAGAAATCCAATCCACGGTCATACGAATATGGATTCACTGGGTTGCGGATGGTCTGAACAGAGTATATAAGATCTCCATGCCCTTCCACGACTAATGCCCGAGAGAAAGGACACATTGTAAGGTCATCCCTACCAAACCGTACAACACGATCACGTACCATTGCTCAGGAAATGGGCATATTTGCAGCACGCCCAGTGTTATGAATGAGAATGAGACTTTAGATTTTGAGTTTGATGTAGAATGCAATTATGAATTGTATAACGAACGGATTTTGACTTACCGCCATTTTCCATGCTGGGCGTATGAACACTGTGGAAGTATTTCTTATGAAGCTGAATGAAAGATATATAAATGAAGATTATTAATGAATAACACCAATGATTTCACAAGTCGACTTTTCATGTATATATTTGCTTCACACACACACTCATGCCTTTACATGTACGATAAAAGAAAAACATTTCACAACACATAATCACAAGAATGGCGAGCATTACAACCGAATAATCCGAATCGAATGTCATTTTCCCGCCGAAATCACACCGGCTTCCAGAAAACGAAGTTCAGTTCGGGGCGCCATCTCTGGACGGCGAAAGGAGTCAACTATTCTTAACACCCAGCATCTACTCGTACGATGCGATGACATTTGCAGCAGGGTGGATTTTCAGCACGCAGTCATTACTTCCGCTTCCCTTAACAACGTGGCGTAGAGAAAGACAGCTACCCGAATGAGCTGGATATTGGAGTGGGGCAATGTCGTCTTTTCCGAAGTGTCCCGGTTCTGCGTGCAGTATTCTGAAAGCCGTATACGTGTCTGGAGGCCCAAGGTCATCGCCTACTTGCATTCCATATAGGTATAGAAGCCCTGCACTTGGTGTGATAGTTTGAGCGACCATTGGATAAGCAATACGCACATGTCTAATTCTAATGGATTTTAATTTGAAAGTAGATCGGTACATTTTTGACATCTTACGTTTAGAGGTTGTGGCCTATCGTCGAGACCCTCAACCAACAAGATAATACAAGACCTAATGTTCAGTTCTGACATCCCTCAATACACAGGACATTCGATTGATTGTTACTCGCGTTATCCAGATCCCATTGAAGACAACTGGTCTTGGATTGATAAGAGATTGATTCGCCACTTTTCTCCAACTTATACGGTGTGAAATAGACTTGAAGTAGCAGGGAATTATTTGCTTATTTCTGTCATCCAAGCCCAGTTCAACTCCATGCCTAACTCAGTAAGGGCCATTTTAGCTGCCAAGGGTGCAGCTGTTTTTACTAATTTTGCACCCTATAAACCCTCAAACTGCTTGCAAATTTAATCATTTTGTCTTCATGCCATACTGTTTACGTAAAATAAATAACTTCGTCGTATTTGCATTTTTCATGTTTTTGCAATTTTAATGGCTCTCAATTTAAACACTCACTTATTTAAATACTAGCTGTTACCCGCCCGCTTCGCTGGGTATTTCATGATGTTTTATAAATTTTTACTGCTTATATATATATGTGTATAAATTATTGATATCAAGTCCTAGCATTAAGAATTCGATTGTATTGGAAAATATACTTAGACCTGTAACTGTCACCTGTTGATAAAAAAAAAGGGCAGAACTCATCTAATTTGTATTTTCTAAAAATCTCTAAAATTGAAGCGTAGAATGATGTTTGCTCTTTCGTAACCCAAAAACCAAGTGGATTCCCGCAAAACCAATTTTCGCGGTGGATCTCTACTCCGTAAATTGAACATGCAAGCCAAAATTCAAGTCTAAATCAAACAGAAAAAAAACAAAAGTTTTACTATCAATATCCCCGTAATCCCGTTGAGAGCCGTTTTCTAAAATAACCTCTCTTAGCGGATTTCAATTCAACAAAAGAAAAATGCAAACCAAATTTCATTATTATAGTCCTTGTAGCTCGAAAAAAGGATTTTTTTTGTCAATACGTCCCAGTAACCCCTGCACCCCTCCGTAGAACTTGATTTACTTAAAATACATTCTTAGTGCATCCCTATTCAACAAAAGAAACATGCTTCAAAAATTTCAAGTATATGGGTCTAACAATTAAAAACATGAATTTTTTTCTGTAACTCCTCTTGACACCTCGCAACCATCCTTGGGGGTCAATTTTCGTTTTACCCTTTGTTAGAGGAATTATATTCCATGAAAGGAACATGCCTACCAATTTTCAAGCAGGATGATCAAATAGTTTAAAAATGGAAATATTTATCGATTACGCCTCTTAATCTCCCGAAATTAAACTTAGTAGTTGATATTCGCAAAACCCATTTTGTAGCGGTTCTCTACGAAAGGAATCTGCTTATCAAATTTCAAGACAGTACGTCTAATAGTTTAAAAATGGGGATAATTATCTATAACGCCACTTCGGTGTCTGTTTTCACAAAACCCATTTTGTAGGGGAATTGCACTCTATGAAAGGAATCTGCTTAGCAAAATTTGTGCGTCCAATAAATTAAAAATGCAAAAAAAATTATCAATAACGCCCCTTGAACCCCCGCAACGCCACCTAAGGGTCTATTTTCACAAAACACATTTTGTAGTGTATCTCTATCCTATGAGAGGAATCTGCTCACCAAATTTCAAGACTATGCGTCTAATAGTTTAAAAATAGAAATAATTACTTATATCTGCCCTTAACCCCCCGCAACACCCCTTGGGGTCAATTTTCCCCCAACCCGTTTTGTAACGGATATGTACTCCATGAAGGAAACATTCCTACCAATTTTCCAGCAGGTAGGTCAAGTAGTTTAAAAACGAAAATATTTATCTATTACGCCACTTAAACCCCCGCAACGTCACTTAGAGGTCTGTTTTCACAAAACCTTCTTATAGCTGATCTCTACTCTATGAAAGAAATCTATTTATCAAATATAAAGACTGTGCGTCTAATAGTTTAAAAATGGAAATAATTATCTATAGCGCCCCTTAAGTCCCGCAACGCCACTTGGGGGCAATTTACATGAAACCCATTTTGTAGCGTATCTCTACCCTATGAGAGGAATCTGCGTACTAAGTTTCAAGACTGTACGTCTAATAGTTAAAAAATCGGAATTTATAACGCCCCTTAAACCCCCACCCCCGCAACACCCCTTGGGGGTCAATTTTTTCAAAACCCATTTTGTAGCGGATATTTACTCCATGAAAGAGACTTACCTACCAATTTTCAAGCAGGTAGGTGAAGTAGTTTAAAAACGGATATATTTATCTATTACGCCCCTTATCTATTACGCCCACAATGTCATTTAGAAGTCTGTTTTCACAAAACCCGTTTTGTAACTGATCATTATTCTACGAAAGGAATCTATTTATATATCAAATTTAAAGACAGTGCGTCAAATAGTTTAAAAATGAAAATAATTATCTATAACGCCCCCTAAGCCCCTGCAACGCCACTTGGGGGACGATTTTCACCAAATTCATTTTGTAGCGGATCTCTACTGTATGAAAGGAATCTGCTAACCCAATTTCAAAATTGTACATTGAGTAGTTTAAACATGGAAACAATTATTTATAACGCCCCTTAACCCCCGTAACGCCCTTTGCATTTCGTATTTCGGAAAATCCGTTCTTAGCTGATGTCTACTCTATGAAAGGAACATTTCTACCAAATTTCAAGTATGTAGGTTGAATAGTTCCAGAGATATCGTGATTAGTCAGTCAGTCAGTCAGTGAGTGAGTCGCTTTTCTCCTTTATATATATAGATAGACCAACAAAATTCACATGTTCAAAAAATTCTATGAATCAACGCACCAATTGAAAAAAAAATGTATATCAACAAACTGTTCCTTGAAATTTTTACTGAAATTGATTTTTTTAATCTCATGTTGAAGTGCATGTGTGTGTTCACAGTATTTAAATTTAAAAACAAATCCTTTTCTGAAATCTCTTTTAAATCTGAATGTCTCATATCCTCCCCTAGAAATAGTGGATAATTAAGCTTTATTTAGATGGTATACTTTGTTATTTTGTTTACTAAATCGTTCTATCCATGAAATCTAATTTATAGTTAAATCAAAATTATTCAAAATATATTATTTAAAAATTTAACCTAATAAAAAATTATCCTTCCACCTCGATTGTTATATTTTTCAATTAACTTGTGCAAAGAACAGGTATAACTGCTAGTATTGTTATGTAAATCAATATTTCTTCTCAAGAAATACAATATAGTTTTAAATAATGAAAATTTAAGAAAATTGGTTTTTTGATTATGTCCACATTATAAATCATGATTTGAAAAATCATTTCTTTCCTTTGGTACTATTGAATTTGTTTCAACCTATATTTTTGCTATTGGAGAGATGTACTGAAAAGTGGGAGAACATTTTGACGAGTCTTTCCGTATGTTATAGTTTGCGATGAAATATTCATGCAGAATTCTAAAAAATTACTATACTAGAAGATTCAATGTTCAAAAATGATTGTTGCTGTCGTGTTCTTCCTGAAGGGAAGGGAGAAATGTTGCCAGAGCCTGAGATAGGTTATTCTTCTAGATGGGGGGGGGTATGTTTGTCATTAGCCGTAACCTTGAGTACCATACAGGTGACAGTACGACTTTTTTTAGTCCGGTTCCTCCCCAATTTAGAGGGAGAACACCCTGGATGGTCAGTAGCCCATCTCACCTCTCTTCCCCTTCCACCAACCTCACGAGAGGACATGCGGCTTGACAGCTATTTAGAGAGTACTCCCATGTCGCAAAGGCACTGAACATTTACAAACGTCCATGTCTTCCCCGGGATTCGAACCCAGGCCTTACGACACAGCAATCAGCGTCGTTAACCTATATACCGGTTGGGCAATCGAAAAATGATTCCGAAGGAAAAGTGTTTATCAGAATATGCCCAAAGACGGCAGACACACAAAACTTGGAGATAAAGACCGATGTGTGAGTGTTGTCCAGAATAATTCAGAAGAATCCCACCCAACGAATAACACTTATACACCAAGAATTTGAACATCCAACCAAAGGGTTCTCTAGAGTGACGAATTAAATTTCACCCTCTACCGTTTGGATGGCAGGATGGCATTTGCCTAGAGAATGCCTCCTGCCAGAATGCATTATGCCTAGTTTCGTTTGATGGAGGTAAAATTAGGATGTGGGGATGTTTTTCCTGATTTGCTCTTGAACCCTTGGTTCCAATTCATGATAAACTCAACCCTGATGCCTACTGAAGTATTTTGGATGACATTTAAATTCCTACGCTCTAGAAGTTCTACAGGTTGGGCTCATGTTGTTACTAGGATGGCAACGCCAGCTGTTAGCGTTTGTCAACCATGATTGGTATGGTGACAACGAGATTAATCAAATGGATTGGCCTGTCTAGAACCCTAACATAAATCCAATCGAAAGCCTCTGGGACGAATTGGATCACAAAATTTAGGGGTGTGACAACCACCCAAAATCAGTGAAAAAACTTGTCTGTCTTTTCTAAGAAAGTGATCTCATTCTCAGATCTTCTAAATTTACTTTCTATGTGTAATGAAACCAGACAATCAAGAAAAGTATGCCCAGTGTTATTGAAGCTACTATCCTTCCTAGAAAGACCACTGTTAAAAATATTTTCATTCCGAAAATTCCTATTACTCCATCTGATACTCCATTCTAGTTTAACGAAATCCTGATTTGTCTCAACTTTGCCGTGAGTATTGATGAAGCCTAAGGACACACTCTACAATGGTTGCACAATACAAAAAATTTGTACATCTTTAAGTACTTATTGGTTGTACAGGTAAGAACTTGTTGGCGACTACTCTTCCAAGTTGTCTCCAACCTGAACATAGTTTCAATATATGGTTGTACCAGGACTAAAATCCATCCAATATTGACACTTAAACTCAGGAGTAAGTTTGTTAGCTTAAACGTAAATAAAGCGTAAGGCTTTTGAAAATAGGACCTCAGAAGGTATAGTCCTCAACTATCACGATTGGGTGAGATCGCGCATTAATCATCCATCAGAATAAATTCATATTCAATAGCTGAGGCATATAAGAGGGATATCAATGATTGCGTCCCAATATTTCATACTAGTCAGAGTTCCTCCATGGGGCATATTCAAGTCAGTGTAACCATCGAGAAAGATCCCTGCCTCAACCATAATTGCACCACCTCTGTAACTGTACCTTTCTGTATTATTGGATTGAATGTATCTAGTAAGTTGTTACCTCCAAATTAAAAGACTACCTGAGTAGTTATCCTTGCCTGAGTCTTCAGTGTGAGCCTGGACTCAGCTGTGAAGAGTACAGAAGCCCATAGTTCTCTCGTCCAGGAAACGTGTTCCTTTGCCCAACTTTAAAGAGACACGTCTCTGTCGATAACATACAACTGGTCGTCTTGCATATAGACCTGCAATTGCGAAGGCTTTTTCGTATAGTAGTAGCGGAGATTTTTGTTCCTAATGCAAAACAAAATGATCTGCAAGGAGATGAGGCACAGAAGTTATTCGGCCCGAAAGAGCTAGAAAACGGACTCCTGAAGGTGTCGTGGAGCCCGCGGTAGCCCAGTACGGCCATGTGCCCTTCGTTTCCTGAGTTCTAGCCCTAGTACCACTGAATGCCCGCAGTGTGGAAAAGACTGGTGTACGTTATATTCATCGTGGCTCAGAGCTACCGCATTGGAGTTGTGTGGGAATTAGGAGAGTGAGGTGAAAATTCTGGTGTTGTCTTCGTATACAGAGATTCAAAATTACAAGGTCCGTTGTCAACAGTCTTCAGGTTGCTTTATAAAGTGACGTTAAAAAGCATTTACTCATTCACCTGCAGGTGTTGCAATTCGTGGCTGACCTTGAACTCGTCTTATAAGCATAATCTTAAAGTTCAAAAGGATCCCACCGTCGTTGGACGACGCTGTGATTCCATTGGAATGTTCTAACAACTTCAGCTTGTGGCAATCCCGTTTTCCCCACACCACCACCACTTTAGCAAATGGGGTAAAAGTCTTTTCCTTGTCATTGCTAGGCTTTCTTGGATATTGTCATTGAAATTACCATCAACTATTGAAAGTCAGCAATCCTGTACAGAACATGCACTCGAAGTTGCGAAATTTTGATTTTATTTATACATTTTCTCCGCCTCCTAAATAAATGTCCATTTCTTTAAAATAAAAGCATTTTCTAGCTCTTTTTGTATAAGATTTTTTAAAGATCATTACTATTATTCCTATAATTTGTGATTTTTATTAATTCTACCATTTTAAAAAAACATGTTGTACTTAATTTCTGGATGCCAGTATAATACAAAAATGTTGCTAAAAGTATAACAGGAAGAAAATAGCACTAAAGTAAATGCTGTTAACAAATTGATAATACGTAAAAATATATAATCAATGGTCTAAATTTTATATCAGCAGCCAGTATAAACCAAAATTTGGCGTGCATTTTTAAACGTTGCCATATTTAGATTAGTAATGGTACCCATAACCAATGGTGGCCAAGTGGTCTAGGCATCGGATCAAGGCTAGCGTGTCATGAGTTCAATCCCAGTACCACTAAAAGATCCGCCGTGTAGGGGAACGATGCACGTTAAATCTGTTGAGAGCTCAAACGTCCTCCCATTGGTGTGGTGTGGTAGTTAGTAGACGGGGTGCCAGCTCAGGTGTCGTCCGCGTCACTTGACCATGGTTCAAAATTACGTGGACCGTCGCCAAAAGCCCTCGTGTTGCTAATCAGTGCGACGTTAATATTCACTCACTCACTCACCCATAACCAATGAGTATTCCTTTTTACTTCAAATGCTTCAGTTAATAGTTATCAAGTTCTTCAGAGAAACAATGGATTGTGGGACGAGACGATATTCTCGTATATTTGCTTTTAAATTTCTTTAATATTGAAAGCTGCTGCAATTTTTAATCACTTAATATCTGGTTCTGACAGTCTGTTCTTCAAACACTTTTGTGAGATCAAATGCATGTGCACTACAGGCCATTAAAATTGCTATACCAAGAAGAAATGCAGATAACAAAATATTTATTGGACAAATATATAATACTGGAACTAACAAGTGAAAAAATTTTCTAGAAATTTGTGTGTATAGATCCTAAGAAATCAGTACCTAGAACAATCACCTCTGGCAGTAATAACAGCACTTATACGCCTGGGTATTGAATCAAACAGAGACTGGATGGTTTGTACAGATACACATGCCCATGCAGCTTCAACACGATGCCACAGCTCATCAACTGTAGTGACTGTCGTATGCTGATGAGCGAGTCGTGCGGCAACCATGGACCAAAATATTCTATTGGTGAGAGATCTGGTAAACGTACAGGCCAGGAAAACAGCTGAACATTTTCCATATCAATGAAGGTCCATACAATACCAGCAACATGCGGTCGTCTATTACCCTGCTGAAATGTAGGCAGGGCTGAAATTAAGGGTAGAGCCACGGGTCGTAAAAAAAACAGAAATGTAACGTGCACTGTTCAAAGGGCCGTCAATTCGAACAAGAGGTAACCGAGATGTGTATCCGATAGCACCCATACCATCACGCCAGGTAATGGGCCAGTATGACGATGACGAATGCACGCTACCAATGTGCCTTCACCACGATACCACCAAACATGGATGCGACCATCATGATGTTGTAAACAGAACCTAGATTCATCTGAAAAAATGACGTCGCGCTATTCTTGCACCCAGGTTCATCGTTGATTACACCATTGAACACTCTCTTGTCTATGATGCAGCGTCACGGGTAGCCGCAGCCAAGGTCTCCTAGCCGAGAGTCCATGAACGTGATAGAACTGTTCGTGCAGATACTTGTTGTATTTCAAACGTCCCCAATTCTTAACTCAGGGCTCGTTACATGGCTGCACGATCCATTAAGGCCATGCTGGTAACATGCCTGTCTTCTGGGCTCCTAGTGATAGGGGGCGTTTGAGTTCCGTTACGGCGTTCCGTATTACCCTCCTGAGCCCATCGATTGCATATTCTGCTAACAGTCATTGGATCTCGACCGACGTGAGCAGAAGTACTGCGAAACGATAAACCATCATCCAGGTACGCTACAGTTCGACGCTTATCCAAGTCTGGTACCTGCTGGTAAGCATTTCTGCTTCTTACACGAGACATCACAACTTTTCACTAGTCAACAACGTTCAAATGCAGTTTGTTTATAAAAAACCGGCTGAACAATTTCCTCATTTCAACACATTGTCGGTGTCACCAGCTTTGTCTGAATGCGCTGAAAAATTAATCGATTACATATCACATCACCTTCTTCCTGGCATTTAAATTTCACGTTTGTAGCATGTCGCCATCTTGCTGTAGCAATTTTAATGTCAAGTAGTGTATACACCATTTAAAATTTTGTAGGTATTAAACTATGCATGATACATATTTTCATTATCGCTATAGTTACTTATCATTATACACTGTTGTCAAATATTAAGGTTACATATCGTAAATGAGATAGTTCAACAAATATTTGGTTTAATGTATGGAAATTTGGTTTACCAATACCTTATGCTGTAAAACAGGAAATGGCAACTAAAAAAATTGCACAGGAGATTAATGTTGGCTGACATGCAAACGAGAGTGACATTGGTCAAAACAAGATACGTCATAACTCTATTGCTTGTCAAATAAGAGGTGTGGCCACCTCTCTCAGCTATTCAATCATCACAACGTACGCTTATACTGTTGACAAGCGATTGTAGCTATAATTATCATTCAAATATATACGATTTTCACTCTTGAAGGGTTCTCAGACCTCCGATGTGTGCATCCAGCCTGAGAGACTAGCAAAACAGTTTTTTAAATACCCCTCCTACACCCGGTGGCTGAGTCGGACGCCCCTCTCAATAGTTTCCTGACTCTTGGTGGTGGTTAGCACGCAGTCCAATCTTCCATGAACATTCCCCCGGCTTGTCAAGACCCCTCTCCCTCCTCCTTCTGGCTTGTGAGGGCGCCCGATTGTGTAATAACTTCGAAAGGGAGTTTTTAAAGCTATTTTTATTGCAATCATGCATTTTACAAAAAATAAGTCTGTTCTGTGATATATTACAATGTATTTCAATGGTACATCTGAAAAGACTTTATAGTACTTGTATTTCTAGTTTTTTTTCTTTTCCTTTTATCATGCTTTGTTAGTCCAATTTTCATTTTGTGTAAAATTAGCAATTTTTGTTGTTTTATTTTAATATTTATTTTGTTCATTAAACTCGTTCTTTTTCGTACAATTTGGTGTATTTGCTTTCCTTGAACCTTACCCAAAGCTACCCTACCGGTCTTTTAATTAAAGGTGATTAGAGGGAGGGGAGTCACAAAATATGTCGGGGGCCTTTCAGGTCGTGTGGGCCTGATTTACAGAGGTGATCTTGGCAAAGGTTTAGAGCAGGGGTGGAGAACCTTTTTGGGAAGAGTGCCATTATCTTATAAAAAAAAATTATGCGCGCCACTTTCAACTCTTTCCCAACAAACTAAACGATATGAAGGTGGGGGGGGGGATTGTATGTGATTTTTTACGTAAGAAGCACATTTTTTATGGAAGACTAAGTAGTGGGAATTTAAAAATAATATAATAATTTAAACAAATGGATAAACTAAAATTTCATTGTCAATATATTTTTTTACACGTTCATTCAAATAGGTTAGGTATAAAACAAAAGTAAGCACCTTGAAACATTTAATTCTAAATAGTTATTAATGTCAGTACTTAATGTAGTTTTGAGTTCGTGTTTTTTTTCACTAACTCATTTATATTTAGATAAGTTCTTGAAGATTTGGTTTTACGTGTGCATCAGTTAATTTTGGGCAATATTTGATCTTATTACGTTCATAATAGAAAATATTTGCTCATAAACATATTGTTCAAACCTGCAACAATATCTCCCAGCCAAATCGTGTAAATTTGGAAAATTGCTTGTTGGTACAACTTTCGAAAATTCAAAGTAATTCGGATCCCTTTCAGTTGAATTAAGTTCCTTATATTTGCTTTTCACTGTAGTATGGTGTTGTAGGTCAACACAATTCCGACTTGGATTTCAAGTGGGTATCAATTATTGTCTTGCTAATAAATCACGAAGAAAGATGCATGAAAAGATCAAAACTTCTTTTTTTATTTTGAAAATCATTAAATCTAGCAATGAATGCACCCTGTAAAATGGATTTTAAAATTTTAAATCTCTCATAGCTCGTAGTATTACTAACTTTGATTAATAGTTCCTTCATTAATGGAAATGTGCTAATCTTTTTTCTCTAAAATCGAGACAAAAAAAAAAGTAAAAGTTTGTTCACAAAAGAATATACATGATCAATTAGGGCAGGTAGGGCTGGGCATTCCATTCTTTTCTTCCAGATATATTTTTTTTAAAAAAGCACCCTCCCTCAAATTCTAAAATATCACGAGTGCACGTCTTTTGGAAAGTCAGCGCACGCAACAATGAAGGAGTATTTTCTTCGTTATATAATTTCCTATTGTAATTCAAGTAAGTCTTATTTAAAATAAATTTGGATGTTTGTTTTTGTCTGTGTAAGCACATTTTAATAAAACTTTTAAAAAAATTGGTACTTATTATGTTTTTTTCAAATTTTTTTTTAAATTTTCAATTCCAAGTGCTACTGTTACAACTCAGCCGTGCCACTCTGTGGCACGCGAATCACGGGTTGGCCACCTCTGGTTTAGAGGGAGCTGTTGACATGCAATAACTCTTGCTAGAACATCTAACAAGTTCTATGTGGATTTAAGGTCTGGACACCTCACTAGCCACACTATATGGCAAAGATACCAACTTCTAGATAATCGTCAACAGTACGGTTGCGCATTAACATCCATTCAAATTAATTGGTCTCCCACATCGCTACAAAAAATCGCACAAAGAGTTGGAGAATTTCATCCTTATAACGTTCTGCTGTCATTGCACAAGCAAAGAATATGTCAAGTAGTTTATGCGCGTCCAACACATTATCCCTCCAAATATTAAATGCCACCAAAGCGATAGATTTCTCTGATGTTTACAGAAAAGTTTTCCTAGGACTTTTCCATAAGAAAACCTTTCGAGAATCACTTTGTGTGCTGCATGCTCAGAAGAGGACACGGTGCCAATGTTGCTCTATCTGTTCACGGCTTCATGATCTTGCGTGAAAAGAAACGCACATTACTGGTTTCCGGTTGTAATCCCTCTTCTCAACTAGACGTCGAAACACGCTTTGTCTCGATACTTTTGCTCCAGACGCAGTAGCGAACTGTTTAGCAATCATACCTCTTATAGCCACGTGCATTAAAAGCCCTGTAGTCATCATCCGCAGGTGTTATGACTCTTAGGTGACCTTGTACAGTCTAAAACGATTTTCATAATCTGGAAACCACTATTCGAGACACTTGTAACCAAAGAGAAACTTTTTGGCAGTAAACTTTTTGCATGCCAGTTTGTACCCCACCCATCACAATTCATTCGTACGATTCTGTGTAGTCATTTGAACTGTGATTTGAGCGTCTGGAACTGCTTTCTTCTATTTTGATAGTATCAGAAAACGTCCAATTTCGAATTCCACGCTTTTTTTTCCGAAAAATTACCTTTATCATTATTAAGCAAGCACTAGGCTCATAAATCGAAATAGTTTTCGAAATTGTGTTATATAACATCATTTTTTTAAAATATATATAATAGTGGCAGATATTTCTATTTAATGCAAAAAATGTTTAATTTTGGACATGGCTATTATTTACGTACTTGTTTGTTCTGTGCTTTAGAGAATAACAATTCTTTTCTTAAAGGAAACAGTGCAAAGCAGAAACGAAAACTTATTCTTTCGAAAATTAATTTTAGTTTCATCGAACGCAGTTTGTGTTCTGTTTTACTTCGGTACTGTATTTGATAATGCTTTAATTCATTATGTCATTGTATTGTTTAATTCATTGTATCTGTTTTCGATCAATATTTTTACTTTAGTTAATACTAATTTCCGTTCTTGTTACTAATTTCCGTTAAATGCTGGCAGATATATATTATTTATGACATTATTTTGAAAAATGCTTTATGATCTGTAAATGTTTTTTTTTGGGGGGGGGCTATATTTTAATTGTCTTAAAATCTGCAAAGCAAAAATCTATTCCTGCGGTGTTATTACTTTTCTGGTATGAATTTGTTTATTCATGCTTTAATTCGTTTATTTCTGTTTATCTTTTTGGCATAACCATTTTTCCTTTTAAATTCAAATATATGTTAATGTTAAATCCTTTTTTCCCTTCGAGTTAAAATTCCAATTCCTTTAAAATTATTTAAAATGTGAGCACGCATTAAAATAACTATTTTAAAGTTCTGGGTACTCTGTCTTTCACCGGGACTCTTTTAAAAAATATTCTAATTGCTAGCCTAAGCTTATTTTTAAAAATTTAACCCGTGTGGGAAGAGTACTAAAATAATTTTTTCTACTTATCTGAAGAATGAAAATATCGTGTGTTAGACGAAGGGCCCGCGAGGCGTCGCTGTCTACGCGAGTCAGCAGCCAGTTTTGTTTGTGAGCGTGCGGCCGCAGTTCACATTTTTAGCTGAAGTGCATCATGCTCGGACTTCTCACTTTAGGACTCGCGGTGTGCGTGTGCGTGGCCGGACGAGAGATTCAGTCCCGGATTCTCATGGAGGACAACCAGGGAAGCGATATGGTCCAGAAGCCCATCTTTTACTTTGGGGAAATGAAGAGCGTGAGTGATACTTTTTTTTTAATTCGATACTCCCACTTTCTAAAATTTGAAAACTATATAAACACTTAAGAATTTTTACTAAATGAACCAACTAATTTATCTAACATGTAATTTTTTGAAACTGAATTTTTATTTTGGTATATAATTGTAGGTAATGACAAGCGAAATCATTCATGAAGAATAACAGACAATTTTTGTAAACTTCAAAGGCGTTTTTTTTTACAATGGAGTAATTTATTTCTAAAACCATATGAATGGTAATATAATAAGATGAAAAACAAGTTAAGAACTAAAAAATTTTTTATTAACTTGACATATTATGGATATTTATTCTAGAAGAAGATTAAAACCTGTGTCCATTACCCCGGTTAATATTGATATTTATATAATGTACTTTTTAAGTAAATTGCTAATCGGCTTAACATACTAGAATTTTTTTTCGAAAGTATGTGTTTCAATCCAGACATTTTTTCAAGCTTCATGTATTAATTTGTATTTGAAAAAGTCATTAGTTCTACTAATGAAAGGAGACTTAGAATACCTTCGATGATACGTTTTTGTGCTCCTCAATATTTTCGAAGCTTCCAAAACGAAAAAAATAAAATTTTCCCAAAGTGAATCAGCGGGGAAACTGAGTTTCATTTTCTTCAAGTTCTTTTAACAAATGGAATTCTAAGAAACACTTCCTGCACTATAAAAATCAAACATTCTAGCCATCTCGTCACGGAAGCTTAACTGCTTATTTTGGATTCGAAAAGAAAAAAAAGTTTGAAGCGTGAATAAACTTTTTCTTCTGAACAGATTAGTAGTGAACGAATTGAAATAGATATCCATTTTAATTTTATTTAAAATCATTGCATATTCCATGAAATTGGAAAAGAGAGAGAGAGGTAATCACTCTGTGAAAAATAATAAAGTGAGTGATTTTCGAAAGATAATATTAAAGAAAAATAAAGAGAAAGAATAATTGCTAAAAAAAAATATTTCAAGCATCGAAATAAGATCGTTCGGATGCGAACAGCTTGAAATCAGTTGTAAAATGCTTTTACGGAAAGGCAAAATGGGGAAAACGAAAATACATGTTCTTGTAGTTTTTTTCCTTGGGGGCAATTTAGTGATTTAGAGAGTCTAGGATGATATATCTTTCAATTTTTCCACGAGGCCTTTCGGAGAAAAAGGGAAATCTTAACATTAAGTGAGAGACCTTCGCGGACCCTCTAAAAAGGCGCTGGGAACCCCCGGGGGTTCACGGTTTAAGAGCCACTGGAATATATTATTAAATTTGTCAAATGTGAAACTTTTAAAATGATAGATTAAGTCTAAATTCTAAAGCTATGGGCTCTTCTACAAAAAGAGTCCGTTTGGTTCCATAAATATTTGTGTGGTAGTGTAGATAAATATAGAATTGAAAATAGTGCCAACAATAGAAATGGGTATTGAAAGATGTAGATAAAACATTTAGTCCATTTCTTGTTCAGAGTTGTTAATTTTTTAAAATCATTTGATATGGAATAACAAGCAAAAATTATTGTCCAAAATTAGATTGTTTAAAATTTATTTACAGTGTGTGGAAATCCTCTTCACTGATTTTATTAAAATACAGAAAATATTATTGGGGTTTTATTTGATAATTTTTCTTATAAAAAGATAACATTTTTTTTAGATTGCTTCACTTAATCCCCAACTCTTCATTAATAACATTCATTGTACATTCAGATTTAATTTTAAGAGTTTTTTTCTTTAAAAAAATACTTCATCTATCGCCATTTGATATCAGTCCAATTGTTCCTATCATTCGTTTTCTAAAATGGTGCGAATCCATTCCGTAAGGATAAACCCGGAAATATAATCGAGCAAAGATATGACCCCTTTCTAGAAATTTGCATCATTTGAAGGGGATTGCAAAGTATGTAGCAATACGTCATCTCTAGGAGGTAATAGTATCGTTTTCGGATGCAATTCTGTTTATTTTTTTTATCCTGAATTCTATCATCATATAAATTAGTGAAGAAAACAAGCGATCTTTTCAAAGGAAAACTTGTGTCATATATAATGTGTGTCGCCCCATTTTATAAAAGTTATAAAATATACTACAGTTTGAAAGTGTGACTAACATTTTTAGAGAAAAAGTAAAATTGGGAAAATACTTGGATATACTACTAGTCTTTCAAAATGTGTAAACATGGATACTCACGTCATTTGCTACCAATATAATTTTTCTGGTCTTTTTTTATTGTAGTTTTTTATAAAAAATTACTGTATGCTTTTGTTCCAATTTTGACACAGACAATTGTTTGATTATTTTCTTTCGCTTTCTCTTTTTTGTTCCTTGTAAACCTATTTTATAAAAACAAAATTCTTATTTTTTACTTAAAATGAGTGACCAATTTGCACTGATCCATGTACCTTATGCTTTTAACTAATCTTAATTTTTTTTTCATATCTGTCAATAGTTTTTGTTCCTAAACATATACGGTATTTTTTTAAACTCAACTTATACAACCATATGTCCGATAAGCTTTCATTTGATATAATGCAAAAGATATAGAAAAACTAATTATTGAGTTGAAAGCAATTAAAAATGAAGATTGATGAGACGGATGCAAAAAGTATTTTATTCTTAAAATATTTTTTAAGACTTTGCAATTTTGTTTTTATCTTCATTATAGCATTGATGGTCGTCACTTGACGTGCTCAAAGTATTCTTTTAAGATGATGGATTACTAGTATGTGGATTCGTTACAAAGTATTCCTTAAATATCCATTCCATTTATTATCAAAGAAATTCTATCTGATAATTTTTAAAAATTATCTTTCAGTTCAAGTTACGAATTTTTAAGAAATTTGTTTAAGAGAAAATGGTAACTTGTGATTAGTGTTTTTTCAGAAATCTGTCATTTTTATGTTATAAAAATTCATATTTATGCATAATTTCAAATCTTGTTATCATATGTAATATTTTATTCAGTCATTTACTTATACCTTCGAAAGGGTCGTCTGTTAAACTAAAATGTAAACTTTCAGTCTGAGAGTTCTCGAATTCCTTTGACTGACCAAATATAAAACGGTTAGTATTTGTTTGACTTGTAGAATATTTCTAACGTATAGTATGCTTGCTAAAATCTAAGAGAAAAAATACACAATATATTCATATTTTAACAGAACTATTATACGTAATTATTTTAATAGAATTTTTGTAAAATGTATTCAATATCCAAGTACATTTTCTAAAGGACTTTGAACTACTTCCTACTTATTTCATTTATCCCAATTAGAATATGGAAAGCCTCTAGGCAACACGGTATGTTTTAAATTTCTTAAAAAGAAACACGAAATAAATTATAATTTTGAATTCATATCATAAATTCATACGCAATTTTGTAGATAACATTCGATTCGTCTTCAGCTCCTTTGATAGATATACAGATAAGTATTACAGTGCAAAATTATCAAATAAATTTCATTTGTGATCAGATGTAATCTTACATTTTTTTAGATTTAATAAATGGAATTCTTGTTGCTAAAAACCTAGTGTTTATAAAATTCCCATTACCATAATACGTTGTAGTATTGAAAATATAGTGTTACATTTATAAACTCTTATTTTTATAAAGTTCATGACTTAATTTCCTTTAAAAAAAATGCTTATTTTTTAATAAATAACATAAAAAATCAATCAAATAGTACACATCTTGAAAATGTTGATTTATTTTCAATTTATCTTTCTAGAATCTTTTCTAACAGTAATTGCTATACATTATTTAGAAACGAGTGATAAACTTTGATCTTGTAAGTGGTTCTGACCTCCGATTCTAAGGTTTAATATTTTATTGCGTAGTTTCAAAGATAAAATGAGAGAACAAGATGATCCAGAGGATGGTTTTCATTTTTTCTTCTCGGGTGATAAAAATATATTTGAATAAATACCTTGATGCTTATGCTGCATTGCAAAATCTTAAAACGCTGCAAAAATTCATTGTGCACACCCGGACTAGAATATCGTTAATTGGTGAATTCCTTGAAATAAGCAGCCTCACGCCCATCATTAAAAAGCAATTTACCATTGAATTCCATTTCATCTTGGGATTCTCTATTTAAAGGTCAGTTGAGTATATATGTATGAAAAATTCATTAAGTATGGAGGTCATTCAACTATTTTTTGAGTCTGATGATAGAAAAACGCGTCACTTCTAGAACGAGATTGCAACTTGATTCCTGTAACTAGCTGTTCTTCCACCAGAGAGGTAGGTCAAAGACGGATGTTATGAAGACAAATGTTGCTAGGAAGTAGTTGTTTCCTAGTTGCAGCAAGGATGGAAGGATAACAAACAGGGAGGATTCAAATGAGGTCGCTATATCTAGTGACATTCGGGGGATTGAGGTTATTTTGTATAGGAAGATTCCGAGAGACAACTCAATACACAAGTTTTCTATAAACAAAGTTATCTCGCTACCTTTGTGAAAGGAAAGTCTCTCTTTTCATAATAAATAAATATCTCTTTCCCATACATTTAATTTTAAATCAATAGTTTGTTGACTTTTTTACAAAGTTTGCTTTCAAACTTTGAATGGATTCATTCAGTTGGGGTCTCTAGAGGAATCTTTTTCGTTCAAACCTTTCCACTTTTTTATCATTATTTTTACCAACTTTGGACTGTTTATCGACTAGGGCTATTGGTCTCGTAATTTTAAACAAATTCGTAAGTAGAATTACAAATTCCTAAATTTTGTTGTTTTGTTCGGTACAGTGAATTTTTAAGACACAGAACTTTGAAATTTCTCTCTTCATCACAAGAAAACTTTATTTTTTATAATGGAAATTTCATATCTGTTATGGTAATATTGATTCGATTGGGTTTAATTTTAAAAATCCAAAGTTTTGTATGATAACGGCTTTCAAAATAAAAGGATTTGTCATATTAGGTTTTAAATCACATGTTGATTCATTAGAGCCATTATTTGAGATGGAATATATTCCATCTTCAGTTTCTAGGAACGTTCCTCTATAATTATCAGTGCTCTTTTTCGGCCGGAATCGAAGGTCAACCATTTAAATAATGAGCTGTTCAACTTGTTTCGTGTTGGGAAGATAACTTGCTGTAAATTAGGAAGCAAAAGAAAAAAAAAATGATTCAAGTTGTTGTTTGTCAAATCAATCATTCAACTAAGGTAGCAATTATGCAGCGACTTTCATAGTTTTATAATCTCTCTACTCTCGCTAATCTCCTAACTAGGTGCACTAGGTGAGAAATTTAAAAATGAACAGTTTAAAATTGGGTTAGAAAAACGATGGACACAAAGCAATATCTCTAAATATATTAGACTACTTCGTTTTATGCTTAACAAACCTTTCTCCTACCTATTTTTAGTAACTGAGATAAGAGTTGTATATTGCATTGAGGATCTCATTCTATTCTTACTAATAACGTTTCATACCAATAAAAGAATTCGAAAATTCTTTGATCACCGCTCGAAACAAAGAACAATAAACCAGATATAGCCACATTCAGTAATCTTAATACAAGCTCTTAAAATAGAAAGAATCATTTGAAAAACCAGATAAAAATATAATTATAAAAGATTTCTGAAACAATGATAAACTAATATTAAGTAAAATTAAAATTAAATCAATGACATTAAAGATATTTTTATAACTTTCTGTACAAGGAAAAAGGTTATTACGCTATGAAGCTGTTCTTAGTCTGCGCATCTCTTTTTTTATATCCAATTGATATATTTAAAATATATTCAATCTCCAGATTTTACTAGAGTATTTTTTAAAATATGTATTCAGATATATATATATATAGGTGCAAGTGTTTAAATCAAGTGTTTAGTCTACTACGGACTTAAAATAATTAACAGTGTATATTTTATCCACTCTTATATTTTCAATACAATTTAAGTGATTAATGATTAAATCATCAATACGATTTTTATATTGAACCATTGCAATGAACAATTCATGGTTAATTACATTATGACACAATTGATATCGAAATATTTTAGCTATGAGTAGTAATTTAAATATAATTTAATCAATACAATTCGCTTTTTTGTAAGTTTTTGATTATAGTATCAAAGTTTTTATTTATGCCAACATGCAAGTATTACAGTCATCTCAGAACTTAGCAATTTAATCTTAGAATGTGGATATTGATATTTTACATAAAATTTAAAGATTATTTTTGATTCAAATTTAGAAAACACGTTAAAATTTAAGTAGGCTCTAACCAATATTTTGAATATATTTATCTCCTAATGATGCAACTGTTTCTTTATAAAGGTCAATTTAATTTGAATGACAATTGCAACTTTCTGTTGCACTGATAAAACTAATGAAAATTGGTTCGGATAAAAGACTGTTTAATCCAATTTAGAAGGATTAATTTTTAAACAGAAACATATTTAAACATTTCTTTCTTGATAGTACCATTTTTACACATTTTTATTAGTTGTTGTGTTTCAATACATATTAAAAAATTGTAAAATATTAGCAAACTGATGTGAAACAAAAAATTAAAATTTCACACCTTCTTTGTCTGAATTTTTCAATAATAAAAGTTTATATAACTTAACTTTTCGAAGGCAAATTTTCAGTTGCAATCAAAATGTTGACTTTTCTTCATTTTACAATCACTGTAGAGTTTTTATTAAATTAATGACTAATGCATAGAAAGGAAATTAAGGTATCCAACTGCTTGCAACAACTTTTTTTTTTAAAATGGAGATGTAGGGATTTGGGGTTTTTAGATTTGTTTAGTACATTTTAAGAAAAATATGTTAAAATTAAAAAGAGAAAAATAAATTATTATTACTAAAATGAGAAAAAACTGGTAAAAATTTACAAAAAATATCATAAAGGGGCCCATTTCGTACCAAAAGTTTATGAACAAACTTTTAATTCTGATGTGTTGCTATGTTATTCATTTTTGAAATGATATTCAGGATAAAAGATATTTTATTTTTACAAAAACTATAGAGCACTTTATCTTAGTTATACGAAATTACTTTAAAAAATGATTATATTAATATAAAGGACTGATTTTGTAATAAAACAATGATTGATAAATCTGAAGGTTAAAACACGTCTACTATTATACAGAACATACACAAAAAAATTCTGTTAATTATTTCTAAAACACTTTTTTAGTAATTGCTGTCCCCGTTTGAGCATTTTCAAAAGAACACATTTCGTGTAAAACGCGTTTTAAAGTATAACATATCTTGGTTAAAGTAATGGTATATACTTTTACTAAAACACTTGTAGTTTTGGCTTAAGAGAACGGAAAATAATAAACTTGGTATTTTTATAAAGCTTATAAGAGGGTCTATAAAATAAAATCAGAAAAAGAAATTTGTCAATTTTGGCAAAACTCACAATTTTAGGGTAGTCGGATACCTTAAACAAATAACTACACAAAAATTAATACGTACACATTGTCCCTGTTATTTGTTCAAGCATTGCACAAAATGAGAAATCACATCTTCACACCAAGTCTGTAAGCATCTAGCCAACCAGAATTTTTTTGATATGGACGGCGAATCACGTAAATTCAAGCCCACTGAAGATCCACCCGTATTGAGGGGCGTGTGCGGTGTCCACGGGTTTGACCAAGACCATCGCCATTTGCCCTAATGTTGCTTTAGAAAATTTTTTTAAAAAATCGAAATCAAGTCTCTGATTGGTTGCATCTATCACCGTCGTAACTGACTATATTATCAATGTTACATTTTCTAATGAAGCAGCCGAACTGTCGGTGATGGACCTCGCAATTTCGGACATCGGTCAAGGATGAGCACGATATCTAAACCAGAATCCCCTTCTCCAAACTTACACACCACGCTATCTTGAGGACTTGACACATTAAATGTGCCCAGCTCGCAACTCGGCTAATGCAGTCTTCTGTTAATGAGCAAAATATATTTTTTTGCTTTGAAAAGGAAATGTTGAAGAAATTCAAGAGGGCTGAATTCCAGGGGGTTGAATAAATTCAACACATAAATTTGCAGTATAAAAAATGCATTCATTACATTTGACGCTTTTTTATTGAACGCGTTTCCCCCTCTCAGAGAGGAATTTTTCTGCTGCCTCTAAACCAGTGTTCTTCCCAATAAGAAAACCGAAAGGAAAAATAGAAATGTGTATGCAAAAAAATGTTCTTTTATAAAGTTGTAATTAAAACTGAAACTTTGATTAATATACGATTTCATCCTGTAGTACAAAGGTGTCAAACTCAAAGGCTAACTTGGGCCAAGCAAACAGGATTTAACTTTAGCAAAACAAATCAATATTCATAGAAACGTAGGTTTATTTCGAATAATACATTGATATATATAAATAATACATCTATAAATTTTTTGAATCCTACTTTTATATAAATAAATATATAAAGAACAAGAAAAATTTTATGTTTACTTCTTGAGACATAACATCTCTTCTCTGCTACTATCTTTCCTGTTTCGAGAGAATTTTTTAAATTTTATTACATATTATTGTATGCCTATAGATTGAGTGAGTAGCAAAAATTATGACCGCGAGTTTGACACACCTGATGTAGTACTTTTATAATAATTTAATAAACGAATATTCAAACGTTTATTTTCACATTTTATCTCCTCGATCCTGAATATTCTATTGTTGTCCCAGATTCCCCTAAATAATTTTCTATTCGTTCGAACAATGCTTTCCAAAATTCAATAGTTTTTGAATGGCCTCTTTTTTTCATTTGCGGACCTCGAATGAAAGACAATTGATCGACATAAGAACTGATTCGATTTTCAAATGGAAATCGAACATCTCCTAAATTTTGGGTGTCAACTTCATGTAAAATACACAGCTCAAATATGTACTCAAGTGGAAAATATTTTTCAATGGGACGCAGAATAGATGAAATCGACTGCAGATAATTTGAATAGACTTTGTGTCAAAAATGTTACTAAACATAAGACATGGGGACTTGAATCAGAAATTAATATTATTAATGAGTAAAGTACATTAAAATTATTTACAAAATTTAAAATAACAAATCCAATACATCTTATAAATGTCTTGACATAAAGCATGCTGGGATCGACTTGAAATATTATTTTAGGACTTCCAAGTGAGCAGAATGGGGTTCCCCGAAAACATTTGATACATCGAAGGGTTCCGTGAGTCGAAAATATTGGCTCTAAAAACCAAAGAACCTGTCAGTTATGAGCCTTCAGGATGACTCTTTCGAAAGTAAATAAGAAGATTTTAGACAAATATTTTAAAAGAAAAGAATACCATAATCATTAAAAAGGATTTCAAATGTGGATTTTATGACTACATATTTATCAGTCCAAAACGTTTGGACCCTTCTTTTTCTTCATATAGATGAAAAAAGCGCAATTCAGATACTTTACATACTCGGATTTTTTTAAGGGACATCTTTATTAGCGATGGAACTAATGAACTTTGGTCAATGGACAGTTGAATGATTGTTTATTAATGTCACATTTCGAAGCTACACTAGGGCTCATTATTTCCTCGCCATGGTAGTCATCTGTTCATGGTCATTCGAAAGTCTCACCGTATAGAAGACGTTCATTCAGTTGAGACTGACAAGAGCCATCGTGTTGCCCCAAAGTTCTTTCAATTGACCCGCATTTTTAACACAGTAGCTTTTAAAGGCTCATGGAAACACACACATCAGCGGCTTTCTTTTTGAATGGGAAAAAATGAATTGACACAGAAATATCCAAATTCGAATTCTGGAATCTTAAGGAATCTCAAAATCATAATATTTATCTCTTGCTACAAAATCACACTTGGTACTTCATTTTTCTTATATTTTCTTTATATAAAAAGCTCAACATAAATCAAATATTCAAATATATATAAACTAATATTTCTCGGTTCTCTTTTTTTAATATGAATACAAGAACTTATTGAAAATTTTGCATTCAAACATAATTTACCGGTTGATTCAAAATTTGTGTGACCAATTTTAAAAGCATATAACTATGTATGGTGAATTTCTATCGTTTGACTTCCGGTTTTATTTTAAAAATGAAACATTTAAATTACTAATCCAACCATTTTTATTAATGGGAGTAAATTATAGCACCGAAATTATATCTTCAAACCCGGAACGAAATTTTAAAGATTTTGAAGGATGGTTGTTCAAATTCAGTTATAAATAAACCCTTTAAAAATCAAAAAAGACATTTTCCCAATGTATTACTATCTTAACTTCGAAAAGAAATAAAATTAGCTTGCAATCAAAAGCTCCAGGAAAAAAATGTGAACAAAAGAAGTCCTTAATGAAAAAGCAAAAGAAAAGTTGAAAAGAATTATCGTGCTTAGAAAATCCTCTGCCTCCTAGAACTTTGGCAAAGAAGCTACATATATCGCAATCGACAATTTGTCGTCAGATAAAGAAAATTAGCTTTAAAAAGGTGAATAAACCAGTCTATCATCAAATATCTGCAAAGGCCATAGAAAAACGAAGAAAACACTCTTGGACTCTGTATTTAATGTTACGCAAAGGTAGATGCAAAGCATGGATAACTTAAGATGAAGACCTGTTTCATCTATCATCCACAACTGGAAAAACGAAGATTCAACATAATTGACGCGAAAAGCGTCGCAAAGACACCACTGTTTTGGAAAAGGCAAGTTAGCCGTCAGGTGTTATGGTATGAATGAGAATGCCCAGTCAAGTCTAAACAAAACCATTTTTTGTAGAACCAAAGGCTAAAATTGATACTACATACTATCAGCAAAAAGTTTTGAAGCACATCTAACATTTATTTATTTCAGTTTGTTGAAATATTATACTGTTCGAATTAACTGGGACAAATGGGAAAAAAGTGATTTTTTCTAAAACCTTAGCTTTTTATCATCACATACCTTAAATGGACTGAAAAATCTGTATATTAGTTGGAAGCATGTCTTCCTACAGCAGAAATGACCTTTTCAACCCGTCTTGGCATTGACTCCACTAGAGTAGCAAACATGTTCTTGATTTCATCGTCTTGGAAACACACTAGTATAGCCCTTTTTATCATTTGCTCTGTTGTTGAGCGATTCATCTTAGCGAAAGGACTCTTGAGAATATGCCATCAGTTTTGAATAGGATTTAAGTCTAGGGAATTTCCAAGCCAATCGAGCACTTTAATTTTATTTTTCTCTTCAAAGTACGGGCCAATTTCGAATTGTGGCGCCAAGTTTTGTTGAAATGTCCCATCTAATGTTTTCATGAATGGAACAATCCTATTATGTATTATGTCTCTATATTTGACAGAATTGATCACGTATTTAAGAGAAACTAGGGCCATTTGTTGTGAAAAAAAACCCAAACATCTGTTGAGAAGGATGTTTTACAATCGGTTGGATACATTCTGGTAACAATGTTTCAACTTCGCTTCGTCTAACTACACTTGGTTTGTATCCCTGCACAAAAAAATGTTTCCCCACTCAAAATCACCTTCTTCAAGTCGTTAACAGTCCATGATCGGTATTTTTTGGCCAATGCAAAACGTTTTTTCATCATTTCACGAGTTAGAAATAGTTTTTTTCCTCAGTCTTATTGCCTTAACACTATATTGCCCAAGGAAGTCATTTTGACTGCTTTTTAGTTTTGATAAGGAAAAAAAAATTATGCACTTAATAATACAATTCCTTAAAATTATGTGACTTTTTCTACCACACATAGAGTTTTTTAATAAATGTAGTTGTCTTTTTTTCTTCCTTTATTTCGTGGTTTATATATTAGTTACACCTATATTGCCCAGAAGCAGTCATTTTGACTGCTTGGGAAATTTAAAATCAAATGACATTATTAAATTGAGTAAATTTCTTACATGACCAGTTCAGCTCTGTGGTTAGGCTACGTGGAAGTTATTTTGATGCTAGTATTACAACTTCGTCTCTTTCCGCATACCTTACTGCCCTATACCTCCTACTTCTTTTCGTAACACTAGTATCAGAAACTTCATCGTGTAAATGGGCCCATTGCTCAATAGACTAAAGTAGTGCTTGTTATTCCTATCTTTATGGAGTGGTATTTATTCTAACAAGTTTTTTTTATATTTATATCATTTGTCCCTAAATTTATGGGGGAAAAAAGTCTAAAGCGTGTTTGCGGAAAATGTACATATGAAAGGATTTCCACTTTTATTTGCATAAAATGTGCAAATAATAATACATTGTTTTTTTCCGAGTGAGGTAATTTTTTTTTTACTCTTAATATTTATTAACTAGTATTTACTAAAAAAATAAATAACCTGTTTTATAACTGTAATTAATAATATATTAAAAACGAATTTTAAATAAATTTCTTACACAATAGTAATTCTTTCACAATGCAGTCATTTTGATTCATTTTAGGCAATATAGGTATATTCAAAATCTCAGTCTTTCTAGTGCTAAGGCAGGGGTGAGTGAGTGAATATTAACGTCGCACTCTTCAACTATACGTGATGGCTTTTGGCGACGGACCTCGTCATTTTGAGCAATGATCAAGTGACGAGGACGACACCTGAGCTGGCACCCCCTTTCCTAACTTCCAAACCAACGAGGAGGACGTTTGAGCATTGATAGATTTAACGTGCATCATCCCCTCCCTACATGTGGTGGGTCTTGAGCGGAACTAGGTTCGAACTCATGACACTCCGACCGCGAGTCCGTTCCCATGACCACTAGGCTACAGCGGCCACATAAAATTCTAAGAGTTTCCTAAAAGTTTTGTTTATCATGTTTAAGTTTGGATTGATGCACCCATTCGTTAATGAAAATTCAGAAATATCAAGATTAAACCAATCAACATTTATCGTCAACTTTAAAAATTGGGTCAGCTCAGTATTTTCAATCAAATCTTGATGGCGAAAAAAACGATGTTAAATATCTTCCAAAAAGTAACGTTAAACTAATTACAATATTTTGTTATAAAGAATGGGAAATATTCATAGTTTAAGTTTAAAAAGTAACATGAAATATAAAATGACAACGTATACAGTATATTCAGTCTAATAAATGCATAATACATTATAAAAATCGTATTTTATTGATTTTTTGAAGCTTGAAAACATGCGGCCATCCACTTATAATAAAATAGACTATGTGGCCCGCAATATCGTATGAGTTTGACATGCCTGCGTTAACCCTTTCGCACCTAACGGGACACATATGTCCCAAGCAAATTTCAAAAAGTTCTTTTGGGACAGAAACGCTTCTCTGTCTAATAAAAGACTTTCCCACCAATCCTGCCAATATTCTTGAAGGTATTTTCATTCACAGAACATAGATGGCACTATCGTACAGAATGCAATTCCCGCGTTTTTGAAGTGTTGTAGCAGCTCATTCCATACTGTACGAAAGTAAATAGTTTCGTTTGGAAAAACCACCTCTTTTCGATTCCATTTGGCCCTAAATCTAAGGCCATAAGTTACTCCCGAAGAACCGCTGAGTACTCATAAGTTATTCAGAATCCCTCTAAGAAACTGGTAAGTGGCCAAGTTTTTACTATCGGGACATATGTGTCTCTCTCGTCTTGGATAGTGGGAACACATTGTCCAACAGTTCGATGGGATCATGATGCTAAGTAATTGCCACGAAGCTAAATAAGTAAAAGTAAATCACACCATGAAAAAAGGAAGCAAAGAAGAATTGGAGTGCCCTGTGGCAATCGAATTCTACAACAAAATCATGGAAGGTGTAGACTTTGCAGACCAAATGGCAAATGTCTATGAATTAGATCGAAAATATTCAAAGTGGTGGAAAAAAGTATTTTTTAGCCTATTGATGAGCGCAGTGGTCAACTCATGGATTGCGTACTGCGCCCTCAAACATCGAAAAACCCCACTTTTTGATTTCATTGTGCCTCTTGCAGAAGCCTTAATGGCGTCCAGAAAGCTCAACGCACAGTATCAACACCGTAGAGGAACTGGACGCCCATCCAAAACATCAAGAAGCTTACTCAATGTTGTGGTGACCATCTGCCAGTAACAACAAAAACACGACGGTGGTGCCGTAAATGTGCACAACAAAAGGAATCGCGCACTAAAACAATGTGCATGAAGTGTTAGGTTCCATCGTGCATTGATTGAGTGTGTTTCAAACCATACTATTCATAATTAAATTTTTATGACTAAAAAATCATTGGTTTTCTTTACAAAATTACTCATTGAAGACTACTGGGACACATATGTATCAATGGTCAGGACTGATGGGACGCATATGTCCCAGTGGTCAGGACTGTCGGGACATATATATTCCGGTCCTAAATTAGTGTTTAAAATTTTCCTAAAAATATAGCATCTTAGTTTTAGTATTCTAGTGTGCCATACTCTTAGCTTATGCTACCAAAATTGTTCTGTTGTAAGAAAAAAAACTCGTCGCGAAACGGTTAAGGCCACCTTCCAAAAGCCTTTTCCGTGCAGTCGAGGTACTCACTTTTAAACATCATTATCCAATAAATCCCTTCATAAGTCTATGCTTGTCTTTCTTGGAATTATTTTGCTATTTCTTATTAAAATTTTATCAATTCTTGGAGTAGTTTTTCACTTGAACCCACATTTTTCTTTTCTTTTTGGAAACGATGATCCAGAATTTTGAAATGTTCTTAAAACACTTAATTCGATCACGCCAATTGCCATCTCTCAGCAATCATAGAAATGTGTTCATCGAGAGCGATTTATTTTAGAACGTTTCCTCGGAGTAATATACATCTTTGAACAATGTGAGTAACGCGCCTTATACATAACGCAAAATTGATATTACGAGCTGCCCACTAAAATGCTCACAACTGAGCTCCTGATACATTAAAATGATAAAATTATAGTCAGTTGATCTGTCACACTACCTAAAAGCGGATATAAAAGGTTTGAGGTGTTTCAAGGCATCACTAGTAATCACATACCAACTTGAACAATTAAATATATTTGTCCCAATTAATTCGAACAGCATAGTATATCAAGAAGTATATGATGGAGGAAGAGTAAATTAATTTCCTTGGTGTTTTTATTTTTGCATTACTACGCACAAAATACTTGTTTTCGTTGCGGAAATGAGTCGACAATTCATTCATTAGCGATTTATTCAGTTCTTGTACATAGAAACGAGCATCGTAGGACACAACGGAAAAATTTTCATTTTTTTTCAACCAATCAAATCTTATGCTTCATAACAAAGTAGCATCTACGTGTAACGCTAGCGAATGACGATTCCTCCAATTGACTGGATTTTCCTCTTAACTGTGAAAGATATGGATGAGTTCTCACAATATCAATTGGAAATGGGACCCAGCTTTTGTCCACAATTCAAAGAAGCATTGTTTGTTACCCTATAATCAATTATATATATATATATATATATATATATATTATATTTAAAAAAATATTAATAATGCTATTCTTTTTTCTATCGCTATTACAATCAACAGTGATGCTTTACAAGCAGTCTTTTCGCTCTTTCGTACTTTCACATCTTACTTTGAAACGATTTAAATGCATAAATTCATTTTTCAGCAATTACTTACATTGCCCTCTATTCAGATTTCATCCAGCTTCTCTCAAATCAAGCAGAAAAATCATAGCAGTTGATATCCGGGATACTCGAAATCAATGGAAAAGGGAGGACAAAGCAAAAAAGACGGGGGGAAAATATTAAGTTAAGCATTTATTTCCGCAGAATAAAAACCATATAATACAATCACTCAGGAAACAATAACCATCTCCATCTGAGCGTAAATCCGATCCAAAGTGAGTGAGTGAGAGAATATTAACGTCGCACTGATTAGCAACACGAGGGCTTTTGGCGACGGTCCACGTAATTTTGAACCATGGTCAAGTGACGTGGACGACACCTGAGCTGGCACCCCCTCTCCTAACTACCACACCACACCAACGGGAGGACATTTGAGCTCTCGACAGATTTAACGTGCATCGCTCCCCTACACGGCGGATCTTCAGTGGTACTAGGATCGAACCCATGACATGCTAGCCATGATCCGATGCCTAGACCACTCGGCCACCGCGTCCACAAATCCGATCCAAAAGAGCGAAAGAAAAAGTTGAGTACGCACATGAGAGGATTTATTATACAATAAAATGCTCTCAAGTAGATTGTAGAGTTATTATTTTTGCTAGAACATTTTAGGGGAGCCTCAACCCAAAGAATACGAGTGAGACAAAACGAACAATTATATTAACAATTCTTAGAAGCATTCATTATTACGAGTTTTTACGATTGAGGGAGTTTCCTTTTTGTATTCTTTGGTGCGAGTGAGTTCAGTTTACTCAAGGATTATGAAACCGAATAAAATATATGTCACAAAACTGCTTTTCAGTTTTTAAAATCGTATGATATGTGAGTGTTGACGTTGATTAAGAAAAAAGATAATAATATTAGATATAAAAAAAACTTTTTGAATGTAATATCAATAACTCTCCCCTATAAGAAGCTAATGAAGAAAAAAGTGATTGAGTGAATATATCATCGTCGCGCTATTCAGCTACTCTAGGGCTTTTGCAACTGACCTCTTAACTTTGAACCATGGTCAAGTAACGAGGAAGATACTAAGCTAATCTAATCTACAACAAATCTCTCTGGCACAATAAACATGTCCATTATTGCAAAAAAATAAACGGAATGCATTTTGTATTTGTAAAGAAGATGGCCTTCAATAGCATGGCGGTACACTTTTTAGACTCTCATATTTTCATACAAGCAATGCACATATGTGGTACTAATTTTTGTGTTATTCACTTATATATAGTTACATAATATACAAACTGTGACTATAAAGTTCGGTGAATAATCCTGTAACATTAACGTAGATAAAATATTAACGTAAATTACCTTACTGTCCTTCGAAATAGTCACCTCCCATAATTATGCACCACTGAGATCTGCTATACATGTTCTGGAAACTTTGTAAGAAGTTTTCTTTTGGGATAGAGTTCAAAAGCCTCGTCATATTTCGTTGAATGTCAGAAATATCGTCAAATCTCTTTCCTTTCAAAGTGAGTTTGAGTCGCGGGAATAGGAAGAAGTCTGGAAGATTGAGATCTGGCGAGAATGGTGGATATTCAATTTGCACCACCCCCTTTTTTGCCAGCAGCTGTTTGACGATATTGGCTGTGTGAGGTCAAAAATTGTCGAAAACAAGAAACCATGAACCTTGCTGTGTGAACTGGGATCGTACCTTACGTAGATGTTTCATGAAACGGGTCAAAATTTCAATGTACCTTGCAGCATTTATCGTCCAGCTATTCTGCACCTACAGTTAATAGACGATCTTTCTCGTGATAACTTTACTCAATGTTTTCATCGCTGATGGAGGTCACCGGTCTTTCGCTACGGGGGTTGTCAGAAACACTTTCATGGCTTTCTCGAACCACTCGTACACCCATTTCATGGACAGTGCTTGATCCTCATAAACACGTACCAGCACCGAATAAGTTTCTGTCGGTGTCCTGCCAAGCTTAAAACAAAACTTTAAATTGATTTTTCGTTAGTTAATTTTCCTGTTCTGAGTTAAGAACCAACGCACTAAACAAGGACTTTGTAAAACAAGTCTTACACGGAATATAAACGACGCTTAACTGAACAACGGTGGGAGCAGATGGTCAACACCTGCCGCTACGCATGTGTAGCGTTTTGTTTCGCCTGTGTTGTCCGATAGACCGTTCTGACTTCTTTCACCGAACTTTATTCTCAGAGGTTGTATGTACTTCCCTGATTTGAGTATCAAATATCACATTTTTATAAAAATATAAAACGCAGTCACTTCCAAAAAAATACCACTCAACAGACTCACAGTTGATCAAAGAATGAACTACTGCGTAAACCCATTGCGTACAACTAGCTTCTAACATCTGTTGAAAACTTGAGTAACTACTAGGAGTTGACCTCTGTGGTCACTCAGAGAATGTACCATCTAGCATCAAATTCTGAGGCATTCAAACAAGTTGTATATTTTATGTACCACCACACAATAAACGAATAAAAATTAGTGGTACAACATATGTACCACCAAGCATGAGAGAGTTAAGTAGACGAAGAAGCCATTATCAACAGCTCGCCGAATTTGAACGAGGTCGTGAATAGGGCTACGAGAAGGTGGATTTTCTTTCCACGATATTGCAGAAAGACTTGCCCGGAATGTATCTACTGTGCATGATTGTTAAGAGCAATAGTCAAGGGATGCTACTGCCTTAAGAAGACCGGTTCCGGGCGGTTACGTCACTGCTGCGAGAAAAGACCACCGTATTCGGCGTACTGCTGTGGCGCATCGTACTTTGTCTTCGGAAGAAATTTGAGCTGCAGCTGGTACCTTTGTGCCCAACGAACTTAGAAATCTGTTACTTCAAGGATATCTCTGAGCCAGGCGCCATGTAGCATGCATTCCACTGATTCCAAGCCATTGCCGTTTGCAACCCCAGTGGTGTCCAGCCAGAGCTCATTGAAGGATGGAGTGGATATCTGTTGTGTTTTCATATGAAAGCAGGTTCTGCCTTGGTGCCAGTGATGGCCGTGTGTTGGCCAGAAGTGGGCCAGGGGAACGCCTTCAACTAAACTGTCTGTAGCTTAGACACACTGGACCTACACCTGGAGCCATGGTCGACTGAGATGACAGCAGGAGCCCTCTCGTGGTTGTCCCAAACACACTGACTGCAAATTTGTACGTCAGTCCGGTGATTCAACTTATAGTAATGCCATTCATGAACAGCATTCAAGTTGAAGTTTTCGAACAGTATAACGTTCGCTCTCACACCGCTGTTGTAAAGTAACGTGCTCTACATAGTGTTATTATGTTACCTTGACCTGCGAAATCACCAGATTTGTCTCCAATCGAGCACATATGGTATATCATTGGATGAAAACTCCAGCATCATCCACAGCCAGCACTGACCGTCCAAGTATTGACACAACAAACACTACAAGCATGGAACTCCATACACATTTGGCACCTGTATGACACAATGCATGCACACTTGCATTCAAAATTCTGGAGGCTACACCGGTTACTAATGTAACAGTATTTCATATTTGAAGTAAATTTTATTGAGTTTAAATTAACCTGTGATCTTGAAAATATAATCAGTTAAACATGTTGACGGGGCAATTGCATTTTGTCCAATAATTTTTTGTCCAATTGTAATTTGTTCATCAATAATTTTTTTATTGTTATGATTTTTTTCCCGTCAGTGTATCAGAAATTCGTTCAGTGTTCGGTTATTTCTAAAAAATATTTTTGCTAATCACATTCTATTTATTATATTACATTTAAAACATTGAGTGTGATAATATAAAATGTCAAATCCGGAAGTGTATGAATACGATTTAAAATAAACCATGAATAATTTTTGAAATTTATTTCAAATTAAAAGGAATTTTGAGAACCTACAGTAAATACGCTGTGTAACAACAAACGTCCTTAATGAAAATTCGATTAAAAAATTCTACCCTGAGATATACACTGCTTACACTGTCAGATATATCTGAGCTGATACAACACTTGTTCCATTTTTACATCTTATGATATAAAACTTTACGGTCAGTTTTCGATTCCACGTGTCCCCAGTGTTATCTATCGTGGTCTTTGGTGAAATCCGGACTGGTAACTAACTCGAACGATAAATTTAACCTGTTGAGCCGAAGAGCCTTCGTCCCCCCCCCCCAAATGATGTTTAGAACAGAATATTTCAATTGTTTATCTTATGACTAAAAAAGCATCACTCATATAGATAAAACGACTGAAGATTATGTTGAGATCACTGCTTTTTAAGAATATTTATTTTTTATGAAGCTGGTTTTTAGTTATATATCGCGTTTTCATATAAAAAATATTCTTAAAATGATCCTTCTAAATGACTGACTCAAAAAACAGTCTCTTATTGACTTAACTTTTTCTTGCACGTCATCTAAAAAATAGAATCATTCCACTTTTGAAAGTTAAAATTAACTCAATGATTTTAGTTTCCTTCAAATTTTAAAATATTGTTGCAGTGAAAATTTAAAAAAATGCATGCTTGTATCAGTGTGAACACGCCGTAGAAGTTAACTTCTTTGGCTTATGTGTAATGAAATATAAAATTAAGTTTTAATTTAAAGTAATCTTATATATAATTAACAAATTTATTATTAGAATTATTATTTAAAACTGTATTTAAAAAATAATTAAGGTGGAAAAGGTGTAAGTATAAGCAAAATTTTCATTTTCAACACATAATACTAAAAAAATTTTTATTGTGTACATTTATAGAAAAGTATCATTATTATTATTCTATTTCCACACACACACGCACACATTATGCTTCAGTACATAATTTTGTTATCAAAGGCTCGTGGTAACTAAAATAATAAATGTAGGTTTTGCACTCAATACCATTTAAAAATCTCGAAACTTAAAACATGACAAATGAAGTTCCCATTTATTTTATTTGTTTAACATTTAAAACTACATTTTTTTTAAAAAAAATAAATAAAGATCATCAGCCTTACTATTTTTTTCAAAGATAATATGCAGGTATTTCATTAAAAAACTGGTTAATTATGTCTCTATTTTATTTTTTAACATTTAAAATTACATTTTTTTTTAAAAAATGAAAGATTATCAGTTTTATTATATTTTTCAAAGATAATGTGCAGCTTTTTGATTAAAAAGAAAGGTTAATTATGTTTTGTCTATTATTTTACTCATGTTAGTAAAATATTTTTCATATTTAAGAAATATTGTTTTAAGAAGTGTTATGTAAATGAAAAAATGTATTAATGCCTTCATTTTTATATTTACTGTAACACATAAAGCTATCATAACAAACACAACATCAGCATAAAATCAAAATATCACCAGAAATATAAAATGCAAAGAAAAAAAGAGATGTTTATCATTAAATTATACGTTAACCTCATGAATTTAGCATAATTGGAAATTTAATTTTGAATGAAACGGTCTTAATCTTGTAGAATGAACTACATGCGTTCATTTTCTTGAATCAATATATAAGAAAATTAACCGATCCCATAGCAGATCATTTGGTATATCTATCTCATAAGTAACATTTGAAAGTTTGCTTACAATTTTTAAGGAACCATTGTTTTTTTTTTTTTAAAAAAAATAGCTTTGTTCGTGAAAAACAGGAAAATAGAAAATTTTAAAATTACGAAATTCCATATCTATATATATATATATATATATATATATATATATATATATATATATATATATTATATATATATATATTAAAGTAATCTTACCGAATGCCGTTTTTGTTTACAAGTAAAAAGAGCCAAGATTGAAAACAGCGTATGGCTCAGGAAATTCGTCTCAATGCGCATGCGCAACTTTCAAACACTTGGAATTCCTCTGCAAAAAAAAAGAAGAAAAAGAAAAGAACGTACAGTGTTTGAGAAATTTTTTTTTAAGTTTTCATTTTTTGAAAGCTTAATTTTTCCATTAAAGTTTTGAAAATTCACCTATCAATTGCAAATAACAGTAATTTTTAAATAAAAAATGTACCAAAAATAATGTTTTAATCAATTCTCGTAAAAAGCGTTTTAGACAAAAAACACAAAAACTTTTTTAAAATCCGTAATTTTAAAGCGATTTTTTCAATCTTCACAGTAATTACGGATAATAAATGTTTACACACAGAAAAAAAGTTCCGTGCAATTATCTTTATAAATGACGAAGTTATTAAATGTTTAATTAAAATTCTGAATATTTTTTGAAAAATCGTAAAAAAAAAAGTTTTTAGCATTTTATTTTTTAAATGACTGAACCTAAAAGAAAAAGGAATGAACTTATTTAGTGTAGAATATCGTTTTAATAACATGAAAATAAATTCATACGCAGCGATTTAGAAATCATTTTCGTAAAAATGCATCAATTTTAACGCCTTTTAGAAAAATTCGTAAAAAATATAAAATATCGATATTTTGTAAAAAATATAATTCCGTATCATGACTATATAAATGATCTTTCCGATTCAGTTATTATTTTTTGTCTAATTTTAAAAGTAAAAATTAGATGGCTGTTTTAAAATCGTCGAAAAAGTCGGAAAATCGCTCCGCCGAAATGGAAAATACTTCCCTACCTTATATCATCCTGTAACGTGTAACGAAAATTTTTCCCTACCGTGCCATAAGAAGTTAACTTCAAAAATGGGGTGTGTTATGTATAAATTTGTGTGTGTGCTTGTGTGTTAATGAATATTTATATCAGTTGTGCATATTTTATTAAAATATAATTTGTAATTGAAAAATAAATGGAATTAAAAAAAGCTACTAAGTACCATATTCACTTGCACAAACAACTGGGATCGGAACTAATTTATTAATTTGTAATGAGATTGAATCCCATTCAAAAATGAAATCATTGTGCGCCCTAACAGGTACATGAGATTTTGGAATCAATTTTTAAAACGTTTCTTGACTTGTAAACATTGCTTCCGCAAGGAGCATGAGTACGGAGCCCTTCGTCATTTGATATGCATGTTAAGTAAAAAAGATCGTGATCGCGCGGCGGCGCTTTCAGTGCTGCAGGAGATTTTAACAGGTAATGCTGTTTTATTTTTGTTGGTTATCTTCAATTAAGCGGAGTTCTTTGAACTTAAGGTGATGTCTAGAAAGTAACTCTCCCTTGAACAGAATCCAAGGTTTGAATGACGGAAGCTTTTGTGCTTTCACTATTTACTTATCTATGATGCAACTTTGAACTTAAGAGTGCCAGAATGCTTTTATTTTTTAGCCACTTCATTTTGAACATCTTTTTTTTCTTAAGAAAAAAGTTGTAGATCATTTGATGATGAAACATTTCGCGTCCCCTCCGCGTTAATAATTATCTTTTCATTTTCCCTCCAAATTAATTGGAATATTCATAAAAATTCATTATTGCCATTAATAATTCATCTTGGTCTCGAGTTTTTTAATATGATGTACGTTTCAGATTCTGGAGTTGGCGAAAATCACATTTTGCTGACTTTCAAACGTCATCACGATTGCAAAATAATCTACATATGGAATCGATAAAAAGTATTGTTAGTAAGTAATTTAAATATACAATCTTTCAAGTTAAGATAGAGTTAAAATGTGAATAGAGTACTAAAAAATGCTTTTTTAACTTTGAATTGTAATTAAAATTTTGTACAAATTAAATATTTCTGAGGGTTGAGAATTATGATTGAGTCTAAATGTAGATTTTCACAGAGCTCTGAATTCAAACAAAAAGAAAAGTATTAACGAGTATAAATGTAAAAACAGGACAAGAATTTTTATTCTCTATTTTATTTATATTTCCCTAATTTTTTTCCGATTATATATTTTGATTTCGTCTCTAGTCAATGTCTATTCAATCAAAAACCCTCTTTGTTTACAGATTGTCAGAGACTTTCTATCAGATTCTTTCAATATTGTTTTTTTCAATTAATGAAAATACATTGCAAAAAAAAAAGCACTTGTTATTCAAACTACAAAGCATACTTCTGCACAAATGTTTCCAAAAGAATATATTATAATGTTTTCTTTATTGTTAAAAAATAATAGCTTATATTGACCGAGATAAGGCCTCGTAAAAAACGTTATGTTATTTCTACATTACCAAAAGAAAAAGATGCTTCTGCCAAGATAAAACTTCATCTCTCTACTTACGAAAGATAACGTTTTGCACATATCATATCTTCTCACGCAAACACGATTCAAATGAATGACCCCATAAATATTTCAACAGATGCGTTCAACTGCATCAAAAAACTTTGCTCTTTTTATATGTATTCATTAAATATTTTCAACGAGTGAAATAATTCTTTTTAACCTCGCCGTTGTAAAAATTCTAGACACAAAAGAAGTAGCTTTAAAAAAATCTTTAGATCAAAGTTCGAGTGGCTTAGTTTTCTTTTTTCTCATTCATGTTTTCAGTTCTGGTAGCGATACAATTTCGAACATTTCTCTGAATTGAAATTTTCGCATTTATATAAGATAGTAAAGATAATTATTTGGAAAGAGAGTAATTATATCACGTATTTTTTAAAATTATTTGCTCCATTCAAAATATAACTTTTTATTTGTGTTGGATCAAAATAAAACATATTTCACCAATGAGAAGAAAAAAAAGGATGCACCAAAATATATTAAATTTTTGTTTCAAATTTTTTAACAGTGATAATTTGACTATGCATTTTCTTTTATTTATGAGTAACAAAATGTTTTTCTCTGTGATATAATTTCTGGGTCATGAGAGAATGGAAACACCTACGAGAAGTTATACTGTGTCATCTTGACAGTCCATCTCTGTTTATTTGGTTCAGGTTGCTTATAGATTTCTTTTACACGACTTCATTTTCAGAGAATTGTTTTCGAATAATCATCCCTTTCAGCCCAAACTATTTTGTCTCATAGACCACTTACCCTTTTTGTCCGGTTTTAGATACATCCTTGCTTACCTAATATTAAATTTTTGCAATTTCACTAATTCCAATGCGTTTTTATGTGACAACTGATGCAGTGTTACTTTAAAAGATTTAAATTTCTAATACAGTGAAGTGGGATGTGAAAAACTTAAAAATACATGTTAATTTTAAAAATTCAATTCAAATTAAAATTTAGTAAAAAATTATTCTGATGATAGGAATAAATATAATTATTTAACATTTGTCATCAGTTTAGTTAGGTTTAACCTTAAATATCCTCATTTAATAGTATCCAGTCTTTTTATTCGGGGCGTTTTTCACAAGAAAAAGCAAATAAACTTTCCCACGGCGTTCCATTATTCGGGATAAGTAACATATATGTCTTTATAAAGCCATAAATGCTGATATCTCTTTATGTTATTCTGATTCTGTTTTGGCAAAAGATATCGCTTGGTTGTTCGTGTAAAGTCTTGCCGAGAACAAACTCTCCACTTATTTAACAAAATTAATGAATTGTTATTGTTTAAAAGCACCTTATTTAACCCAAATTATCAGGAACTCAGTCATATGCACTGAAGAGCCAAAAAAAAAAACTGCTACAGGCATGCGTATGCAAATAAAGAGATATAGAACTAATGAGACCACGGCGCTGCGTTCGGCAAAGTCTATATAAGATAGTGAGTGTCTCGCACAGTTGTTAGGTTACTACAGCTACAATCTCAGGTTATCAAGATTTAAAAGCAGTCAGTAGGCTGAAAATCTTCAGGTTATCGATTTTGAGATTTTCCTATTTCTAAAATTTCCAATTCATGACCTTTCCAGTGATATAATATATATGTTAATTTATGAATGAGAAGTATGTCAAAATGACTTTTAAAAAATAATCAGCTGTTTTGTCATCCCCCTTTTGACAGATAATAGTGTAAATATTAGCCTTTTAAATCTGGGAAGTAGTTGTAAAGCCAATATATTTTTTCATTTAATTATACACAATTAACTGTAGACTAACTGTATGATAACTGCCAGTTTAACTGTTAGCTTGTATACTTACTTTTGGAGGAAAGTTTCTAAATTTCATGAAATCATTCTAATTTGAATTTGAAAATTTAGAACTTTGTAGTTGTTTTGTGTTTTATTGGAAAAGGTCTTTCCCTCAAAATTTTACAATTATTATAAAAAGATAATAGTTTTAAATCCTTCAAATTTTTTTTAGAAATGTAATAAAAACGTGGACGAAGTTATTTTCAAAAATGATAGTAAAAATATTGTTGTTGAAAAATTTAAATATGGTGGTATTTAAGTATGGACTTACATCATTTAATGGTGTACTTATTGCAACCAACATTTTCTAGAAAATGGTTACAAAAAAAAAACTGAGAAAGTGTAAAAACCTGATTATTCATTAAAAGAGCAATAAAAAAAATTTATCAACCAACACTAAGAAAATTGATGAAGCAAGAATATTTTAAAATTTCATTACATTTTTGGATAATAACTCAAATTACCCTTTTTTCTAAAGGTAAGAATTTGCTCAAAAATTACTTTTTTCTAAAATTTATATTTTTAAAATTGTGTAAATTTACTGTATGCATGTATTTCATATTTCTTATATATAATTGTGTATATTGAAGTGACATTTTTGAAATATTCTTAAGACATAACAAAAAAAATGACGATCTTCAATAAATTTATAATGATGCTCGGTGAACTAAAATTTGTCTTTTTATAAAAACTAATTAATATATTTAAAAAAATTCACTTCAGTATAAATATAAATGTCTAATTAATATACATTGAAAATCTTGAATCTTTATGTTTAATAGTTTCTGAGTAAAAGGTATGAGATGATACATCAAATGTGATGTTTATTGCCTTAGCGAGAAGTTTGTTACGTACAGAAAAATACATAAATTTCATGTTTAAAAACACAAAAACAGTTTTATTGTGGTTTTTCAGAAATCATTTGTCCAGTTTAGAGTAACTTTTAAAGTTAAAAACTTAGAAATTGTTTGCAACAAAAAAAAACCAATAAAAACTTTCGAAATGTCGTAAAATCAGGTATAACCAAAAAGTAACCACAAATTCCTACCAAACTATATTGATACATTTTTGCATATTTTATTTATAATACTTCATTGTCGACTTGGATATTTATTATGTATAAGAGTTAAAAATTTCACAGATTGCTACAGAATTTGAGAAAATTGATGCAAATCTACAAAATATCTCATTAGATAAAAATTGAAAAATGCTATGTATTATTTTCTGGGATATTTAAAACTTTTTTGTTTCCTATTTTATTGAAAATACATTGAAAAGATGCTGATTTTTAATAAAATGGGACAAATACATGTTGTAATTCACAATTTTTGTGATGAAGTGACATATTATGGTAAAAAATGCAATTTCCTCAATGTTATTTTTAAAACTACATGTTCCTTTTTCTGAGAATTTACTGAATAAATGCACCTGCAATTTTCACTGCATATTACTGATATGTAGCTATATATACTGAAGTGAGATTTTGAAAATATTCCCTAAATATTTGATTATAGACCAGATAATGTGACAAAAAATGACAATTTTTAAAAAATTCGCAGTGATCCTACTTAAAAGTATGTTTTGAAAAAACTAAAAAGTATATTTGAAAGATTTCACTTAAGTATAAACATAAATGTTTATTTATTGTACAGACAAGTTTTTAAGCTTTAGTTTTCAAAAAGTTGCTCCATAAAAGGTACATAGATATCTGATATGTGATTTTTTTTTTGTCGTTGCATGTAAAGCTTGTTATATACATAAAAATACATAAATTTCATGTTTAAAAGCATAAAAACAGTATTATTTTGACTGCTTTAGAAATCATTTGACCAAATTTAGAAAAACTTTTGAGATCTCTGATACTTTCAGAATTACTGTTTGCATGTAAATATACAAAACATTAATGAAAACTTTCGAAATGTCGTATAATCACATATTCCCAAATCCTTACTTTCATATTTTGATACATTATTACAAGGCATTCATGATATTCTTTTCTCAACTTTGATGTTTGTCATTCATCACAGATAAAACTTCTTCAAAAATTGATACAGATTTTGAGAAAACTAGTGTAAATATTACAAAACATCTCGTTACACGAAAACTGAAAAATGCTATGTACGTATTTTCTGGGCAATTTAAGTAAAATAGGAAATTAAAAAGTCTTAAAATAAATATAGGATAAGCTAATGTGTAATAAAATGGGACAAATACATGTTGTAATTCATAATTTTTGTGATGAAGTGACATTTAATAATAAAAATGCATTTATCATCATAAGAAAACTGCGTGTATCTTTTTCTCAGAAACTACTCAAAGGGTGCTCATGCAAATTTCTGTGAACATAACTTATATGTAACTATATATACTGAAGTGAGTTTTTTTTAATATTCGAAAAATATTTTTGTAAAAGTCAGTTATCGTGAAAAAAAATGACAATTTTAAAAAATTTATTGAATGATTTTGAATGATTCGTTGAATGATTTTGAAAAAAAATTAAGAATATATTCAAAAAATTTCACTTCAGTATAAATATAAAAGTATAATTAATATACAGACAAAATTTAAAGGTTTTATATTTAACATTTTCTGAAAAAAATGTATATACATAAAATAGCTCAATTTAACATTAGCGGTAATGGGGGTACCGACTAACCTTAAGTGAGTTTGAACCTCGTGTTAAGTCGGCACACGAGAGATGGGACATAATATCTCCGAGGTAGCGATGAAATTTGGATTTTCACGTACGACCATTTTATGAGAGTACCGTGAATATTGCGAATCCGGTAAAACATCAAATCTACGACATCTCTGTGGCCAGAAAAAGATCATGCAAGAACGGGAACAACGACGATTGACGAGAATCATTAAGCGTGACAGACGTGCAACTCTTCCGCAAATTGCTGCAGATTTTAATGCTTGGCCATCAACAAGTGTCACCGAGCCAACCATTCAACGAAACATCATCAAAATAGGTTTTCGGAGCCGGAGGCCCACTCGTGTATCCTTGTTGACTGCACGACACAAAGCTTTACGCTTTGCCTAGGCCCGTCAACACCGACATGTCTCCTAGTCTGACGAGTCTCGTTTCCAATTTAACTGAGCTGATGGATGAGTACGGGGACAGAGATAACCAAATGAATCCATGGACCCTACATGTCAACAGGGAACTGTTCAAGCTGGTGGAAGCTCTATGATGGTATGGGGCGTGTATAGTTGGCGTGATATGGGACCCCTGATACGTCTAGTTACGACTCTGACAGGTGACAGGTACGTAAGCGTTCTGCTTGATCATCTGCACTCATTCATATCCATTGTGCATTCCGACAGACTTGGGAAATTTCAGCAGAACAATGCGACACCCCACACATCCAAAATTGCTATAGAATGGCTCCAGGAGTACTCTTCTGAATTTAGACACTTCAGCTGGCCGCCAAAATCCCCAGACATAAACATTATTGAATATATCTGGGACGCCTTGCAACGTGCTGTTCAGAAGAGATCTCCACTCCCTCTTACTCCTACTGATTTATGGACAGATCTGCATTATATTTATGGTGTCAATTACCTCCAGCACTACTTCAGACATTAATCGAATCCATAACACGTCATCTTGCGACACTTCTGAGTGCTCGGAGGGGGGGGGCTCTACACGATATTAGGCAGGTGTACCAGCTTTTTTGGCACTTCAGTGTATATAGTTGACTTTAACACGGATAATATTGCATCGAGTTGACTGAACCTATTCTATTAAAAGCATATATCTATTTGTAATATGATATTTGTAAAGTCTAAGTTGTAATAAATAAAACCTTTTTTTTATCATTAGTTTCTTAAATTCATGAATTACATATAAAGTACGTGTCGACTCTAAAGTATGAAAAAATATTTTTAGCATCAAAGGATCCTCGCAGTAAACTCTTGTGAGATGTATTATTTTTAATTCCTTCTGAGATAAACAAACAAGTATTAGACACAGATTTCAAAGAATGAACAACATTCTATTCAAATCATCTCATTGGACTTTATATAGATTGTTCTTGCATATAATTACGTTAAAGTGTCCCTTTTACGATCCCTTATTGTAGAACGGATGATTTCTTAAAATTCCCCAATGGTCCTTTTTCGAGTCATAATTCTATTCGAAAATCAAAACAAATTTTGGTGATATTTTCAAGTTTTAATAGTTTTACGGAGTGTTTGTGTGTGTGGCGCATGTGACAATTAAAGCAATTAGAGAAAAAACATTTATTTTAGAGAATAATTCTTATTCTTTCGGTAAAGTACTCGAGATTTTTCATTTAAAAAATCAATATACTTTTTGGCTTTCAATGCGCTCTTTTTAAAAAATAATATGGAAGTAATTTTTAAATTTGCGCGTCTCTTTTGATATATTTTATTTTTATGAAAGTACCATTTTGTTGTGAAAGTACCAAGTACATCACTGGAGTGAATCGAAAAATTTATTAAAATTCCTGTCTTTTTGAGAAAGGTCATCTCACTTTCCAATTCAAACGGTCGTCAACCCTTTTCACCCTGAAACAACAGGAAGTAATCCGCTTTAAATACTTGTCACGCAACAGGAATATTCAAGTTGGCATAGAAAAAAGACAAAAAAAAAAAAAAACGGGGTACAGAAAGTTCCATAAGCAAACATGTCTCGAAAGATGTTAATTAGAACAGGTTATATTAAAATGGTAGATGGCTTTCAAAATCATTTTGACAAATTTGCTTTTCTTGTTTATTTGTTTGATTTCCTGTACTTCAAAGAGAGAAAATAATTAAATAAGAGCGAAAATGTTAGATGATATGTACTTTTAGAGTTAGGTTTCAGCACTTATAAGTCGTCCCATGTCTAGGATTATTTAATTTTTATTAACACTAACCTGGAAAAATGCTTGACAAGATTACGTTTCTTTTTAGGATTTCGTTTTAAGAAAGAGATTATGCTGCTCCCATCCTAGATTTTAAGAGTTGTTTCAAAATAATCATTTCTCTCTATTCATATTTAGTTGACACAGAATCATTTTGAATATGGAATTAAAAAAGAAGGAAATTAAAAATGTTGGGTAAATTTTTTCAGTAACAAAAAAAAATCTGCATTTTTTTAAAGGGAATTACATTTTGTCTCATTTTTACATATTTATGAAAAGAATTTTTGATGAGAAGTTTCTTGATGACCCACGTTAATGTTTTTTGTTTTTTGTTTTTTTGAGAAGTGAATGATGTGAGTAGTTTTGAACTATAGTGTTATATCTTCCCCATTACATAAGAGATGAAGCTATTTCACTTCGAATACGTTTTCTACGTGTTATTGTCGTCTGTTGTCCTTTGCATTGCTGAGTATGAGTTATCTGGCGCAGAAGCAGTAAACAACCCAAGCAAAATTATTCATCAGGAAAAAAGTGGATAAAAACTGCTTAATTCAACGGAAAATGCTACGATTAGCAGTAACGAAAATGATCAGTGAGCTGGATAGCTGTATTACAGCAAACAAATTTCATGCAGCTTCACAAACATTTGCCAAACTAGAAGAAAAGACGAAGCATCTTTTTGAGAAAGATGAATGTATGATAATTCACCTTTCTTTAAATCTTGATTCCGACACAGAAACGGACGTAATTGGGGAGAATGAACCGGAGCAAAGCGAAATATAACCAGATAACTTTACCTCCTCAGAAGTTCGCATCCAAGAAATTTCAAAAACTTACGAAAACAAAAAGGACAACAACAATTGGTTATCTCCCCGTCAACCAATCGTTTGAGTAGAAACCTATCAAAATTGAAACTAATAGATTTCGATGGTAATCCCAAATATTGGTTTGCCTTTTGGTCCATGTTCCAAAAAATAGTGCGTGTAGATGAGAATCCGAAAATAGAGGACGACGTGAAATTTGAATCTAACAAAGGAAAAATATGCATTGTGAAGTTTGAAACAAATAAAGGTAGCGTGATTTGATACATAAAAATTTAGTTTAATTAAGTCCCAGCTATTATATACATTAACTTACAACTTAGTACAATTAGATTATTTTAGAGTCCCAATTTCTATTGCTTTGTGAGGGAGGAGTCTCTTGTGATGACCGTTCACCGCGAAGTTTCCGCTGGAACTCTTGTTTCTCTCTCGGCCCCCTCTCAAGGGTTTTGGGGTTGACCGCTGTCGGCGTCTTTTCTTCTCGTTACATCCGGCCGTGGGTGGAGTGGGCTTCTCCTGGTGTCAAAGGTTGCCGGGGCTATCCAAGACACGTCCGCGCAATATATTAACGACTGCAGGTGTTTTGCACATGTGGTGATCAATTCTCCTAAAAACTGATCCAGCCGTGTGACGGGAAGTCGCAGGTGTCCAAGAACTCAAAGATGTGACGTTACAGCATGCATGCTTTTTCCGTTGGTCGAAGCTTCAGCACCTGAATAGATTTTAATCGCAGGGAAAAGAGAGAGAAATTCTATTTCTCGTAAATTTTAACATCAAAGTAAATTAAATTCCCGAATGGCAAGAGTTAAATCATCAAAGTCACTTCAATTCCCAATGATAAGAGATTAAAGCCCCGCGGGGCTAGACACTCTGTTCATTTCTCCAACGATATTTCTCGTAACACTAATGCAAATGACCTTGGTCTGTTAATTCAATTCCTTCGTTCGGAGGTCGTTAGAGCTGAGCGCCTGCATATAGTAAAAACATTTTGCTCCGGAGAAAAAAAAAGATTAAAAGAAACAAACATAAATTAAACACTTCTCGCGAGCTGATTTCAGCGCGTCGAGTCTTACAACCCAAACAAATAAATTATAGTTTTAAAAAAAACTAAAGAACACACACGCTTTTATACTGATTCAAACTAAAAAGTAAAAAAATAATTCTTAATGTAAGAATAAAATGATGAACAAGAGAATTAATGTCATTGGGGTAAAAACGTGGGGTGTTCTATAAATATATGAATTGTTATAGATTCTAACTTCTATTCCGAAATGCTGAGTTAGTGTAAAAATATAGTACAAAGCATCCCACGTTTTTACTCCAATGACATTAATTTTCTCGCTCATCATTTTATTCTTATATATTAAGAATTATTTTTTTTTTACTTTATAATTCGAATCAGTGTAAAAGCGTGTTCTCCTTTAGTTTTTTTTAAAACTATAATTTATTTTTCATTTCTTAGTTCAATTTACAATAAAAACGTGTTTTGTTTTTGTTTTTTAAACTATCATTTATTCACTGTTGAATTTATCCTTGAGTTTGATATTTGGAGCCGGAATTACGTGGCTGCTGGAATTAGTCTTGCTCTTCAATGGATATTAATTAAAGGGTCTGAAGTGTATTTATTTTATCCGTTTACGGGGCTTCGGATGAGTCTCGTATCGTTATATTAGATTCCGTCTCTATAGAACAGGTCAAACAAACAAAAGTGTATTAACAAGAAAAAGTTCAAATTAAAAATAAAGTTTAATGTACGATGTTTTTATAACGGACTTAAAAGTATAAAATTTCTCCATTTCGTTTTTTTTTCTTTTTTCACATTTTCATGCATTGTCACATCCACTTCTGAGATATGGTCCAAATTTCAAGTCTCTAGCTCATCGGAAAGTCATACAGTTTAAAATCAATTACAATTTTCCATCCGGACAGACATTAAAGAAAGCGAGTTAGTAAAAACATGGTAATATTAAGTGTCAATCGTATTATCACGTTTTAAACGTATTGCTATAATGTTAATTCGCATCATCTGTTCTAAACATATTGCTTTATAAAAATAAAAAATATTTAGCAGTTAGAACATGAATTATTTTTTTCACATGCACGAGCCTTTTTTTTAATTTTAATTTTCAGGAAAATGTTTATATTATGATAAGAAATTGCTAACACCCACCCACCCTCCACTTTTTCACATACATAACACTTTTTTGTTTGCTTTGTTTCTATTAACCATATGTGTATTTCATATTTAACATATAATTAGCTTTAAATTCAAAACACTCGCTTTTAGGTTACACTTTATTCTTTTAGTCCCTAAATCTGAAATTAGTCGCTAAATTTGAAAATGGTATATGCAATAAGTCACTAAATCTGGAAGTGGTATATGGAATTAGTCACCAAATCTAATTATCGTTATTCCTGACGATCCTGATAAGGACAATGGAACAAAATTATGAAATTATTGTATTGTCATCGGTCCTTGACAAGTGTGCAAAGTTTCGAATTAATCCGACCTTTTAAAGTGGGTAAAAATCGAGTTCCAAGATTCCGTTACATGCAAGTGAAACTTATAAAAGCGTGTTAAAAAAATGAAAAGAAAGGATTGAATATTTTGTGTTTATTTTGTTCATCATCGCCGTAGTACCTGTTTTACCGCTCAAAAAATGCCTTTACAAAAAAGAAAAGAGAAAATATTAAAAATAAAAAAAGCGTGATCATGTCTTTGAGTTAACTGTCGTGCAGATAGATGTGGAATGAGTGTTCAGGGTGAGTGTATGCTCGAAATACATTTGCCAACTATTTTACGTCCAAATTAATGAAGGGTAAATGAAAAAAAGATTCTTTTTCTTCTTCGAGTAAAACGGAAATTAGTAGTGTCAGCAGCAAGAGCTCTTGCATCTAGATAGATGTTTTAATGTAAACACTCATTGTCAGAGTATCAAGCCCTTCGAAAACAGAAATTGTTCGTTGTTTATACGACTCAGATCATATATAAATCGTTATCTCGCAGAGTTTTTGGACTTAAAAAATTGATCATTCCGAATTTCTTAAATATAGTTTATTTGGTGGTATTGAAACGGGGAAAAATTGAGCATTCTGCATTTAAATGTGAACTTCAGGAAATTCGAGGAAGTTTTTCATGCCAAGCGATACTGTTAGATAAGTATGTAATTTGTGGTACAATTCCAAAAATAAGTAAATATGATGCAGAATACTTCACTAAAAATGGAATTTATTTACCCGATAGATAAAACAATGATTCTGACATCAGTTTTACTGGGTGCTGACTATTTGGGAAAAATTTTGACTGGTTCTATAAGTCAACAACCCAATAGTTTAATCCTTTATCTACCGCATTATGATTTACTGCAAATTTTTTCATGCAATATCTTTCTTTTTTAATCACTACATTGAAAATTAAGGGATATACAAAAATAAAATACTCGACTTTGGGGAAATTTAGATCCAATGTTCAAAATTTTTTGAAACGTTAAAATAAAACAATAAAAAAGCAAAATAATCAAGTTAAGTAAAATAAAATGCTAAAAAAGGCATAACTCTATGCCATATTGATGACGCTTCAACACTACAGAAAGCAACAATTAGCTAATCGGACGAAAAAGAAGTTCTTGCTCCAACACCCAGTGTGCTGTCGGTACTCAAAAGTGAAAAAAAATCAATAGCAGTGATTCAAATAGAGAGACAGTGCCACAACCTCTCCCTTCGAAATCTAGTTTTATTCTGAAAATAAAAAATAGTGATTACACTGATCAAAGCAATAAATTAGAAGCAGCGCACTGGCGCACAGTGATCAGTTTTCCCGATATGGCGCACGGAAACCCCAAAAATGAAATTGCGTGGGTAAAAAAATCAACCCACAATTTAAGATTCTCTTGATTTCCCTAGCCATGTGGTAAACATTTTTTTTGTCAGTTCGCGAATGGAAATTTTCACCAACCATCGGTATATATCGGGTTTGTTCTTTTTACATTTGCGAACCTCATTTTCCGGTTGGAAGTTCAATCGTTTCGTCTGAAAAAGATTTTGCAGATTTTAGTGGGATTTTTTTTAAAAAATACATGCTATGGGTAAATAATTTCTTGATTTGACTTTCAAATTGGGTTCAAGTTCAGTTAAAAATTATAAAAACATAACATTTGGCACAGCATGCAACTCCTACTAAAGTATTTTGTTTTTTTCTGTTTAATGAACAAGAACTTTTGGGATTGACACGGATTGATCACAGTAGCACTTAAGTCACATAGAGTAGATATAGACCTTTAATTCAATACCAAATTTAGCTGCTACTTCCTGCAACTCACATAGTTAGGTTTTTTTTCAGCGTTGGCCGATGGTATTACTCGACGTACCTTATTCGAGGTGTGGAAGAAAGAGCAAGATCCCAAGCGTAAAACTAATACTGTTTTGAGTTTTGTTAGGACTACAACGGACTTTGATAAATGTGAGGACCAACTGCAATTAAAATTTAGAAAAATTGTTAACAATTTCTGCTCGTTTGGGGGGGGGGGGATTAAGAGCCGTAGAAATGAAAAGTTCTTCTCTAAGACGAATGATGCGTGGTTGTTGGGGAGAATAAGATTTATACCATCCAAACCAACTCCAGGTCGACCCTCAAAATCATTCGGGTAATGCAAAGCCACGGCAAAGAGGGAAAGAGTACGTCCTCTTCTTGCTTCAGCAAGCAAACAAGAACTTGCATTTGCAACCAGAATGTCAATGCAAGCAACTGGAGAAAGAGATGCTGCCTTAATTTTGAAATAAGTGACTAACTACTTTCTCGCCTAGACGTGCTACTCGCTTGAAGAAATGCTTAGCCCGACAGCCAGAATCGGCGGGGGGGGGGGGGGGGGGGGGAATGACTCCTTTGTCAGGAGTCATTTTTTTTTCTTTATGCCAATTATTATTATTATGTTGTTTTTTGGCTTTTTATGTCGACACCAAAATGTCAAAAGGTCAATATAATAGAATAAAAGGAAATAGCAAAGAGTTCCACTCTGATGTTTATCCCAACTATAATAAGCTTATAGAGAGTCTAAAATTAACTGTTATCCTCCTGGTATCGTCATTCATGAAATATCAGTCAAGGTTCCAATTCAAGTGCTTGGTGACCACACCTTATGCAGATTAGCCAAAGCTCAGGAAGATGTTTTAAAACAAACTGATACTCAAAATAGCATTATATTACTGAAGGCGAGGTTTAAGTGGGGATGCGATGGGGCTGCCGGACAAAGCCAATATAAACAGTTTATTTCGAATGAAGATTGCGATGATGCATCCTTTTTCTCAATATGTATGGTTCCTCTCCGGTTAACTCTCGGCACAAAAAACAATGAGGAAATACTAGTTTTCCAAAACCCATCGACCTCATCAACAAGTTATTGCCGGCCAATAAAACTCATTTTCAGACAAGAAAGGGAAGCATTTGTAGAACTAACAAATTGAAAAAAATCAAAAACCAAATCTCCCTTCTCCAACCCATAACAGTGACTCTAGATGACAATGTCTACAGCTGCAATTCAGTTTTGTCATTGACGATGATAGATGGAAAAATTTGTAGCTGGCTGTCGCATTCCTTTTCTAAAAACTGTCATTTGTGCCAAGCAAAGCCTAACTCCATGAATGACCTGGAGGCTATGAAAACTAGGCAAATAATTGCGGAGAATGTGAAACTGGAAATACCCAATTTGCACGCCTGGATCAAATGTTTTGAATGCCTTCTGCATATATCTTACAGGTTTGGTATCAAAAATAGTCCGTGAGGAGGGCGGACCTTAATTTTGAATCGCACAGAAGTTCAAAGAATTCTGCCTGACTACAGCTGAACTTTATGTAGCTCTATATACTTGGTACTACATGCCTCAGAGCCCCCATAAAGTGTTGATACATGGAGGTTTTGTCAATGATTCCCTCTTACCGATAGGGCAAATGTCGGAAGAGGAGATGGAGATCCGGAAAAACGACTCGAAATATTTTCGCGAGCATCACACTCGTAAATTCAACCGGAAGCAAAGCATGGAGGGCATGATACAGATGCTTTTAATTTCATCAGATCCCTACATTACAAGCTTAAGAAAAATTAAAAGGAAGAAAAAAATCTTTGCCAAAAGAAGTTCTTGGTATGCTAAAAGCACCTCAAGTGTCCTTTTCTCAACACGAGTCCAGTGAACCTAGTGCTAGTGACTCAGAATAATCCAATAACTAGTTCTACTGTTTACTAGTGACTTGGCACTCTAAAAATGAACTAAATATCGTTTTGTTTATTTAATTATATTATCTTATCTTTTATTTAGTTATATTATTATCTTTCAACTCATATATTACTTTCGAATGCCTGAAAATTAAAAGTTGAAAAATACAAACAAACAAATTAGGGAATTCACCCCCCCCCCTTCTTTATATTAAAAAAAACTAAAAGAAGCTTTGTGATAAAAAAAAATTCATCTTAAAAAGTGAAATAATAACTAAAAAAAGAAGGTGTTACAAATAAAGCAGGATATTTCCTTTGTATTATATTGATGTAATATCTTTTAAAAGCATGCATGTAAAATTTATAAATTAAGGCATTTTGTATTAATAATTTTGTAATTTTAGTTCTTTCATCATTTGTTTTTCATAAAAGTATAATGTTTCGATATTATGTGAAGCAAAAAACTTTAAATGTGGGAGGCTTTTGGTTGAATTTTAGCATATATATCATTTTATTATTTTTTTCTCAAAAATTAATTAAGATTTTGTAAAATCGATCCCTTAAGTGTTTAAAACATCCTTAGAAATATTACAAAAATTTCATGTCAAAAAATTAATGAACACAAAAAGAAAAAAATTTTCAAATTTTTCTTTAAAAAATTTAATTTGTAAATATTTGTGAATATGTGCAAAATTTTATCTCATATCATTTTCTTAAGTTGAAACGTTATATGAAATGCTAAAATATAGTTTTTAAATACATAAACAAAAAAAATGCTTAAAGGGTGCCGAGTCCTTTTAAACACTACGTATTAACCTTTATTGTATATGTACATTGTTATGTTTGATTGTATTTGTTTAATAAGTTGAAATTTAATTTTTTTAACATGCCACTCTATTTCTTGTATATATTCTCCCATGTTTCAAATTACTGCTACTGTTAATATCCTTGATCCAATTCAAACTTGACATAAATTAGTTAAGAGCCTATAAACCTTATTTCTTGATAAAAAATTAAAGAGAATAACCAATTTACATTAATTAATTACGATTTTTGATCATTAGATATAATTATGAAGACTTCAAAGCTATAAAATAATTTCCGTGCGCCAGATCGGGAAAACTGACCACTGTGTGGCGCCGGCATAGACAAAACAAAACGGGAAAGTTTTGCTTCACACTCCCCACCTGAACTCTCCAAAGAGTTCACTTATTTATCAAATCATAATAAATGCAAATCTATAATAAATTATACAACAGGGAATTTGAAAATATAATAAAATGCTAAGCTAATCACAAAAACGCTTTAAAAATACAGAATTTTTTTCAAAGGGAAATTAATTAACAAGTTAAAGATTATGATAATATATGGGTTAAAGTGATGGATTAATTAAATGATAATTAGACTAAATAAAACAGTAAATATGAAAGAAATAAAAAAATTTAAAGATCTCTCAAACTGTCTCAATTCGCAAGAAGACGGTTTATAGTTCAAGTGAATCAAGATGTAGAACAGTTCGTTTTAACAGTCCACCGCTAGTCTTTAGTTCGTAACCGCGTGTTTGTTATCACGCCCCCTGTATGGTCTTTTCAATCTTACCTAGCTTCCAAAGAAGCTTGTTTTTAGTGTTCTCTTCAATCAATACAACATCACCTACCTTTAATCCAAGATGTATTTAAGGGTTAAGTAAGGGTTTTTCTCTGAATGAGCAGTTTGCAAACCTAATAAGTATTGATTTTTCCATCTATGCCACAGTTGTTTTACGAGTAACTGTTGGTATTTCTTTCTTTTTAAAAGAGATGATTTTTTGGAAGCATTTTCTAGGATCTCCGCAAACGTAACAGGATATGTTGGCTGATTTTGACCAAAGTTTAAAAAATACATAGGGGTGAGAGGACGTATGGTTCATCACTTCCTTCATATACGTAGATCAGTGGTCTTAGATTGAGAGAACAGCTTCTATCTCAGTAAGTATAATTGTCATTTCTTCATAACTTAATAGGGCCTTCCCAAGTATTTTATGTAGGCTTTCTTTGACGAATCTCTCACTAGACGTTCATAAAATCCTCCCCACACGGGGATCTCTCGTTGATATTTTTCTAAATAATCCTTTCTTTGGCGATGAAATTTTGAACCCTACTTTGAGATAAGATACTGGATCAATACTGGTTCAATTTCTTTTTTGCTTTTCGTTGATGGTTTTGGCATTGTCACTGTATGTTACTTCCCAATTTCTTCTTCTTGCGAGGAACCTTCGGAAGGCATGTAGAAAGGAGTTAATAGTCCTATCAGACACCAGTTCCAAGTGAAGTGCTCTGGTAACTCTACAAGTAAATAGAACGATCTAGGATTTTTGCAGCTCTTTGAAGTTATGGACGTAGAGAGGTCAAGCCGCAGACTGAAAAGGCTAGCGTTTGCTTGATACGACCACTAGGTAATGGTGACGTGAGCTGATCAATAGGTTTGGCTAAATATTTTCTGCAAATAAAGCAATTTTTTATAACTTTTTTAACTGGCATCCTTTGGGGATCCAGTAATTTGATCTAACTTGTGTCAACGTACTGGCCGTTCCTCCATGCATTACTTTATTATGTTTTCTGCGTTCTATCAATGTAGTCAAACAGGACTTTTGGGGTAATATCAAAGGATGCTTTTCATCAATGGGCAAATTACGAAATTCTAGCCGTCCTCCTAATCTTATGAGTCAATTTTCATTTAAATATAAGGCATGTAATTATATTAAGGGGATTCCTTTTCCATTTAATTATCTTTTAAAGATTTAAGTTCTTTAGAGAAGAATTTTTCTTGTTCAACTTGTATCCAAAATCTTTCATCTTCCGATAACTCTTCACTTGTTAGGGGACCATGTAATACATTGGATTGCTACAACATCTTAATAAATCGTTTCAGCCACGCAGTAATTCTTAATACGTTTTCTAAATTGCTATATTTGGAAATGTCAAACAGATTTTTTCGTTTTTCTGTATTACTTTCTAGCTGAACAATATCATTAGATTTTCTATATTCTAAATCAGGTAAATTATGTCTATCTTCGTTCTTAGATTCAGGCCGAAATTCCAGAGGAAGTCTGAGCCACTCTGGATCTTGTAACCAAGAGATGTCATTTAGCAATCCAGAAATTTTCTCTCCTCTAGATACACTGTCAGCCGGATTTCTAATTCCAGGGCAATGAAGCCAATTGGATGGAGAGGTCAATTTTTAAATTTCTTGAATTCGATTTTTTATGAATGGCTTGAATTTTTCAGGTTGTCCTTGAACCCAAAAATATGTTATTTTCGAATCTGTCCAAAAGAAACAAGGAATATCGAGTTTTAGAGTTTTCAAAATATTGCTGCTTAATTTAGCTGACAGTAAAGCCTCCATTAATTCCAATCTTGGGAACATCAAAGTTTTCAAAGGAGCTATTCTGTCCTTATAAGCAATAAGCGATGTTAGAATTTCTTTATTAGATGATGTTACACAGATATAATCTACTGTTGCATATGCCTTAGTACTTACTGGCATCAGAAAAAAGGTGAAGTTCGAGTGTTTCAAAATAAGAGCGTGGTATTGAGAAGTCAGTTGAAAAACTGGGGAACTTCTTCACACCAATCAGCCCAAAAGGAAATTATGTCATCAAGAAGACTTTCATCCCACTCTACGCCCAGAAGCCATACTTTTTGCATCTGGGAGTAAAAGGTCCCAAAAATCCGATGGGATCGAAAATTCTGCCTGAAACTTTCTGTCAAAAAGCTTGCCTGAAACTATTCTTTCTTTTCTTTCTGCCTAAATCTCTTTGTATCAGTTCTTTTAGAGACAAAGTCGATTAACCCTTTTATATCAAAGAATAGAAAATCTGCTCTACTATTCCTGGCTATACCCAAAGCTTTGAAGAGAAATTATCTTTTTCAAAAGTTTCAAAATGAGGATTTTCATCCGAAAATACTCCTTTATCTTGCCATGCCTTGTGCAAGGATTTCGAATTAGTTTACCATTTGTGTAGAGATATATTGGCATCTTCGAAAATTGTATTCGCTTCTAAAGTAATTGCGGTTGGCTTCCTATAATATCGTCTACATAAATATTTTCATTCAAAAAGTTAAACGTCTCTGTATATTTTTCCAAATATTTCTTCAAATGATGTTTTATAGTAACGCTCAACAAAAAAGGACTACCACTACTACTGAATAAAACTGGTGAATCGATATACATAGGGAGGCTGAGACTCATTGGAGGCATCATTCGAAAACAAGAATTTTGTTTTGTTGCATCGTAGTATTAGTAATGTAGTTAGTAATGTAGTCTTGACAACCTGCTGAGTCCGCGAGGACTAAATTTTCTGCCTGTGGAATATTTTGTCTAATTTTGCCTCCAAAATTTGATCAGTAACCAAAGCATCTATGTCTATTTTGAAATTCGGAGAATCTTTATTTTTAAGAGTTAATTCAACTACAACATAATCTTACAAAAATTTAATATTGTTTTCATTTCTGTATATAGTTATAGATTTTGTTTTATTTATATGCTACTTTACTGCCAAATTTTGTGTTAATCAAAGCAGTTGATTTTTTTGCATTTTACATCTTCGTGCTTAACTTTTGGAAGTGAGTGTATATAGTTTACTACGGGGGGGGGGGTGACTGTTTGAAGATATTTCCTCTAAATATTTGATTATTCTAAGTAACTTTAAATAAAGAGGTACTTATAAGTACCGTCGTTAGATAAAGAGGATCAACTGTTGTTCAGACTTATTTAGGGTGGGTAGCTATAGGTAAATCATTATCTCACACTACTTGTTCCAATCATGCCATGCTTATAATTTCACTGCTAAACGCTAATAAAATTTGTGACCCTTTGGTCATTATATGTTCTTGGTATACGTGATCCTGTATGAAACAAAACAAAGCAAAAAAGATATAGATGATTAAACCGTATCTTTTTCGAAGAAACTATAAAATTTTATCTAGACAAGTGTGAGATAAATCTTCCATGTGTTGAAGGGCATCCAAAACTTCTCGATTTGCAATTTCAACGCGAAAAACGTCTCAATAGGATGACTTGAAAACTTATTTCCGCAAGAAAATTTGACTCTTATGATAAATTTTTGAAGGAATGGTAACAGTTAGGAATTTTGGAACAGGTACCAAGTATCATTAAAGGGGTAAATTTATCAGAACAAAAATTGAGGTATTTACCTCCTTGAGCCGTCTTTAAGAAGTGTAGTCTTAGGGCTAAAACACGTCCAGTTTTCCATGCTTCCGTCAAAACAAAAATTCAGTTTCCTTTAATCAATGCTTAGCTACTGAATCCAACTCTATTGAGATAATCCCTCCCATTTTATACAAATTTTGCAGAGATAGACTTTTCAGATATTGGCGAAGTGTTCTTCCCTTACAAACAGGGACTTTCTCCGATTTCTATGGTGGAAAAACGCAAAATATTAAAAGCTCTAGGCATTTTGTTTGGGGCCTTTCTTCTAGCCCATTTTTGCTTATGGCTACGATTTCTCATCATGTAGAAAAAAAAGTAAGAATGATATTGCGGCAAAGTTAAAAGGTTCTTTTTATGTCAATAATGTTGTGGCTAGTGTTAAAAATGAGATAGAACTTCAATGGTTTCAAAAATAGCTTGTGTCAAATCTTGTCAAAAGCAGGGTTTGAGCTCACAGGTTGGGTTTCCTCCTCTGAGCAATAAAACCAGGAAAAAACAAAATGCTCTGAACTTTTCTAGGGAAAAAAATACTGATTGGTTCGCGCTGGCGATCTAAGGAATATTTCGACTGAAATCAATGATGCGTGTTCTAAAAGGCAACTTTTGTCAATTTCGCAAAATATATTTGATCCGATCGCCTTTACAGCAGCCGTAACACTCATTCCTAATTAAAAAAGCATGGAAAAATTATAAGCCAACATGGGAACAAAAACTGCCTCCTGAAATCGTTGAGTACTTTAAAAATGAGCTTGATTGCATCCAGGGAATTCTCTCTTCACTCTTTATTGGTGGGAGGGTTGAAAACATGCATCCTTGCCTGTCACCCAGGATTTCACAGATGCTTTTGAAATTGCTACTGAAGAGAGAAAACCTACAATTACGACAATTCGGTCTCTGAATGACTCTAATTTCTTCGAGTGGACTAAACGTGTTTCAAAGTTTTCTTCCATCGTCCCAACTCCTTTTAAATGCTAAATCAGCTGCGAATAGTCAAAAAGATTATTTGCTCAAAGGAAAACTTAGAGAACAAGAGCTCGCGAAATTTGAGCATGAAATTCTCATTTTCATACAAAAAGAGACTTTTGGTATAAATCGTCGACTAATGCCATCAAACTCTGTCGTTTACCTTGTGTCGCGAATCCTCGCCTCGGGCTTTCGCAACTTGTATTATTTTAATTAATTATTTCTATTTCTCCGTTGCAGCTGAGTGGCAACACACTTTGTATTGCGAGAAACCACGAGAAAAATTTTTGTTATTCGTCAGTTGTCAACAAAGCTTCTATTTGTATTCGACGGTTTTCTCGAACTCGTTATTTTATGCGTGGTTTTTCTTCTTTGCCTTTTATATGAACTAATTGAATTTTTCTATGAACTACATGAACCGAAGGACTCTCAAAATCCTCTCGGACCGATGTGAATTGAGGTAAGCTTGACTATTTTATCATTCCAAGTTAAGCTTAAGACATAATTATTGACACCTTGAGAGTGCACCAGAGTGTAGACAAAACTTTTCTCTACAGATAATGGATATTACTTTAGACGACCTATCTTATTACCTGACAAACATGAACTTGTGTTAAGGCTCATTGAATAGACGCATCGAAGTTATAATCACGTAGGTGTTCAAACACTTGTTATCGTCCTACAAAAAAAAGTATTGGTTATTGAGATCGGGAAAAACTATCCGATCAGTCGCGCGTATCCAAATGTGCAATTGTGAAAGATTTAAAAATCAAATAATTCCACTTCTGCGTTTGTACCTCTTTCTGAAGAGTGTGTGATAATTTTAGCTGTGTTTGAGACGACCTAGCTGGTCCTCTGCGAAATTGTGACAAACTCAGAATCACAATTTTCACATGTGTGGTTTACCTAGCCATCCATTTTAAACTTGTCTTCGACACAAAGTTATCTTCTTGCATTGAGAAGATTCGTTTCATGATAAGGTCAAGTAAAAACAATTTACTCGAATAATGGTAAACATTTCGTGGGACTCAACAACGAACTCCAAAACATCAATTGGAGTGCCATTATTGCTCACTCTGATTTCAAGAACATCTCCTGGCAATTTAACCTTACAAATGCCACTTGGTAGGGGAAGGATTGGTAGGATAGGGGGAGTCGAAATGCTAAAAGAATTTCCGAGACAATATAATGAACACACCATCGGTTGTGACTACGAGACTTTTCTAAACATCAGACCTCTGACTTTCCTCTCGCTGGACTCCTCTGATCTCTATTTTTGCAGGACCAAACTGAATTCTGTGTTGAAAACTTGGACCAGAAGGATTTGCAAAATCTTTTCAAACGATCTTCATGCCATAAAACAAAAATTTAAAACTCTGTTGCAAAATAAATATATCTCAATCTTAAAACTGACGAGCAATGGGGTACAAACTCCGCTTGCTGTTGGAGACATTGTATTAATCAGTTTGGATAATTAAAAACGTGTAGATTGGCCTTTATCGAAATTTACAAGGGGCTTTTCCCGAGTTGCAAGATTGAAATCTCCGAGTGATGAACTGATGGGGCCATTTCAACGTTTGTGTGCCCCTTGAAGTAAAATTGCTGAGAGTTTGAGACCATGACCACTCGCCTACCACGGCCCTTGAACAATTGGATAAAAATACCATTTGAATGATTTCTTGAAAGTAACCTCCTAAAAAACTTTTATTGCCAGTATTAAAAAAAAATTCGAATTGAAAGGAATAGTTGGTTTGATTCAGGTATAGATTTTGAAAATGAGTTCCTTTAAAATTTTGCAGAACCAACTTGTCACGTTAATTTTCACTTTTGACAAGCAAATTAATTTACAGGTTAGATTCAAACTTCTTATCTTATAAAAGCTTTCGACACTATTTTATTCAAAAGTAATTGCACCAATATATTACAAAGTAACTTAACCAATGTATAAGAACAAGAAAGTTTTCAATTCGCATTCCACATACAATAAAGGAAAATAATTTATATTTACTTCTTAAATGGCTTTTTTTAAAGATATTTAACAAAATTTTTGGAATCTAGACTAAATTCTTTTTTTCTGAGAGTCATCAAGATCTGTTAATCTTTGAAAGCATTTGCTTTCTTTTTTTCAATCATGTCACTGTTTGTCACTAATGTTAAAATGTTACGTCTCTGCTGTAAAATTGAATCTTATTGTACTTAAAATGTGTTTTGAAATGTTTGTTCTTAAATTACTTTCTATGAGATTTCAATAGAAGTTTAAAACTTTTTTAATTAATGATTAGAAGTTTTTTTTTGCAAACACCTCAAATCTGCCTTAATATTCAGAAATAATATTAAAAAAATCTTAAAATTATGTTAATCAATCCTCCTAAAATAATCGAATTACCAATTCAAAATCCTATTGAAAGTTGATTTTCATCTTTGAAAAAGGTATTGATTGGATCATTAAAAAAGTGCATTGGAGCTGTAAACGAGTTCAGAAAGGATGATTGAATAGTAACAAAGGTTTTCACACAAAATGGGAGTGGATTTTATTTTCACGAATGAACACGCGCTTGTTTTTTTATTAAATTAAATCACCTACCGTAAAAACAATGTCGAGAAGCAGGTTAGTCAACATTTACAGTCACTTCCTGTACAGATTCGATAACCGAAGGACACGAAGAATTTATTAAGTGGCATAAATATAAAAAACATTTGAATCAATTGGTTTGTTCTATCATCAATATAATGATGGAAGGATTGATTTAGCTTGAATAGTAAAACTTTATTCATAATAACGGAAAAAACCAAAAAAATATTGTTATTAAGAGTACTGAATAATGTGATAGTTAAGTTTTTATTTCTGGGTGTAATTTTATTTTTTCATCTTCTAACGAGAATAAGTTCGTTTTTATTCTTTTTCTTTCTTTTCTTTGAAAAAATAGACTCGGATTACTATTTTTTTTCCCTTTGATTTTCCTTGAATTAAAATTTTATATGTCGAAGTGTAACATGCAAGGTGATGTATATTGAGTGCTTGAAAACAAATAATTATTTTCTTATTCGAAACAATATTTCACTAACACGAATTGTTTTTCAATCCTGACGAATCTAACGAAAGAGTGATACTAAAATTGACATAAGCTTTTTTTTTTGGAGTACCTCTTTACTAAAAAATAATTTTTTTTAATCTATTAAATTGATAACAGAAGAGAAAGTTCTGAACACATAATATGGTTATCAGTAAATAAAAATTAATTTGACATAGTATAAGTAGTAAAAGTAGCAATATATAACATCATTTAGACTTTTTCTTAAAAAAAACATGGTATATTTGTTAGCATATGTAGGATTTATTTGGTTTCTTCTCTTCACAAGCAATGCGAGATATTCAGATTGTTTTTCTCAATTGATTCCAATCAGAATTCGAAGACTTTTTAACAGGAGAATTTTCAGGTAACTTAGGTATTTAAAATAGGACTGAATGTAAAATGCGTCACCCCCAAACAAAAGTAAAAATTTGAAGAAAAGCATTTGTCAATGTATTTTTTAAATTTAAGCAAGAACTTGGAGCCAATATATTTTCTCGCTTACAAAATATTCGTGACTGGTATTTAAGCTCTAGCACGTTTTGATTGTTTGAGGGTTTGGGTTTGATATTAACAAACCTTACACTTTGAAATTCATCGAGCGACGGTAACCGAAAGTTAATGATCCCGACCACGTGACCAGCATTTTTTTTTTTGGTCGTGTCGTAGATTAGAATTTTTGTGCCACCACATGGAGGAACTGATGGATGATAAATCTATTGATGGTCAAAGTGATCACGTTGGCGTGGTGTGGAAATTTAGACAGTGGGAAACCAGCTCTGCCTTTGTCTTGGTCACTTAACTTGTGTGTGTGTGTGTGTGTGTGGTATGAAATAATGAAGTCAGTAACCATCATGTTGCTTTTCAGTTCAGTGATCGTTCAATTATTTTGAATACTTTTAAAAGAGTAGTTACTCATAAGAATATCAAGAAGAAAATTTAAAAAAAAGAAAACGTGGAAAGCCACGCGATAGAAGTAAAACTTCTTTGGCGACGTTGGCCGTAAATGCAGGAATACATCTAGTTATATTAAACTGCTGAGAGAACTTACCTTAATCAAATAAAATTCGAACTTCATTTATTGTATGAAAATATTTTTATTCAATTTTCTGCATCATAATTTTCCAAGAAAGAAACAATAGGTGTGTGGTAACTGAAGTAGGATATAAAAATTCTCGATTGTAGTCAATCAAGAAAATATGTGAAAACTGCATCAATCGTGGTTCCGTATACTCTTTTTCATTCTCTAGAATCAATATTCATTGCCAAATTCAGAGTCTGTTTCAAGAATTCAATGAGTAGCTTTGCTTCTTCTGAAGCAAAATTAACATCAAAGTCTCCAGTTAAGATAATCGGCTTTTAATCATCATCGGATCCAATGATTGCAGCAGTCTCTGATGTATACAGCACTAAAACTTTATGGATAAAGATGATAAAAGCTGCGGTAGAACTACCTGGTGATATATAGACTTTCGCCTGGACTTGCTGCTAGTTTTGATTTTTTTTTTTTCTTTTCACGAAACTTTTTTCCACTTTTTGCATTTGCTCTAGGCATTCTGACCAGAATTAATTTTAATTCAATGGAAATAAAAATTAATGCAACACTCACAGAAGTCACTGTGTTTGTTTACAAGACGCTATCCGTAGTGATTCTTGGATGAACATTAGTGACATATACACAATGTTCCAGACACTCCCGTAACGGGTGAGTGAGTGAGTGAATATTAACGCCCCACTGTTCAGCTACACGAGGGCTTTTGGGGACGGTCCGCGTAATTTTGAACCATGGTCAAGTGACGCGGACGACACCTGAGCTGGCACCCCCTCTCCTAACTACCACACCACACCAACAGGAGGACGTTTGTGCTCTCGACAGATTTAGTGTGCATCGTACTCCTACACGGTGGGTCTTCAGTGGTACTGGAATCGAACTCATGACATGCTAGCCCTGATCCGATGCCTAGACCACTCGGCTACCGCGGCCACCTCCCGTAACGGGAAGAGCGATATAATGGTAATACTTTGGGTGCGTTTATTCGTTGAAAATGGCACGTTTTTATTACATAAAAACTACGAAAATACGCCACACGAGTTCGTTACGAGTAGCATACTCACTTAACATCTCCAATACCTAAGCGCCTTCAGTCCAAATGCAAGATGCCCCACTCCATACCACCTTAGCAATCATCCAACTTTTTCACTGATATGACGTAAGTCACGTGGTGAACTGTCGTTCTCTCTTTTCCTCCCCGCTCACTACCTCCTCCCTATGACGACGTTTCGGGGGAATGGGGGGGGGAATCACTACTTCCGTTCGCTTTTTCACTGTTACGCAAAACTGGGCAAATTTCCCATTCACTCCGTGAGCAAAGAAGTTTTACTTCAAAAAAGCCCTTAAAAATAAGCGTGTCTTTAATAAAAATTTTCATTTAAAATTAGAGGTCAGACCTAAGTGCCATTTGAAGTATTCAAACATCAGACCTCTTTGAAAAATTGAATTGCAACAGTTAAAACATTAGCGTGTTTTGAAAAGAAATACGCTTTTTTCTAGAAAAGCTGCTGCTTCTCTGAAACTCTAAAGTTATCAATTCTATAATATTATGAGAAAACTAAAAGCCTTATTACAACTAAGCGGGTTTGTATTTATTATGCATCCCGAACCTTATCTTGAACTCATTCGCCAAATCAACTATCAATTTTTGAATTTCAGAAATATGTTTTACTTCAACTTGTTTTTACATTTGTACTATCATTATACCATAGCAAATAAATTAAAGAACTAAAGCAATATTTTCACGAAAGAATTCGTTTTAAAAGTGGGATTTCGTTGAATTTTTAGGTAAAAGGAAAAAAAATTCTTCAGTGTTCCATTACGTAAGATTCCATTTATTTGATTTTTGTCAATATTGAAGTCTTAAGCAAAGCGATTGTTTAATTTTAAACCTAGATTAAGTTACTCCTGAGCTTTCACCCACCTAACTGCAATGTGAGGACTCATGGTTTGCGTGTCATGAGGGACCTACCGCGTTGAGGGGCTAAATTTGTCGAGGCATTTCGTAGACGTTCTTAAAGGTCTCGTTGCGACTCACTCACTTGGTGATGAGTTCCTTTGCGCGGCTTTTATGTCTTATGATTCAGATACTCAACCAGTTTCTAGCTACTCGACTATGCGCCCATTAAAGTCATCCAGTTGGCCATAAAGTCTTGGACAACATCTTTATTGGTTGCTTCTCCAAAGGAATACAGCATCGAAAACATGAAACTAAAAGCTGGTTACCTGTGTTTTATAGAATGCTACTTTGTACAGTAGAAATGCATGTAATGGTTGATTCGAACTTTCATTATCCCTGAAAATGTATAATCATTTGTACCTCTGATGTGAAATTTGAGGATTATCTTCAGGCGTTTTTTTTAAGTGAAAACTTCTTTAGCGGCGTTAATTACTTTTTGGTAGGGGAAAATCTTATGAGTTCGCGTCACCGACATGCTCTGACTGTCGCATGCGCGGTGTGCTGTTCGCCCTAGACACTTTTTGGATGGGTGAAATCTCGTGCGCTCGCGTCACCGACATGCTTATAGCAGTATATCTGTAGCTATACAGCTGACGTATAGTACTGTGTATATCTTATAAGTGAAATTGAATGGATATGTGAAAAGTTCAATGTGTATATACTGTGCATTGTTAAAATAGTGTTTTTGTTTGATTATTATTTGAATCGTTTGATGGAAGAATCATTGTGAAATACAATAGGGAGTACTAAGTAAATATACTAATATTTTTAAGATAAAAAATAAGTAACAGAAAATGATTTTAAATACTCGCATTTATTTTGGCGTTTGAAAATTTTATATTTAAAATTATTTTAAATCTTCGTATTTATTCTGGCGTTTGAAAATTTTGTATTATTTATTTTCCAATATTTAACCTCTGCAATGCATCACGCAATCCGGATTAGTATTTCACAGTGGCTTAGACGTTTTCTTAATACCGTGGTAAAACAGACTTCCAGTTGTTCAATCATAATTTTATCGTGGATTTTGAAATTAAAAATTTTATAAAATATAATAATACTTCAAGATTAATGTGTTGAAGTTTAAAATATGGTTATTAAGGCAAATTTATAGTTTATTACCTTATATCATTAAAATCTTTAGTTTAAAGTAATGAAAACGGCCTCGACTTTAATCTCATTAAATATTTTAATTTATTTAAAAATTTAATATTTCGAAATCATTATTTAAATTGTCAAAAATAAAATATATGCTCTTCTATTTTTTGCAAAATGATTATCTATAATTTTATATCATTCGATTTTATTATTAGAAATTTACGAAAAAATATTGTCAGGGGATTAGCGTTATTTTAAATATTCGTTTTGCATATTTGCTTAGATCCTTAACATTTTCCCCCAATTTCTGCTTTGGCAATGACTATTCACAAATAACAGGGAGGTACTTATGATGCTATTGTCTACGAATACGATCGCAAACATCCTAGAGAATTAGTATACGTAGCTTTAACAAGAGTAACGATGATTCAAGGTTTATTTTTGGTTTTCAAGAAAATATTAGCAGCAGCTTGAAATTTTGGATTGGTAGAACAGGAACACCTCTAAATGCTTCAGAAACAGATAAACATCATAAAAGATCAACAAGTCATCGAGAGGATCTTACGTTAGAATTGAAAAGGTTACAAAACAATACACTACAAACGGTCACCAAAATTTTTCTAGAATTCATCTCCAACAAGAAAGGATTATTGATATTTTTATTCAATTGTCAAAGTTTGCATGCGCATGCAGCTGACCTAAAAATGATGCTATCGTAAAAAAGACAAATGTTCTGCTTTTGTCAGAAATTCGTATGAAAAACTAAGAACCACTTGATATTCCGAATTTCAACTTTGTTGTAAGTTCTAAAAGACCCAAAGTTCCAGCAGCAGGCGTAGCTATTTATCACAATTACTCAAGATACGTCACACTTCACATATGGACATGCATACTAAATTTACCGGAAGCATTTTGGTGTTAATGTTTCTGATATAGGTGAAATATGCGTTGCTCGTTGCGATTCCGAGAATGGGCAATACATATTAATGGTTGCCATTTATATTTCACCTGGAAAATCTATGAGACAGATAGAACAATTTTTATTCGAAAATTTGACGATTTATACAAAAGAAGGTTCTGAAATACTCGGAAAAAGATTTGGTGAAAAATATGATAATGTACCGATGACTTTAAGTGGAGACTTCAATATTAACTTTGCAGATGATAAAAATCTACCACTCATTGAATTTCTAAATGAAACACTTAATTTAAATATGTCCAATGATCGAAATCTCAGTACTACAAAATATAAAAAGACGATCGATGCAGTTTTAACGTGATACTTAGATAAATTTGAATCAAACATTTTCCTTTCTTACTTTAGTTATCATATGTCTATTGTATCTTTTTTTAGAACCAAATGAAATAATTGAAAGTACAAAAAGTCTAAGTATTGTTGAAATTAATGATAACAATGATGCAAAAAATTAAAATAATTATTGTATATTAATTGTTATTTCAATTGAATTGTATTTATATTTTGTCATGATCTTGTACAGCCCGTAATCTATTTGAATAATAAAAAATGCATCTAATTGTTACTCGGAGTGTCAATAGATGTGAAAACCCAATTGATGTTGATAATTTTAATTCAAACATTATGAAATTTTAATACTAAAAGTTTTCACTTGTATCGGCAGTCTATCTAACTGCCCATTTGTTTCCCCTTGTAATCGATTGTTTAGAAGTAGGACTCCAGAAGGACAGATAATAGAATCCACTTTAAGCTATCCCTTGAATTGAGAAACACGAGGAGATTCGAATGGGACATTACACAGAAGCTTTGAGTTGGAGTGCTTTGGATTCCAACATATATATCCACTACCTATAGAAAATAAATATCTTTCTGAAAACAAAATCGTTGATTCCAAAGCAATTTTCTTCATTCCAAACCATAGGAAGAAGAAATAGAAAGTTAGATTTTGGGATTCAAACCCAAAGCAGTTGTTCAAAAGCGCGCTCTATTTTTTGACGTATCCTACTGTCAGGAGAATGTTTAAATAACATTAATCACTTCTGAAAAAAAGCTTCGAATACTAATTGTAAATCTTGGTCATCTCCAATGCGTTTCATTTCGGGTCTAAAGAAACGTGTGCACGATAAAAGCACGTTTGAAACCACGTGACTCCTGGAAACGATGTTTGCAGAACTAATGTTAGAAATATCTTTAAAGGCTTTGTGCTGAAAGGCCTTTTCTAATTAATTTTAGTTAAGATAATGAACAATTATATTTTTACTTGAATTTATTTACATTCCCAGAGTCCTTGAACAGGATTCTAAGAATGACGAGGGTAGATATCTGAAATTACGCGAAACGCGTCACAGTTTTTACTCTGTTAAGCAAGAGTCAATAAATTTGAAGTCTAAAATTATACATGTAGAAGTAAAGGACGAAATAGAAAATGGATTTTCCGTCTCTATGACACTATTTGTTGCACACAAAAAAAAATCAATCCGTCTTTTTCTAAATCCAATAAATGTTCTAGAATTCTTCTAATAAGAAAAAGGAAAATTTTCTTTTCTCTTTATTTATAGAACATCGAGTCGGGTTGAAGCAAATTTCAGTCAAAAAGGGAAGAGTAGTATTTTTAATGCTTTCATTGGATGTCAACAACGCGAACAGACAAAACAAAGCTAGATTACATTTAACACCCTAAAGATATCACATATTTCTACTACTAATACAAAATCAAGAAGAGAGGTCTCCCGCGCAAAAAATACAAACTAGGCAACTTAATAAAAAAAAAATTTCGCGATGATTTTCATTTTTTTTTTTACCAACTAAATAAAAAGGGCGGAATAATTTGTATATAAATTTCTTTAAGAATTTTTCCATTTCTAAAATATTTAGAAAAAGGAAATAATTAATATTGCTTATTAATTTCCCCAATGAAGGAGAAAATAAGTTGTATAAATTTAAAACCAATGAACAAAATTCTTTGTATTTTACATTCTGCGGAATTTGAATGTTAATAGAAATTTTGAACACAAAACTGAAATAAGTCTTCTAAAAAAAGAACTGTAAATTTCTTTAAATTATATATATATATATATATAAATATCCTAACAAACTCATGATTAAAGAAATTCATACATAAATAGGTGCAAAGCAGCCACATAAATGCATGAAATATGTATGGAAGAAATTTATATAAAATATAGAACATAACAGGAAATAAAAAAATTTAAAAAAAAAATTAAGATCAAATCTAATGAAATACAAATAAGAACCTAGCGAGTCAAAATGCAATTTCGGACTTAGGACCGAATAAGTGGGGTTAAACTAGTTTGAAGGCGCCAACCTTCCCCCTTTGCAACTCGGTAGGAAAGACCAAAATAAAATAAATAGAAATTTAAAGTATAAAAATTCTAAGTATAAAAAATCCAAATTATAAAAAATCCAAAGTATAAAAAATCTCATAGAAATATGAAAGAACAACCGACTACTATTAAGCAAAAAATTCTCCCAAAATGTTTAAGAAGAAAAATATCAAAAAAATTACCCAGTAAAAGGATTCTTCCAAAAAGATTTTAAAACTTCTGCTCACAGAGCTTATTCCAGGAGATCCAACACTCTTGAAACCGATGGAAAGCTTTTATATGTTGTGATAAAAATCTAAATTGCACTTAAACGCATCCTTTATACCAGCTTGTAAGGAAGACGCCAAGAAAGATTACATTCAAATTTGGTAGGCTATAACTTGGTTGGTTGTCACAAATGTAGAAAATTGGTTGGTTGTCAAAATGTAGAAAATTGGTTTGGTTGCTAAAAATGTAGAAATTTTTCATTTTATAAGATTTTTAAGAAGGGTGTGGAAAAAATAAACTGTGTGAAGAGTGTTAAAACAGAATCTTCACAGCAAAACCACTAAAATGCTGACTTTGAAATCCTATTGTTGTATGGTGGTTTTGAAATCAGAAATAGCAAGACGATTAATGTATTTGTGATGAATATATGTTCTTAAGAAGTTAAAAGGATAGTCATGATCTAAGCAGCATTGGAAGAATTTCTTGATATTATTAAATTTATCTATTTTGTTGGTAGTTAAGTTATCAGTCCTAAGTAAAAAATTCAAAACAATATTTCTGTAAATTGATAGATGCAAATTGCTGTTCCATACAGGAATTTTAATTACATGGAAACTAAAAGAATCTATTTTGTCATAAATGTTACAGACTACTCTATTGTCAATAAGATGCAAGTCTAAATCTAGGAATTCAACCATATTAGAGTTAAACCTAGTTTTAAGAAGGTTGAGATTGTCAGGGTAGAACATAATATTTGGTTTGAATTCACTATTTTTACCAAAAATTATTATATCATCTATATAACGGTATAATAAGAAAGATTCATCAAAAATATGATCAATTTCAAAAAAATGTAAATATAGGTTAGCTAAACTATTACTGGCAGGACCACCCTGAGGTAATCCTCTGATCTGTTTAAAAAGATTTTGATCAAATGCTATGAAATTTTCTTGTAAAACAAGATTAACCAGGATATCAAATTTTTCCTTTTTCATTGAATTATGCAATTCATATTTATCATAAATGTAGAACTCTAATCATATCATCTATATCAATAGAATTAAAAAGGTCCTCGAAGTCAAAGCCGTGCATGGAACAAACTGTCATATCCTTCGTGACTCTAACAATCTCTAAGCTATTTTTAATTATTGCTGTGTGTTGAAAGCTATCGATAGTATTTTGAAGAAGGGATTGTAAAATCTTCCCAGACTTCGTTATATATGTATTATACCCATTAGTAATACTACGGAATTTTATTGGATTTTTGTGGAATTTTGGTGTTAAAAAAATTCGTGGGTATTTAATAGTTTTGAGATGAATATTTAATCTTTTGTTTAAAGCCAAAAGACGATTATCATGGACGAAATGCATGGAAGTTCAATTTGTATCAAAGTTCAAAATGTTCACTTTTTCTTGAGTGGTTGAAGTAATTCTGGTTACCACTATAAACGTTGCATCATAAAAGTACACACTATATCAAAAATAAACACTTGAACTGGAATGTAAACAAAAATAAGATTCAAAAACATAATTGTAGTATAAAATACCATCAAGGACAAACATCAAAGGAACATCTAAGTTTGTTTCAAAATAAAATAATAGACTTTGTCTAAAAGTAAACTTAATAATCTCAGTATTTTAGACTATTAAGGAAGGGGAATTTAATTCAAACTCTTCCCTGTTTCCATCCAAGAGTACACACTTCTCCAAAACTGAAACAGAATACTGAGATGTAAACAGGAAAAAATTTGAACTGGATTGGAAGGTGGACCCATGTTTCGCACATTTATAAGATCTGTATTCATTTCTCATTGTGATATTTCACAACAACATTTTTTAAAAAAAAAGAAAAATTATCCTAAGAGTGGAAAGAAGGGGGTCCACCTAAGAGGGGTAAAAGGACAATGGTCTGGTTTTGTGTAGCTGTGTGTGAATTTTTTGGTTATTAAAATGATTATCATTCGTGACTTAATTTTAATTCTTCAGGAGGATAATAAGTTCTCAATTTTGACACGTGAACAATTTCAGTAGGTTTTTTGGTTAAAGCATTGGGTTTGGTTATTTCATAATTTACATCTGACAATTTTTGTACTATTTCATAGGGGCCGGAAAAAACTGGGGATAATTTTCTACGATTTGGATAATTAAATTCTTCATACATTACAATGTCACCAGGTTCAAAGGGAGAATCAATGAAACGAGCATCATATTTAATTTTGTTTTTCTCATGATATTTAATAGTGTTTTCTTTTGCTAATTTTCTGGCTTCTTCAACTGGAGGGTAAAATTGATTTTGAGCTAAGGGAGGTGTATATGGTAAACTGCCAAAGAACAAATATGCAGGAGGGAATTTTGTGACTGAGTGAGGTGTTAAATTATATTCATTAATTACTTGTTCTAAAAGTTTAGTCCATGGAATTTTGGTAGGAGAATAATTTACTTTACATCTTAATTTAGTTACAATAGACTGATTAACACGTTCACATTTTCCATTTGTCTGAGGATGATGAGAAGTAGTTAATAAATGTTTCACACTATAATTTCTTAGAAAGCGTTTAAATCTAGATGAGGTAAAAGCACCATTTCTATCAGTTAACAATTTACTGGGTATTTGAATTTGGAAAAGTTGTTTCAAACAATTTGTATAGGTTTCTGTTGTTTCACTTTTGGAAGGAAAAGCCTAAACATAGCGAGTTGCATGATCTATTATTAAGTGGAGAAATTTTTTAGTAGAATTATAATAATTAAATCCACCAACAGTATCAACAGAGATACACTCAAAAGGTTGATCTGTGGGAGGTACAGCCTGTAAAAGGCCAAATCTTTTTTGCCTTTTCTTCTTATTTAATTGACATACATCACAATGTTTAACAAATTTTGAAATATCTATGTTAATATGAGGCCAGTAGTATTGAGGAGTAATTAAATTTATCATTTTTTGAGTACCTGGGTGTCCAAATTGTTCATGCGCATTTTGCAAAATTTTTCTTCTTAATGAAAAAGGTACAACAATTTTAAACAGATTTTTCTTTTTAAGGACAATGACATCATCAACTTTCTTATATTTAGGACCATTTACATTGTCTAAATTTTGATATGTTTTTATCTCATCTAATTCAAGTAAATGTACAGAGTGCTGGATATATTGAGTAATAGGATGTCTCGACAACATGTCAGCTTCAACATTATTAGTCCCTTTTAAATATTTTACTTCATAATCAAACATGCTTAATTTTAAAGACCAACGAAATAACCTACCCCTTAAATTTTTCACATTTTTAAGCCAAACAAGAGCAGCATGATCAGTGTGGATTATGAATTTTTTACCATGTATATAAATAATAATAAAACTTATCAAGAGCATCTACTATGGCCAAACATTCCAATTCTGTGATACAATAATTTTTTTCATAGTCACGTAAAGTTCTAGAATGATAAGATATTGGGTGAAGAGTACCAGAATTATATATATATCTGGCTGTTTTAAAACTGCACCAATTGCACTTTGAGAAGCATCACAGAACACATGAAGAGGTAATTTAGGATCATATAATTGTAATACAGGTTTAGTTGCTAATTTATTTTTTAACAATTCAAAGGCTGTTTGACATTCAGCAGTCCAATTCCATTTTGTTTATCTTTCTTTAAGAGTTGATTTAAAGGTTCTCTAATTTTAGCATATGAATCAATGAATTTGTTGTAAACATTTACAGAACCAAGAAAACTTTGAAGTTGTTTTACATTTTTAGGGAGCTGTAATTTTTTAACAGTTTCAATATTTTGATTATCTGGTGTAATGCAACCTTCTTTAATTTCATAGCCTAAAAAATTTATTTTATTTTTTGCAAAAACACATTTTGAGAATTTTAGTTTAATGTTTTCCTCCTCACAAATTTTGAATACTTTTCTTAAATGAGCATAGTGCTCCTCTAAAGAATTTGAAAAAATAACTATATCATCAAAATAGTGACAAGCAAAATTTGAACATTTATGTTTAGTTAGAATTTTACGAATAACGCGATTAAAAATTGCAGGGGCATTTCGAAAACCAAAAGGGAGAACTTGAAATTCATATAAACCTTCAGTTGTAATAAAAGCTAATTTTTCTTTATCTTTATCGTGAAGAGGAATGTGCCAGTAACCACTGGCAAGGTCAAGAGTAGAAAAAATTTTAGCATTATTTAATTTATCTAGCAGGGAGTCTATTCGAGGTAAGGGTTCTGCCTCTGTTTTACAAATTGCATTCAGTTTTCTGTAGTCAATGCATAGTCTTGTTTTTTGTTTTTCATCTCTTTTATAAGCCAAAGTAACAGGGGAAGAATAACAACTAGTTGATTCCTTAATTAAACCTGCAGCTAGTAAATTTTGAATTTGTTTAGTAATCTCAGCTTCTGAAGTAGCTGATGTTCTGTATGCTCTTTGAGAAATTGGGAGATCTGAAGTTAAATTAATTCTAGGGGGTTCCATTCTTATTTTACCTACATCATATTTATTTTTTGAAAAAACATGGGAGTATTCTGAAATAAGTTGCACCAGGTTAGGAGATAGTTCTTTGACAATCAGAGGTGAAAAAATTTCCTCTGAGGTACTGACTAAATCTTCCTGATTAGGTTTAGGTTTGTTTACATTTTCCTGTATGTGTAAAGACATTTGTTTGTTGATTTTGCTAGAGTTATTTACAATAATTTGTCCATTTTGTAACAATTGGTTATGTTCACAATCAATCATAAATTTATATTGGCTACACTCTGGTAGTCCTAGGATAATATAAGGTAAACTACTTTTAATAATATACAGATTTATATTTCGTTCAATTTGTCCTATTCTTAGGAAAGTTTTGCATAGTTGATTTAATTGAAAATTGCCATGGGCTTGATTAATATATATAGGCCTAGTTCTTTGTTTTGTTAGTTTAAGTTTATTTACAATATCTGCAGAAATTAAAGATAAGGTGGATCCAGTGTCAATAACAATATTTACATTATTTTTTACTGTAAAAGGTAAATTGTTCAAGTTAGCTAGGCTTGGCAATGGTGAGACGTGTCCGGATACTTTTAATTGTAAATATGCTAGGCCAGGGGCCTCAGTAGAAGGTTGTTGTCTCTGGTTTGGGATTTGTTGATTACTAACAGGGTTCCCCGAGCTCTGAGAAGCAGTGTTAGTAGCCAACGATGAGTCACAATTATATGGGGTTTGTCTTAATTCGGTTTGATTAAATGGACATTGCTGCTTCCAATGGTAAGCATTGAGAATGCCTTGTCGAGTACAAAAACTACATGGTGTTGGTGGCATTCCATTTTGAAAATGTGTGTGGTGGTTGGGTCTAAATCCTCGATTGACAAAATTGTGAGCCTGATGATTTGGGAGATGTTGGGGACGCATTCTGTTAAAATTTTGAAAATTTGGTCTAAAAGAGTTATTTGGAGGTCTGCAAGCATTTTGTGTTGGTCTATAACTATTTGGTTCTGGTTTAGTTGCTTGTATTTTCATTAGGCGGGTAGCTACCTTGAGCCATTCTGTAGGTGAGGTGGGAGGGTTAATGGTCATTAATTGTTTAATATTTGGTGGGCATTCCATCAGTCAGTCCTTCCAAAATGAGTTGGGGAGATAGACCTAATTGTCTACCACGATTTAGTTTCTGGTGAAAATATTCATCTAAATTATTTCTTAGCTGGTGTTGAGAAAAATCTGACAAATTTACTATGTTCGGTTTTAAGAAATTTTCAATAAGGATATTGCACAGATCATCAAAATTAGAAATATTAAGGCAAGAATTAACATAATGGGTTAGAGCAGAACCTTTAAGGTATTTAGAGATATTAAGCATTTTCCAATCATTGTCTTTATTACTAATTTTGCAGGCATTATTAAAATACTCTAACCATGCTTCTATTCTCATTCCATTTTCGGGGTCAAATGCAATTAAAAAGGGTTCACTGGGAATTTTTTTTTGATTTGTATTACTATTTATAGCTAAATTGGGTTGATTATTAGTTTCCATTTTAAAGCCCGATCTGAGAATCATATAAACTTAAAATTTTAGATAATTCTTAAAAATTTTGAAGTACAAAACAAAAATACCAAAAATATAAAATTAAAAATCAACACAAATCAAAAATTTGCAGTTACTAATAATCAATGTTCAAAATCAAATATGAAAAAAATTTCAACACAAATCAAAATTTTGCAATTACTAATATTAGTCATAATCAATATTCAAATATCAAACATGAAAAAAAAAACTTAAATTTCTTACTTAAATAAATATTGTTTTATTAAACTTAAAACAAGCATTGCAATGCTATTAAAAATATGCCAAATAAATAATACTTAAAATAAATTTAAAGTGAAATAAAACAACAGAAAATATGCATTATTAATTATCTTAAAATTTGAAAAAGAAACAGATCGATGATGGCCATTTTTTATTTTTTGTACACAAAACTTGAGATTTTGGCGCTGTGAAGAATTTGAGGAATGGAACACTCTCACGAAGCTGAAACACAGAAGTAACGGGGATTTTCCCGTACTTGTTATCAGGTGAAAAGGGGAATACCCTTTGGAGGCTTCAATTCGCTCACTTTCGCATTTCCTTAGTAGAATTTTCACTTTTAGGATTTTACTTGACGATATTTCCCGCGTTCCCAGCAGGTTATTTGATCCTGCCGGCTTTTGTAATAGACGTTGGCCGTTGAAAGGTATTCGTTATACGATGGCCGTTGACATGATTTCTTTGTAATACGACGATGTTGTTGGAATGGATTCTTTATATGAGATTGATTAACAGTAAGGTGATTGAAGAAACTTGTTTATTCTTGAACACATATAAGTAAGACAAGGACGACACATAGATGTACGTAATCACAAAAAGACACACACAATACACAAACACTAGATGCGGCAGACTACATGATGACAAAAAGCGAAGCGAAAAAAGCGCGCGTAACCGTGTGTTCAGAGCCTTTATAGTGGTGGTGAAGGTAGTACGACTCTTTTATAACAGGAGTCGTGATTGGCTGCAAATGAGCGGGAGCAATTAGATTAAGATTAAGATTACGCGGTCGTACAATTAGATTAAGATTATAACAGTCAGAGGCGAAAGAACTAGAAAATAATTTGACGGGGTACAGTTAAGGAGAATTAGAAGAAGTCATTACATATATATATATACTTTTAAAATTTCTATATTTAATTTTTAAATTTATAGAAAATAAAAAATTCCATCCAGACATAAACGATTAATTTTTAATAAAATATATTATTACAAAATTACATAGCTAGAGGCGCCATCTATCTATAAACTGTATAACTGAAAAAACTTTTTTTATTTAACTGTTATATAACTTTTTATAAATTTAAGAGGGTAACTTAGTTCTATACAATGTTTAATAAAGTTATTAATATTTAAATATATATTAGATTTATCACTAACTAATACCTTGTTACGATAAATATAATTCAAAATAATATTTCGATATATTGAGATGGATAAGTTTGAATTCCAGGAGGGAACTTTAAGAATGTTAAAATTAAAATCATCTCTTTTATCATAAATATTGCTATGTAATTTATAGTCCTTAATATATAATGATACTTCCAAGTAATTAGTTGTAACAGGATTATTATTAATTTTAAGAAGCTTTAAATATTCCGGATAAAAATTGATATAGGGATTATAATTATTATTTTTACCAAAAATAATTAGGTCATCTATGTATCTAAAAATGTAATAATCATTATTAATAATATAATTATTTTCGTAAAAGTGTAAATATAAATTAGCCAAACTATTGCTAGCAGGGCCACCCTGAGGCAAACCTTTGGTTTGTTTGTACAGAGAACCATTAAAATTAATGTAATTTTCTTTTAGGACAAAATTTATTAGAGTTCTAATTTTTTGTAAATTAATATTAAGGTTATAATTTCTGTGATTATCCAAAATTACCCTAATTACATCATTGATATCAATAGAGTTAAAAAGATCTTCAAAGTCATAACTATGAACTGAATAAGTATTTTTATCTTTAAAAAAATCTATAATTTCTTTACTATTTTTAATTATAGCTTTATTACATTGCTTATTGATGAATTCTTGCAAAATATTGTGCAGCATTTTACCTGCATCAGTGATATAAGTTTTAAAACCATTTGTTACTGTTCTAAATTTAACAGGATTTTTATGAAATTTAGGTGTTAAAAATATATATGGAAACTTAATCTTATGAGTGGGAACATTCAATTTCTTGTATATAGCAGTGATTCGATTAGTAATTTCTTTATCTGACAATTCCAATCTATTGAAAGATTTATTGTTTAAAAAATGTTCATTAATCATAGTATTATAAAAATACTTACAGATAATAGCATAATTACCAGGCACTTTATCTATGTAAACAATGATAAAATTCTTTTGTAAATCATAAATTTTATGTTTTACATCTTTATAAGTGAGTACTGGTTTAGAACAATAGCTAAATTTCATCAGGTCTTTTAAAATATTGTACTTAAATTCATCAAATGCCTCTAAAGGCAAACCATATTTAACTGCAGATTTAGTAATGAAATTATTTATATCATTATTAATTTGATTTTTAACAGTATTATTGTTGCTAGAAATTGTTAATCTAAAACTAGTGCCTTTACTCATGATATCTTTTAAAATTCCATTCTTGACTATATTTAAATTGCCAGTTACTACATGTTTGTGATAGCTATCAATAAATTCATGATAGTTCTTACATTTACAGTCATCTATGTCAAGAGAAGGTGAGCTATTATTGTAATTAAAGATAAATCTGCCCATCGTTTTATTATATTTAAAAGCTTTTTTAACTATTACATTCCTAACAGGAAAAAGTGACAAATGTCTATTAAAAACACTAGAAAAATTAACTTTATCAAATGTATTATTCATGAATAATAAAGTGCAGTATTCTGTAGTAGGTTTATTAAATTTATTGACATTTATATTGAATTTATTAAGTAAAAAATTATTAATGTCTTTTATGATGTGAACTGCATGACACACCTTAAAGCACTCATTATTTAAAATTTCATCCAACAGTACAATTTCCTTTTTATTAAGACCAAACATGAAGTATTTGATCTGCTTGATATTAAAGTTTAATTCAAAATCATTTATAATAGCTTTAATATTATCAATTACAGAATTCTTATCTCTGTTTTTCCTTTTAGTTCTATTGCTCCTTGAGTTTCTTTTAAAATTCTTAACTGAATTGGAAGCAGTATAAAAAAATTCTTTGTTATTGCTCTGTGACATAATTTGGAGTGTGTTTTTAGCAAGGTATAAAACATTAAGACCATATGGATATATTGTATTAAAACTTCTGATAAAATGATTTTCCCACCATAATCTGTGCTTAGTATTTGGTACGATTTTAATAATCGACAATTCAACATTATTAAATCCATGCATTTGAAAGTGTCTGAGCTCAATTTTATTAGAATTGTTGGTATAACTGAAGTTTTTAACATCATGTCTATGTTGATTAATCCTAATATTAATAGTATTTGAGGTCTGTCCAATATATTTATACCTACAGATTTTACAATTTAATAGGTAAATACAATTAAAAGTTTTACATAGTTTAAATTTAGATTCACAGTCATATTGATCATTGTCCATCATAGTGCAAGTCTTACATCTACTATCATTACATTTGTTGAATCTCAACTTAGTACTAATATTAGATATATTGTTTATATATTTGCTTGAGGATAATTTGTCCTTATTTACATGTAAATTATTACTATTAATGTAAATTTTATTATCATATTGAATATATATGAGACTCTTCATTAACAAGAGTTTAAAAAACAAAGTCTGTTTAAAAACTAATAATAATTGAATTATTACAAATAGCTTTATAAAATCGACACATTGTTTTCTCGTAGGGCGATGAAAAGCATTTATGGTGATAATGAAATATTAAATAGTTTCAGATGAGAGTCAACAAAGTTAAAGTAATTTGAATAGAGTAAATGATTTAATTTAAGACTTCTTGTATGGCGAACCAACTAGCTTAGAAATGAAGCAATCAACATTTAGTTGTCACATGATTCTAATTTTTATTTATCAAATCAAGTAAAGGAATACAGAGAGAGTTTCTGATTTTTATAAGATTGTGTGTGTATTCAATACCTTTCAAAATATTAATTAAAAAGTTTAATAAAGGCAGTTTTGTTCTTAAGCTTAAATTAATACACAGCTTCTGTTTATGCATTAAACAATTGGAACTTGTATTTTCTACCATTAAAAAAATTGACGCATTAGCTTATAAATTGTAAAATAAGCTACGTTTTAGCACTTTCTTATGAACAAGTGAAATATTTTTAAATTGTGAACATTTATTAGAATTTTGATGGCTTGCTTCGTAATGTTATTCCAGCTACCCTCGGCAAGAGGATGATGTTACACTCATGTCCATAAATTAAGGATAATAAAGTTCAAGCAAAGAAAAAGACAGAAGAAAAACAAATTTGACTTATTTGTAAAGTCTACTTATTAAACAAAAGGTAAAAAGCAAAAAAGATTCTATATGTTGACATAATTAATAAAAATTGCGATTTTTACTCCCTGGAGCAAATTTCAAAAAAAGAATCTAGTTACAAAAAATAGTATAACATGATTAGTATGATGGTTAATACGGAGTTTGTCTCCCGGACGATGCAATACAGGCCTTACAACGCCTACGCATGCTGAGTATCAAATTATCAATCTGATCTTGGGGAATATTACACCACTCATCAAGCAATGCCCTCCGAAGTTCCGGTAGACAGGTGGGAGGGGGTTGACGGGCTGCAATTCGTCGGCCAAGCATATCCCACACGTGCTCTATTGGATTCAAGTCCGGTGAGTATGCTGGCCAATCCATACGGGTGATATCCTCCTATTGAAGGCATTCGTCTAAAATGTTTGCACGGTGAGGACGGGCGTTGTCATCCATAAACATAAATTCAGCATCCACGGCGCCCCGAAACAGACGTACATGTTGTTCCAGAATGACATCCCGATAGATGTGGCCTGTCATCGTTACCCTCTGAACATGCAGGTCAGTTCTGGAACCAAGAATAATTCCTCCCCAAACGAGCCATCCTGCATCACCGTAACGGTGTCGTTTAATGGTGTTCTCTTGGTGGTAACGGGTACCTGGCAGTCTCCATATGAAAGTCCGGTGAGAATCAGACTGCAAACTAAACCTGGACTCGTCGGAAAACATCACACAAGACCCATGTTGCGGTGTCCACAATGCATGCTCTCTACTCCAGATTAATCGCAGGCGACAGTGAGTTGTGGTAAGGGGAACACATCTGACAGGCCTACGAGCATATAGACCAATGTGCCCTAAGCGTCTGTACACGGTCTGCCTTGAAACTGTCGTACCGGTAGCTGAAGAGAGCTGACGAGATAGGTCTGATGCTGTGCTCCGTCTGTTTCTTTTGGCAGCAACTGCCAAATACCGGTCCTCACTCGGCGTTGTAACTCGGGGGCGACCTGTGCTGTAACATCTACTCACATTACCATCATCTTGGAATCGTTGCCAAAGCCTGGAGATGACACTCTGAGCGATTCCAAGTTCCTCGGATACTTCCAGCTGGGTACGTTCACATTCCAGTCCGATAATTCTACCACGTTAAAAAACATCCAAATGCTTCCTTTGTGCCATAACTATGCGGTTATTGCACTGAAAAGCGTTTAAAGCGCTTGTGAACAATTTTACTTCTTTGCCACCATTCCTTATATACCCCTCTCTTACACTCTCGTCCATTGTGATGTACTATCCGCGCCCTCTGGTGGTTTCCTGTAATTTGCATATTCTTCAAGATGTGTGATAATTCTACAGGTGAAATTTTTATTTTAGAGTTCAATTTCTGTGTGATTCTGAATTATCCTTAATTTATGGACATGAGTGTAATTAAATGTCTTGCTGTGGAAATTTTGACAAAGGTTCCAAATGATGCTCAAGTTATTTCAAGTGTAACATTAATAAACATCGAATCAATTGATTAGGTACAGCCAACTCGCGGCCCACAACGAGCATTTTTGCGGCTCGATCAATAGATTGGCCCACACAATAACGTACCTTAAAATTTCGCCCGAAATAGGATAGATAGTAGCAGAGAAGAGAGATCACATATTGTGTGTGAATTCTTCTTGTTCTTTTAAAAATGTTTTTTTATAATATAATATTCGAAATAAACCAACATTTATATGAATATTGATTTTCTTTGGGGTCCACCTAAAGTTAAACATTGTTTATTTGGCCCAAGTCAGCCTTTGAGTAGGATACCCTTGACGTACAGCAACATCCATCGAATATGTTAAAATACATTTTTTCTAATTCAACTATGTTTCCTTTCAGTCTTCTCTAGTTTATTTTTTACTTGTAAACCCTTTGATTTTATGCTTATGAAAATGCGAGGCAAACGGGCAATTTTTTATTTAAGTTGTCATAACAATGAGCCTCAGTTAGTAAATTACATGAATCGCTTTACCTAAAATAGCTGTGTAAGAATGAATGATAACAGAAAAATTGAGCAAGGAATCATTATTATATAAATTAAGCTCTCTCTTTTTAAACTATTAACTAAAACATTAAAAAATTCATTTTTTTAAAAATTCCTAAAAGAGTTTGAAATGACTTTTAAGGAAGGAGAAAAATTAATTTTAAAAAATTGAGGCAGATGCGACCTTTAAAAGTATTTTAGTTGGCAAAAAAAATCATCCATTTTCCAACACCAAAACCTTTTCGGGCTGCTACTTTTTTTTTATACCTGTGTAGTTGTTGTATAAAATGTGTAGTTATAGAGAAATCATTTGAGTATCAAACTGAACGCGGTACTCAGTAAAGCAGAAGCAAATCTATTTGAAAAGACGAAATTCTGAGGTCACACAAAAGAGAGGTAGATAAATCAGGAAAAATACTGGAAAGATGAATTAACTGCACATAATATCTCGAAACATATTTCCATTGACTCTAGATAATTTTGAGCAATATGTTTTATAAAGAGTTAGTTAAATACTGAATGTGTGTGATGTGGGGGGGGGAGAACCAAAGTATCTCGATGTGCTTTTATAATATTATTCCTCCAAAATAGAGCACCTGAAATAAGGCAATAGAGAAATAAGTAATCAGAATATTTCGTAAAAATTAGACAAAAATGTTTTGAAATTACAGAATGATTTCTTTCGTATTTCAGACGGGCCTGGAGATTGGAGATCCCTGCTCTTTCAGCTTCAATTGTTTGAGTGGTTGTTGTTTAAAAGAAAAGAACGGTAAGACTCGTTGCCGTAGGAAGACAAGGAAAGACGAACGGTGCTCTGTGGGACAAATCAAACTGGACATGTACATGGATTACTGCCCTTGTGAACTGGGGAATAGTAAGAATCCTTTCTGAATATTTTCACTGAGTAAAAAATCGATTGGCGCGAATTATTTTCAGTCATTCCAACTTTGGCATGGAGAAAAATTCAATTTGAAAATCTCTTATTAATATCAAAGCTCTCTATAGAATTCTCATCAAATCAATTTTTTTTATTAGTTCAATGAAAACACTAGAATTCTTTTACATAATCATGCTATTTAAAGAGTTATTAAATGTAATTTTTTATTTGTATGCATGACATATTAATGCTCAAAATGATTTCATAGGGGAAAAATAACGTAAGAGAATAAAATTTTAACTAAATGTCTTAATTTTTTTGCAAAATACTTTCAGAATGGCGTAAATATTTAGTAGATGGTTTATCGATTTCCCTTTCCTTTCTTTATAAATATCTTTCATAATCTGGAATTTTTTTATTTTAAAAAAGTTACTGCAAAAGAGTAGAAAAAAAATTCCGCTTAAGTATCATCCTACACAATTCAGATATTGTTTATCAGCGAAAGTTTTGATGTGTTTCAAAGAAATAGAATATTTTTTTTAAAAAATTCCTCCCATAAACAGCACAAATAATGCATGCTATAAATGAAAACAAATATAAAAATTTACGTAATAAATCCCTTTTTTTTACCAAAACTTTTGGATTTGTAATTGCTTTTCTTTTTACTAGAGCTTTGATTTAAATCAAACCCACCGACGAAAATCTTATTTACGGGAGGTATAATTTGACTGTAATAACCAAAACAGCGAAGGAATGACAGAGACGGTCTATAGAGTAGATTTTCGTTCTCAGTTGAGTGCAAATTAGTTGCATTTGAAGGGAAGAAAATTGTCGGGTTCTATGTTTTGCTCGGCCTTGAGTTCACCATAACTTATAATAATTGAAAGAAAGCAAATAAGTTCCCATTTTGCAGGTGTATCCCGATTTCTTGTTGGAAAATAATGTGTGATTTTTCGTTGAAAAACACGAGGGTGAATGAAATTAAAAGAGAGAATTCCTATTCGAATCCAATCGTAAACTTTTTCAAAAAACAAAGGAATAGCATTCATGAGTGACGAAAATATATTCGATTCACGGTCCACTCATCATTTGAGTAAGACTAGAAATAAGCTAAATATCATTTAGCATATGAATACAGTAGAACGTCGTTTATCCGAATCAATTGGGACCGGACACCTTTCGGATACGCGATTGTTCGGATAACCGAAAGCGATCCATGCAGTATATGAAACCTGACACTATACGAATATTGAAAATCATCACATGCGGGAAACGTGCTTGAAGAAAAAGCAAAATAGGTGCAAAATGCCGCAATTTTACGTTTATTGTGGAAAATAATCACTTATTTTTCGCTGTACAATTGTAGACCATGTTTTCTTTGCAAGATCTCCGATTCTCTTGAGCAGCAGTAGTTGAGTAGGACAGCACTCTGATGGTTATTCGTACCACTCCATATCTATCTCTAACGCAAAAAACGCGTCAGCATTTGATGGACCCTTGCTACTTTCGTTGTTGTTGTTCTCGTCTTCATCCGTTTCATCGTCGACTGGGCCGGATTCTTCTTGCACGAAAATCCCAATCTCGTCATCATTTAGCATTTAAAATCCACAGTCTTCTGCATCGCATACCATCCAGGTTTCTACACCAACGAAACTCAACAAAAGAGCACAGATACATCCCCTCTCTGGAAACAAACTGACCTAATACTCCGCGCAGATGTTTATCAAATCACACAACTGAAATTCCCCAAATGTCCCTCACCTAGGGTTTTCCCGTCATTTTTTACCTCACGCGAAACAACTTTTGTGCATTGCTCGGTTTAAAAACTTATCCGGACTTTGGTCCGGATAATAAACGTTCGGATAAACGACGTTCTACTGTAGTAAATATAAGACCTAACATCGAATAGAATAGATTCAATTCGGTTTTGGTTTGGTTTTTGTCTGAATCTGTTTCTGTGTAATTTATCTGAAATGCAGATGGAATACTTGGAAATTGTTAGAACAAAAAATATCCTTTCGTTCCAAAAATTCCTTTGCATTCTTTGCTGCCTATAATAACTGTATAAATTTGAATTCTTCAATACATTTCTTAGTGGCTGAAATTTTTTTCTGATATTGCTATTTGTATGGAAGAGATTTTTGTCAATTTCTTCGGAAGAATTTGAGAATTGTAAACTTGATATGCGAGAATGTTTTAGGTTGTGATTTTATTTTTTTCTACCTATTTTATTGCAGTTAATAGTGGGATTTTTTCAAACAGCTGTTTGAAAATGAAATCACTTAATCATTTGCCGCCTACTTTCTTTTGGGCGAGTTGCTTTTCTGTCAGGAAATTATTTAGTAGAGAGACTATCCTACGTTGAAGAGATTTTGTTTCTTTGTGTAGTCTTGCGACATGTGCTTCAACTGGGAATGTCACGCATTTTCAACTTGACGATAGGCGTTTATATTTTTGCTTGTAACGCGCGAGTATTTCCTTTCCAAGTGTTTTTCTTTAATCTCTTCTCACAAAGAATCTCTCATAAAATTTATTCAGTTAGAAAAGTGCTCCAAAATTCTGACTTTGTTATCTTGAGAGGATAGTAAGTTTTATTTTTTACACTCCTCATTTTTATCTCAGTAGATCCATTTTTTTTCATACATATTTCGCTTTCTATACAGTAATGTATCTCTGTATGACTAAGTGAAAAAAGGCCTAATATTTTGAAAATTTCAAAATTCTTATTGAATTACAACTTCACAAATCTTGATGATTTTTCTGTCTGAAAATGTGTACCGCATTTAGTTTTTTGCATTAGGCCAAAAGGAAACTGAATAAACAAAATGCAATGGTTCAAAATATATCCCCAGTCCTGAAAAAATATAGAAATATTGAAAAAATAGATACTATGATATGTAAGTTACCGATTTGTAAAAGAGACAAAATAATTCACCACAAAGAACCCAAAATCATTTAATCACTTTAATAAAATATTTTGCAAGTGTAAAAAGTGACCTGCACGAATAAATTCGTTAATATTTATGCATTTTTTATTCCCATTTATTATGGTTTTTGTCTTTATCGCAACGAATGAATCAAACACATTTTTTTCCAGAATTTTGCTCGGATGATCCTGAGGCCAGATGCTTAGGCTGATATTTGACAATGCACGGATCCACATCATTTTGTAAAGTTTAATCTTATTTATAAATACGTTTTGATATCAATTGATTTCGTTCATCAACCATTTGGATTCATTTCTTTACTGTTTGGATTTTTATGTGATGACATTTTTATGTATACTGAATACGTTTATATTAAAAACTTTTATAAAAACAAATATTGATAGCATGTTTAATTTACTGAAACCCAATTTTTTAAGCAAATTCCAAGGAAAATATTTTACATGATCGAATAGTGTTTTAAGGTGCGTTTACAGGACCTTGTAGTGTCGTGGCCCCTTAATTCCTGGGTAGCGAGTGGAGATCACACAGCTTTGGTAAAATATTATTTTATTTACAGATTAGATTAGGAACTTACCACCATTATTATGGAATCTATCCTTCGCTGCTCCGCCACCTTTCACTGGAGAAAATATCCAGTCAAGATCTTAGTTCTCTGATTTTCCCAATCTCTGCTCCCGTTGCCACACAGCCTTTTCGCAAATCTCTCTTTCTTGTCGCTCAAGTTCAATCGCCGGTGTGACTGCCCTGCATCCTTTTTCGCTAGTCTCGCCGAAGTCAAGGTCACGTTCAGAACGGTCTTTTTAAACCCCTTGGGCAGGCATCTTTCACGTCCCATTAATTTCCGATTGGTGAGAAACACGGGTCGGCACCCTACAGCCTCTGTCTTGGTCCCAACCGCCATTGGTTCTTCAGGGACAAAAGTCTACTAAATAACTACTGGACTAAAATACTCTACCTCGCCGCACCTCATAAACCATACGAAGGGTCGGAAAATCAACCTGTCCCTTCTACACGGAGGATACACTCCCTGGCATTTCTGCCTTTGAAAAGCCGATACTCTAGTCTATTCAAGTGTATCACGGCCACATGCGAGAGGAAACTAAGGAATGGACAGCCATCAAAACAGGTGTGTTCTTTCTATAGATAGCTCTGAAGAAAATGCCCTCTTGTACTCATCTCTGAGTTTTGGAGAAGAAAAAGAGATGTAACATCAAACGTCCGTCTATGAACTGATGCCACAATTGTTTCATCCCTGGGTGTGAGAGAAGAATCTATAGTCCCCTTTGAAGAAGAAAATAACCCATCTGATGTTTCTGTACGCCCCTGGGCATTAAAAATGAAAAGAGAGGAAGCACTGCCATCAATGAGAGACTACGCTACAACCTATAATACTACTGCCATAAGAATACATTATTTATAATTCCAGGAGTTCTCATCCTATGAAGTGTATGAGGCTTTAACATCATAAATTTGTTCATGTTTGAAAATGAATTTTATTAATTTGTGTCATTTTCCCCAAACAATCAAGTTTTTATATTTCCCAAAGGAATTCATTTTTTATGTTACGTTAATGTTTTCTTATTTTCCCCACACATTGGATTCAATTTTCGGCTAAACAATTCAATATAAAATGTTATCGATACAATTCGGTTACTTTTCAAATTGAAACAAAAATGGAGTTTTGTACTATATTCTAGTCACTGAATTTGTTAAGTTTTATCAAAAACTCTGCTAGTAATGTAGGTACGAAACCCCCTAAATTACCTTTTGGTTACTTTTGAATAATAAATAGGCTCATGAGATTTGTCTGAGTAAATACTATCATCTATAAAACAGTATAAAATTCTATAAAATAATTCATTTCTCTTTTTATTATTTGTTAACAAGTATCTCAGAATAAAAATGACATTTTTACAGACAAATTTTGAAAAGTAAAAAAACTTGTTAAATGGGAAACAATATAATATTTCAAAGATGGAATTTATTTTTCTTGCTCCACAAACACAAGCAATTCATTAGGATTATATTCCCGTATCGCAGCAAATGATTTTCATCTTATGCAAACATTTTAAGTTGAGAAACCCAGAAATATGTCATGAAGACAAGTAGTGACGAAGAAATAGTTCTCGAGCTTAATAATTTGATTCTATTTTTCAATTTTTTCTTCAATTCCTGGTTATGCATCAATGGAAAAAATTGCTTTATTTTTTTATGAGTTCGTATTTTTTACAATACGAATTTTTAAAAATAAGTTGATTATTGATAAGAATTCTATTTTTCACCAATTCTCACTTTGATGTTAAATGGAAAAAAAACACGTGGAATCAAAATGTACAGTAAATAAAGCATTTATTGAAACAAAAGATCTTTATTTACATATGACAGGTCATAAAGAAAAAAGAAATTATTTTCCAATACCACAAAAAGACAACATATCCAGCAAAATATCTAATACTCTAGCACCCATACAAAATTATATTCTCAATGTGGATGTTCATTTTCCATCTATATATATATATATATATAACTTGATCAAATACCTCCATTATACGAACATCCATTTAACGAACTTTTTCCAAGAATAGAAGATGAATCTCTGAGGAAATTTAAAATAACTTGATTATTACATAAGTAAATAAAGAAATTGTACTTTCTCAAATCTGGAAATTCAAAGTTTGTCACATAAAAATAGCGAATTACTTGTCTTTTTCTCACCAGAATTTAAAGTTTTTTTTATTTATAATCCTTGGATGAAATTCTCAAATAGAACGGTTACCAATTGTAATAAATAAAATAATAAGAAAGTAATATATAAAACAAAATATTGCAATAATTTAACTTGAGATCGGAAAAAATAAAAAATTAAGTTTCTGTTTCATTGAGTGAAATTTCAAATGTCAATAATATATATATATATGTAAATTTTAACGCACAAATTCGAATTCTTTATTATTATTAGCATATAATGTTTGGGTGGCTTAACAAACAATTAAACTTAAGTCCTTTTCCGAAGACAAAATTCTGAATTCTATGATTGACGAAAGCATTAGCAGAAAAAGACAAATATTTTTCTTCAGTAGAAATAAATATAAGATTCAAAACCAATCCATTCCAGGATCAACTTAATTAAAGAATTTTGTGAGGGGTTGAATTTAACGCAATTTATATTTTCTTTTTAATAGTTTTATGTATGACATGTGGATAAAATATTTAATACTGAATTTGATGTATATATATATAGTTCCAGAAAAATAAAGTTAATACACGTTGGTTGTTCTCTTTCTAGAAAAACTCCAACCTACTATATCAATTCAAACATTTTTGAAAGCTTTACAAATTTAAATCTCTTTAAAAATAAATAGAAAAAATTATGGATTAACACTCGTTTCATCTTTTTGTTTCAAAAAATTAGATTTTTCTGAGCTAAAATACGAATGATTCGAAATAAATATTTCCGTGCTTCAGCATCCTATAATTTAAAACAATTTTTAACCATAAACACTATTTCTAACTTAAATTCATTCGAGACACTAGACAGAACTGAAACATTCAAGAGGCTAGAAAATTCTTTTTTCTTTGGTGAATCAATCGATACAGATTTCTTAAGCATTTTGGTTCCTTAGACGAAAAATACTCTTTTAAAATGCTTCCTACTAAAATACTGCTGGTGTTTTCACAGCGCATCCAATCTGTACCAAAGTCAACTTGACATCCGAATGAATTAATAGTAAATAATGGTTTCAAGGACTCTTTCAATGGATTGTGCTTAAAAATTAGGATTAATCTATTAGTTATCATTTTTCATTCTTACAAATTCCTAAAACAGCACCATTAAAGCTCCATAATGCCGAATGTGTTGAAATAAGTTAAAAATATTGATAGCAATATTAATCATCTGATTCAATAGAAACATTAAGAAAAATACTGAGCTATACACGCCACTTTTTTAAATACATGAAAATATAGAAGGAATAAAATCTGTGCAAAATGGGACGGGGTAAAGAGAAAAAGAAAATAATTCTTCTATCATGGCATTGAGAGTTTGTAAAAATATTCAGATTTGTTTGGTTCAATTATTCCTACTTAGTGTAAAATTGTAATAGTGTGATTTCACCTTTTGTGTATCTGCTTTTATGGTAAGTGCAATGGAAAAAACACTTTTAATACTGATTAATAAGGAGAGGTGTGGGGCGCATCCATTGGCAAAATTAAGTCAACCGTTTTTTACAAGGAAGGCTCCCAAAGCAATGCATTAATGCCTATTTTAACTGTGCATTTCTTTGATTAGAAGTTTCATATGTCGTTTGAATTCGATCGATTCGTTACTTTACGGTGCATATGGCAATAAAAAATTTCCCATGAAATATACAAAACAATTGAAGGTGGGGTGTGTGAGTAGCCCTATTGGTAAAGAAGATGACAAAACATGCTAGTAGTATTCATATGACAAATGAGGGGAATATACAAAAAGTGAAAAAAAGTATATCTCTAGTATATATATTAGGGTGGTTCGCTACCAGACGGATAAACTTGCAGAGAGTACAGATACGTCTCGGAATCGCATAGGAATGCAGGAGTGCGTCGTTGCGAGCAAAGAAAAAGAACAGGATATATGAATGGAACTGAAATGATTTTTTGAAGGTTGTAAAAAAGCGCATGGACTTGTCCTTCTGAGGCCACATAGTGTTTCGTGTACGAGATGTTCCAGCTGAAAACCTCATCGCTAGAATATCTGTAGATGCCGAGAGGATACGTGACATGTCAGGAATCTTCCAGGACGTAAGGAATTTCATGCAGCACCTCTGTCAGGCTTTCCAGGTGACTTCTGGTTGTATATTCGAGTACTTGACGTACTTGAACCTTTCAATAAAATGTCTCATGAATGTGTTGCTGTTCCTCTTTTCCTCTGCTTCTTTTCTCTGTACGTCCTATACACCCCTACAAGTTGGACGGTCTGGTAACGAATCGCTCTACATACAGACAACACAGAACACAGTTAAAATCACTCAAGATATTCAATTTACGTTATATAAATGTATAGTAATTGTTAAGAGTTTCTAGAACTTGTTATAAATTTATAGAATTTCATTTTTAATAAAATAATGATTTAAAGAATTCAATTCTATTTTTTTAACATTCAAAAGAGAATTAAATATATTGTGAAATTCACTGATTATTGAAATCTTCACTATCGTGTGAATTATTCACGTGACTATTTTGTCATTCTGAAAGGATTTGAATAATTCAAGATTTTTTAAAATTCACTTAAAGATAAAAATATCAAAAGTAATTTTAAAACATACTTTTTAAATAACTTAAATCAAGTCCCACACCCAAATCTGTTTTATGATATAAACATGTTAAATAAACTTCGTTTTAAGCTCTTGCACACAGCCACTTTACAATTTCCTCTGTGACAGTTTCGGCGACACCATTCGGTTCGTTCAAGAGGCTGTGAAAAGCATTTGGATAGACCTGTAAAATAATCCTTGTAAGAATAATAACACAAAATTTAGTTTTAGACACTGAATGTGATTAAGGCTGTCTTCGGCAAATGTAAAACATAGATCGAAAAAATCTCTCGTCAAAATTTGCAATCTAGTAATTCATTACACTTAGTTTTTATTCAATAAAAAAGTATTTTTTCACTTTCATATGGAAAAACGAAATTGGGAACCCATTTTATATCAGAAAGAATGAATCAACTCACACAGATAAAAATAAGCAGCATGCTCAGAGGCGGATTAACATAGATGGGGGCCCCTGGCGGTAAAATGTTTGAAGCCCATGGGCTCAAGGGTCGAAAAACTAAAGTAGTGAAAAGATTCACTGACCTAAAATTCTGAAAATAATAAAATGTATTGTTAGAGTAATAAAACTCAAAGGCTAAAGAAAAATCTTGCATGTACTTAAAAAAATTAAAAACTTTATTAAAAAGAGCTTACAATTTTGCAGTACAACTTTACTTCTTGATTTCTCTTTTGCAAAACTATCAATTATTTTAACTGTATCTATTTCGTCTAAAACATCTTGTTCAATATATAATATGATCGAGTTTGTCTTCTCTCCCATAGTGCTTCTTAAATAATTTTTAACACGATTTAAAATTGAAAGAGATCTCTCATCTGATGCATTCGATATCGATAGATGTCGATCCACCCGAGACTTCTGGCTACTCGATAAATTTCTAGGTGGGTGAGTGAGTGATTTTGGGGTTTATTGGCGCAAGAGCCGATTTCTGCTATACTGCGCCAAACATTTGTTTTAATATCTGGGGTCTAGACGGGAAGAAAAAGAAAGAATGAATTGAATGACAAGAAAGAGGTTCGAAAATAGAGAAAGATCACTAGGGTACCCCGGGTTCGTGAAGCGCATGTTTACCAAAAACAGTAAACCCCGTGGGAAAAGGAAAAGATCACTAGGGCACCTCGGGATTGTGACACCCGTACTCACCTAAAGAAGATGAGCCCCCTGAAGGGAATTTCTAGGTGGGAGAGGGAATCTTAATTGTATCTGTTTTCTTTTTTAAAAAAATTAAAAACTGATTCAATTCATATCGTTAAAATTAAAAGCTTCAATACCGTCTTTGTAAGTTTCCTTTAGTTTTTGTGTAGCTTTCAAGTATAATCTCTCATCAAAAAATACAGCGAAGTGTTTTAAACAGTTTCGTATACTTCAGGTCTTCGGGATAGTTCTGCTCTGGATCTATCGCATATGACATAAAATGAAAATTCGCACGAAATTTTTCCTTCTTTCAAAATTTCATAACCGAGTTCTTTATTTTCACCAAAAATAATTTCTCTCTTTTGCTACCTGGAGCTTGTCCAGCTTCCTCTTCAAACGAGAGCCCTGATAAATCACTTGCTCCTAGTTCTATTTTTCCAAATTCATTTCTGAAATTTTGGATATAAATTTTCTGGAGATTTTAGCAGACAATGTCTTTTTAATAATTCATATTCAGCTTATAATGATTTGCTAGTAGCATTTATTCTTTGGGGTATGGTATCCCCAATCATGTGCATTAGGAAAGTTTCATATTTGTCCATCTGTTTCAAAAGAAAAGTTGCCTCCGGTATTCTGGTCTTTATTCCCCCCCCCCTCAATCATATCACGGATTTCATCCAGAACTGCTTTTATTAACCTTTACCTTACTATTAAAGATTAAACTCAATTAGTTTGAAATAGTTTGCTTTGAACTAGCCCTATCTTTTATCACATAACTTCATTTTGTTTCATTTATCTTCATTGGTAATATACACTGATGGAAATAAAAATCCCATCACCAAGAAGGAGTTGTGATATATCAAAGAAATTTGGCAGGCTCACTTACACATCCTAAAGAAGGCGCATAAGTGTAGCGCTAGTTGTGCCACTTTGAAGATGTAAATCAAGTGTACTATAAATACGTGATAGAGAGTTATTTATAATACGTTCGTGAGAGTTATTTATTGTTGAGATTTGACGTAGTGAGTTGTGTTGTTACTCCAGCATGACTTTAGGAAGCAGTTATTATCAACAGCTCACTAGTATTATACAGTTGTATAATAGAGCTTAAAAAATGTAGATTTTCTTTCCACGATATTGCAGAAAGATTTGGTTGGAATGAATCCATTGTGCAGGATTTTCGGCAGAAAATGTCTCGGAAAGGCACTACCTCAAAAAAACTGTGGATCAACTACGCATGTGTCATCACTAACAGAGAAGGCCGCCATATTTACCGCAAGGTTGGGAAACATCGTTAATCCCAGCAGAAATTACAGTTTTTTTTTCGGCATCAAACTGACACAGTGAACTGTAACAAATCAATGAATCAACAAATCAATCAGAAATAGCTTCCATTGAGACGCTATATGGCGTTTATATAATTAGCTCCAAATCACAATATCTTCGACTTGAGTGATGTCATGCTGAGATCATTGAACAGCGGAGTGGCGATATGTTGTGCTCTCCGATCCAATGTGTTTCTGTCTTGGTGCCAATGATACAGTGGCGTAATGAAAAATATTAGACCCCTCCACTGCAAAGTCAGGTTTTGGGCCCCAAGCCGTACTTGACGTCAGCCTCTATGGGCCCCCTAAAATCCTGCCCCCATGAGGTAGGGTGCAGGTTGTACATTATACCACTGCAGTGATGGCTGTATATTGATTAGAAGAAGGCCAGGCCAGTGCTTGTAAACAATCTTTCTGCAGCCTAAACATAACGGACCCAGAAATATGGTCTGGGGGTCAAGTTTGATTACAGGAACACTCTCGGTTTTAATTCCCACACCCTTACTGCAAACTTATTCGTCAGTCTGGTGATACAAACTATTGCACTGCCGTTTATAAAGATCATTCAAGGGGTGTTTTTAACAGGATAACGAGCACTCTCATGCCCTGTTGTAACCCAACATGCTTTATAGAGAGTCGACGCGTTGGCCTGCTAGATCGCCATATCTTTATCCAATTAAGCACGAATGGGGCATCATTGAACAGCAATGACAGCGTCATCCCCATCTGGAATAAGACAATCTTATATTGACCAACCAAGAGAGACAGCCATGCAATTCCATCCACAAACTGATATCCGGTACTTGTACGACACGTTGTTTGCATGCTTGCATTCAAAATTCTGGTGGTTACACCGGTTTTAAATGTACCATAATTTCACATTTGAAATAACTCTTCTAGCACCTACACTAACCTGTGATCGTGGGAAGTTTCATCAATTAAATATGTTACCTAAACAAATGCATTGAAGTTTCATTCGTCTACAATAGTTTTTTCTTGGGCTTTTTTTCCCGCATCACTACAAGATGTATCCGAGAGTAACTAAGGACGGCTGTGAACTAAAATGAACTTGTTTGAGTTGAATAGTATTCTTTTGTTCGAAATAAAATGTGTGCAAAAAAACGCATGCGAAAATTTTGTGCAAATTGCAACAATACAGATATACGGAAGAAAGATGGCTAGGACTGCTACACGACTGAAATGCGTGGAAATTATCGCGGTTACAATATCGGTTCAGTATCATTTTGCTGGGCATTGAGTTTATAACAAGAATCTATCAAGCTTGAGGCCCCTAGTGGTCGCTTAATACACCTCTGAGTATGCTGTTTTTCCTAAGATAGAGAAATAATAAATTCCGATTTTGGGTCCTATTCAATACAACTTTATGGGAAGACAACCTTAAATTTCATTCATGTTGGCTACAGTATTAACAGAACTTTTTATTTATTATATAATATTCATATATATATATTATTTTAGAAACATACATAAAAAATGGGAGAGAAAAAAATCTGAGAAGTTCAACCCATTGAAAAAAAAATCTAAAATTTCACTATAAAACAATTACACTATAAAAACCAGGGATCTATACAAATTGTAGAGATACAAAAAATACAGAATGTTCATTTCTAAAACGAATTGAAATACTTTTTGATTTTAACCCAAAAGGCAGTTATTCGTTCAAATGCCTTTACTGCGTTTTTCAAACTTTGATTGATAGCACATTTCCATTGAATTTATCTCATGAATTCCTTTTTTACTTGAAGAATCCGAAAAACCCAAGATCTTCCTTTTGTTCTGACCAGCTTGTGATCATCTTTATTAAATCATCAAAAGCTAAATTCCGTCCATTCAAATCTGATTGTCATATGTATAGTACAACTATATTAAGAAAAAAAAACATTATTTAATAAAATAAGAATACTCTATCGAGCAGTAGCGCACCTAAAAATATTTCATGGTCGAAAGTCCCCCAACTCGTATCATACCTCAAGACAACACCAACTGATTCTTCTGATTTTGTTAACAAAAAACAGTAAAAAATAAATTATTGAATGAATAATTTGCATTAATTAATCAAATAAATTGTTAATTACTAGTACTTGATTAAATTTTACGTTATATATAGAGAAAATTATCATCAATCAAAAAAACTCAAGAGCTTTGGTGTGTGTGTGTGGGGGGGGGGGTCCGAACTAGTATAGAGTTGTTCAAATCATTCATTCCAACTGTAAATGTTTTATATAGCTATCAATTGACCCGGCTCATAAAACGCACGTTTTCACTTCAAAATGTGCCCTACATTCAGCCTTGTCTTCTAAAAAATAAACCGATTTGTATCAGATATAGAAAACAATTGCTAAATGTCAATAATAACACTGTTTTGAGATAACCATTTTAAAAGAATCAAATGGTCTTTTTAGTGTGCCCTTTTAACGGCAAAATTCTTTTGAAAGTGGGTGAAAAAGTCCGGATGGAAAGTCAAATGATACCATCATAAAATTCTTTTGTGAAATGAGCTCGATGAAAGTGAATAGCATAGTGCAAAGAGAAAATAATTGTATATATTATTTTAGCAACAGGATATGTACGATGAATTCCTTCAAATGTTTTTCTAACCTCATGAAGCACGAGTCGAATGCGCCCGATAGAAACACGGATATTTGTTTCTCGATGAGACGCTATATTAATGAGCTGAGCAAGATTTTTCTTTTACATTCAAATGTATATTTTACATACAAAGAAAGTTGTGTTCTTACACACTCATGTGGATTGGAGAGAAATCCCCTATCAATGAATGGCTAAAATTAACCAGTCCTGAAACAATTACATCTGAAATTTCAAGTCTAAATTAAATCGAAAAATGTAAAAAATTTTACTACAAATTTTTGCATGTACCGGACATACGGCAGGAACAAGCAAAAACAATATATTTCACGGACATAGGGTACCAGCAAAAATAGAAATCTTAGCGCAAAAATTAACACATAACCCTAAGCACTCAAATATTAGCCTCATGCTATTGGCGACCTTTGTCAAATTTCAACCAGCCTTTAAGAATTTTCGGTTAAAAAAATAGCCACTAGGTTGATTATAGGTTCAAAATGAAATAGGTTGTCATAACTCGTAAAATCTTTGGCGATTCATCAGTTAATAGATCACTAGTATGGGGTACCCAAAATTGAAATAAACTTTGACGTACATATTGTAGTGATTAGAACAAGAATAACATTTTGCCAGTTTTGAGTTGCGGGACATTTTTACAACTTAGGAAAGTTATCAATGATTGAGAAAATGTTACTTGAATTGTTTTGTCTTTTGAAACTGCATCCTCGTACATCAGAGCAGCACCTTCGGGAGAGCAAACTTTATCGTCTTCCCCTTGAAAGATAATAAACGGAAATCTGATACTTCTGACTCTCCTCTGGATTACCTAAAGAAATACATAATTTTCAATTACATCTTGCCTAGTTTTGCAGCAAATTGGGGGAAATATATTTCACTGTCTACAGATATATAAAACATAGAATGAAAGCTGGCTTCGTACAATTACTTTAAAGATCACTTTTGTGAGAATGAAAAAAACATCCAAGAAAATATAATCTTTTTAACCTTACTTAAAAACTTATAACTGATGGAATATGAAAATATTTTAAAGAAACATCAAGCATCATTAGATAAAGCCTCAAAATCACCTCGGAAAGATTTTATAGAGCAAATAAATTAATAGACTTTTTTTTGCACTGATTATTGGTTTTTTTTCTCTCCTTGTAAATATATAATCATTCATTACTGCGCGTTTCGGTAGAAAATTAAAGGTAATTTATGCTTCAATGCATTCATGCACAATGAACAAAAACATATTAATTAATACTAACCCAAAACATGAAACACTTAAAAAATTTGTTCGTACCTCAATAAATAAGTTATCAAAAAAGAAATTGATATTTATTAATTGAATGCCGTAAAATGTTGTTTCTTATCCCAGATGGTGTAGCTAACTACACATCAAACTAAAAACTGCCAAAAAAATCGAAAAATAAAATAGGATTTCCTAAAACGTCGTTAATAGTAAAACTCAAGCAATTATGAATATGATTGAGGGAGGCCTGATCAGCCTCACACTTATGACACTCTAGAAAGACTTTTCGACAGTGTTGAAAAGTAAGAGATTTGATGTCGCCATTAAAAAAGCGCGTTATAGCCGTCTGCTGATCCATAGGAACGTTAAGTTGGTGACACCAACCAAGCTTTCCCCCAGTATACCAAGGGTGAGCAGGGGGTATTCTCCAAAGTGCATTTCATTCTATCCTTTTCATAGAGGAGAGTTCGGCAGAAGTTAGACGTCCCCCCGCAAGATGTCACCAGTGGCAGACGTGATCAAACTCTCGGCTATCTATAGTTACCATTCAATCCAATATGGGAGGGGACCCATTGAAAGTATATAGTGCCTAGAAGAAAGTCGAACCGCACACAATATCCGGAATATTTAGGCTTGTCATATCCCCAACAGTTGTCCAACGAGAAGGGTGCTGTATAAAAGTACGACTGTCGGTTAAAATCCAAATGTTTCTGAAGACAAGGTCAGATGCAGTGTCAATAAATTGCAATAAATTCAGACCTAAAAACAGAATCTTGATGTCAATTGTACAATTAGGTATCTCAATGTGCACGCTGCTTCCAGAAATACCCCCATCATCAATGCTGCCATCAGTATAGGTTTTTAATCCCAAATGAGGGATACCATGTCTCTAGAGCAATCTGTCTAGTAAATCCCGGTATATCAGACCTTTTACACACCCAGGTCAGTAGCTCAGTCTGGAAATGTATTCCATTAGAGTCGAACTTAAAATGGAAAAAAGGGCTGTAAGGAGTGAGGTTCAACAATACCAAAAAAAGCCGACCCATACCACATGCCAAAGAAAAAGGGCTTTAATCTCCTGTCATTGAGCAAATAATGGAGATAGGCAGAAGTTCTGTGCTGATCATTGTAGCTAGATATAGCTTATTGTACTATTTTACCAGGCTATAATTTTTCATAGAAAGGGGTGTAAGTCACTTTCATACAAAACAATATTATTAGGGCAGCTATTACGAAGGCCAGTAATTATTCTCGCGGCAATTAGTTGCACTCATTCAAGTTTATTTAAGTTAGCTTCAGAAGCACAAAATTAAACTGGAAATCCATATTCCAAAATTGGCCAGACCAGTGAGATGTAGGTTGTTCACAGGGTATTAGCGTCTGCACCCCAGTCACGTCCGGAAATATATTTGAGAATGTAAAGTCTTTTTCTGAATTTGGCTACTTAAGCCTCTATGTGTGTGTTACTCAATATCTCCTGGTCCAGAATGTAACCCAGGTATTTGGCAATTTTTGTGTAATTTATATAATTCACTGCCATTTAAAAAATAGTTGGTTAATAGTTATAGAAATGTCTATTGGTGGTGAAAAAGGTAACCTTTGACTTTGAGGAATTAAAAAACATTTTTTGCTGTTCAGTAAAGGTTGACCAGAAAGTGCACCAGACCTCAGAAAGAGCAGAATTGAGGTTAGTCTTATTTTTTTACGTCAGAATCAGAATACCAAATGATGATATCATCGGCAAAAAGAACCACACTACTATACTTATTGATTACCTCCTCAAGACCAGAAACATAAAAATGAAAACAGAATCGGGCTTAGGACTGAACCCTGTGGAAGGCCATATCTCAATACAAAATAATACGACAACGTATTTTTGTTTTTCACTCTTATTGATCTATTTTGTAAAAAATCTGAGATCCAAGATAAAATTTTACCCTTAATACCAAAAACGTCATTAAGTTTAGTAACCAATTTTTGTCTCCGGACTCTGTCGAAAGCCCTGGTCATGTCCAAAAGCATTGCAGTAGTGTGATTAGTTGGCCTTAAGTTTTGATAATCCCTGATATTCTGGCAGAAAAATAAAATCAGATCAATGGTGCTTTGGCTCCGTCTAAATCCGTATTGAAACTTAGGGAGCAGCCGTAAAATGTACACACACTAAATATAACACAAATGTAAAATTAACGTATCTCAACTTTCACAAAAACAAAAATATTTCATAAAACTTTGAGTTTTCGATCTGAGCGATTACAGGTTAATATCGAACTTAAAAGAGTTTTGTTACTTGAATATTTGTTAAAATTTATACACCTCCTTCAGAAAAACTATACTAAATACAATTAAGAAAAAGCATTTCAAGCATTTATTTATTTTTCGCAAGCCATTACGCAACATTTCAGAAAAACGTTTTATGAGATAGATTTCAATCAAGCTCAATCAACAATAGATGAAACTATACTCATGCACAAAATTTATTGCACAAACATGTTTTTTGTTATAATTTTAAAATGCATCCAGTAAAACTAATAAAATTTGTATGTTATGTATTTTGAAGAACGGGTAGTACAATATCAACCTTCAGTTTAGAAAAAGACGTTACATAGCGTTAGTTTTTACAGAAATTAGGTTAGTTCATAGGTTAGTTCATTATTAGTTTCATTTGACCGTTCAAGCATATGAGATTTTTGCCTCCAGTTTTGTGAATATTGCATTAGTCTGTAGCGAGAATGACTTCTCATAATCGTTTAGATGATTCCTTGAGATGAAGAGACATTGACAGGCTAGAAGCTAATATGTCTCAAGTGAAAATGGCTCGATAGTTACAAGTGGTCTGAAAAAAAAGTAGTCTTTCGGTTACGGAATCAATTCCAAACAAGTGGTACTGTCACCAGGAAGATCAGTCAAGGTCGCCACAGAGCAACGGCATTTGCACAGGATTGCTACTTGGCATTAAGCGCACGACGACATAGACGGACAACTACTCCTCAGCTTGCTCGTGACCTTGCTTCTATGTCTGGAAGAAGAATTTCCAAGCTAACAGTCTACAGCCGTCTTGCAGAGACTGGCCCTTACACCTCACGTCCAGTCTGGTACGTTCCTTTGACTGCATCCAGCAGGAAGAACCGAATATTGTGGAGCTGAAAACATCAGTCGTGGACACCAGAATAGAGGCGTGTTCTTTTCATTGATGAGTCGAAATGTACCAGACAAAGTGAATCTCCTCGAATCTTCACCTGGAGAGAAATTAGAGCTTGCTATCATCACTCCTACTTAACAAAAATCGACAGATTTGTGTGTGCTGGCATAATGTTCGGCAGCCGTATACCACAATTCGTTTTTGATACGGATATTCTCAACTCACAGCGTTATAGGAATGAGATCTTGGAAGCCTATTGGAAGTTTTTCAGGATGCTATGGGCCCAAAATACATTTTTATGGATGATAATGCGCGACCACACAGAACTCACATTGTTGATGAATTTCATAAAGGAGCAGATATTCGCCGAATGGATTGAACCTCGATGTCTATTGATCACAATTTTGTTGAGTACGTTAGCGATAGTCTAGGAATAGCCATTTCTCTCGCATCTTAGCTCCCCTCCCAACACCCCCCAGGAATTAAAAGTCCTGCTTTGGAAAAATGGGTTTTATTCCCGCAAATACTTACTGAGGCCCTCATCAACAGTATGGCATCCCGTTCTGAGGTTTGTATAGCAGTTCACAGTGGTCACACTCTATACGAGACAAACTTTTCCCGAGGTACAGGCTTTATGATTTCACACTTTTTGATATGAATTTTGTATCTTAATTCACAGTTAAAACCTTTTCCATATTGTTATGTTACTATATTCTTTCTAACATAGTAATAAGTCTCTGTGCCGAATTTTGTGGCAACAAAATAAATAGTTTATCAGTTTTCACAGATTTTATGTTTGTGACCTTAATTTTGGACATGAGTGTAGGCATTGGTTTTTACTTTTGGTATTTTAAATGAGCTAGAATTTACATAAACAAATAAAATAAACAATGATTTCAAGCACTAGGAACAAATTAATTAGAAGAAAATTTGATTTCACGTGAGTAGAATTTTACCTTGCAGGCATCCACGAGTGAGGCTCCAAATCCAGCCTTACAAAAACCATGATATCGCAGAGGGTCATGTTTCATGATTTTCACCTTTTTGGGACAGCTGCACACCTTCGACAAGTCAAGAGTTGCAACGGGAAACTGAGGAACTATCCAACGCATAATCTTGGCCAATGTTGTCTAAGAAAAATGATTTTATTTATTATCAGTAGAATTCAATCTAATTTGTTTCAGAGAATTTCATTCTTATCATGGAAAATCTTAAATTAATTTTCGCACAGAAAAAGACCTATTTTCAGGAAATGTCATTTCCATTGAATCGAATTTACTCACTAATTCAAGGACAAAATTCAAATGGTTGGGTTGGAGCGTAAGAATTTGGTTGGAAGTGTTTTCCTGCGAAACCACACCTGAACAGTTTTCTGCGTTCGAGTTTTTTACTCGTATGCTGTGTTCATCTTGTTTATAAATAATTTCAATGTTTTTACTTGTAATACACTGTCCTATCTGAAGAATTCATTCCAAAAGAAAACAACACAGTTAGTCATGCTCACATCAGTTCTAGAACATCGTTTGACCATTACAATGACAGGAAGTCAATAAAGTGTTGAACCACCTCTGGCCCCAGCATAGACTGGTCAAGTTCTCTCTAACTGTTGCTTTAAATCATCAATGTTCCAATAGGGTTGTAATCATTTTCACATAATGTCCCAAATTTGCTCTATGGCAGAGGTGACCTAGATGGTCAAACTTAAAGACAATTCATAGCAACATGTGCAGTGTGTGGTCGTATTGAAAAGTCTTCAGAGTTGAAAAAGAAACGTAGAATTTCGTCGCCGTATCGTTGTGCAGCCAGTGTGTCAAAAATGCATCTGGCTATTAAAGGAAATGGCACCCAGATCCTAACACCCTGTTGTGGGGCGTGCGATAATCAGAGTAAGATGACCACGCTACCCCGGATGTCGCCACACACGTCTGCGGTTTTGTCAGCACACAGTTAAAAACGGAACTCTTCCCAAACGTCCCCAGTTCCACGTCGATCGTTTGCCAAAGTCACGGACTCGTGGCTGACATGTCATCACCTAGTGCCACTGAAGACCCACGATGAAAGTTAAATATGTCGAGACTTCCTCTTGTTGGTGGGGTGTCAAAGTTCGAGATGCCAGCTCAGGTGTCGTCCTCGACTAGGGTTTTAAAATACGAAGCCAACAACCCTTGTGCAGTTTTATAGTGTCCTTCCCTCCACGTTGCAATCCAACTTAAATCAAGCGATTCGTTTCTATCAATCTACTCGTAATGCACTATCGCAGCCGAATGACAGAAAATGGGTTCCAATGCGCTGGAGCTCTCGTTATTCATACCAAATGGAATCATTTGTGTCTTTGCATACGAAATTTCATTACAGTCAGTTTTTTTTTGTTATAGAGCGTATTTTCAATACAATCATTTCAGGGCAGTGTCTTATTCATTACAATATCAAGAGTGCCTGCGGGCGTTGTCCGTAACTCATCAAATGTATTTTTGAGTTGGAACTAAACTTCGGGTTCAAATTATTCGAGTTTAAATTTGAAAAATGTCTTCGCTTTCTATTGGGTCTTATTTTCGGTGAAAAAATAAGTATTAGCGTGAACAAGCAGAGTATTAGGAGTGAAACAGAAATGGAAATCCTCCACTAATTGATCAGTCCCTCTCTTAGACAACCACAGACAAAATAATTTAGAAAATGAAACGTGAAAAATAAATTTGTCTACAATATACTGGTTAACACTAAAATGGACAGATGTTGCAAGAAAAACATTAGATGAGTCTTTGTAGAATAATTTATTACAAATTAGTCACTATTCCATTTCGTAAGGAATTTCCTGGATTTAATCATTATGAAGATAATATATGCTATTGGCATTACCTTTAAAACACGTTACATCTTTAAAAACATCTTATTTATGCACAATAAAAAACAAACTTCCTTAAGGATAAAAGTTGCATAGACGTAATATAACTGTGTAACATACATGGTTTCTTTGAATATCAGTGGAGTAATAAATTTATGCACTATTGTTAATACTTATAAGTTGATAAAAAAAATTCTCAATTAATTTCATTACAACGGGGGTAGGCCTTAAGTCGATCGCGATCGATCGGTAGATCACCAAGACATTTTTCGGGGACCGCCTGGACTGGATATTAGTACTTAGTAATTACATACCGAAATATTCAAGATTGGATGACAGGACAGTATGCAGATCAGGTCTACTACTAGCTATAACTACGAGAATTAACTTAAGATGAAATTTTGTTTTTCAATATATTTTGAATCGTTTCATAATATATGCGCATTATGTTAAAGTATTATATTTGTGGCTATTATTATTAGGTTTGTGTCTTGCGTTTTGCTTTAAACGCGATCTTAAAAGTGCTTTTTATTGTAGTCACGTAGGTAAGTACATATTCCGTTTTTATTATTGAGTTATTATATTACACGTAGGTCTTTTTCTTAGTTCACCCCACCTTTGCTACGGGATGGACTGCAACACCTTGAAAAATTAGAAGTAGCTCGTATCCAGGAAACATTTGCCCACCCCTGCATTACAAACTTTAAATAAAGCTCACATGTCCCACATCTTTAGAATTTGTGATCGATTTAATGTAAACACAACTGTCAACACACACATAAAAACTTTAATACGCAAAAAAAAAGTGCGTTTGGTACTTTTGGATACTCTGCATATGGATTTGGGATATGAATAAACAATCTTGATTAGCACAACTACATGACAATTTTTATCACATAAACTACTACAATTTTTTCGAAGACTAAGAGCACAGTTTGTTAACACTATATCAAAGTCTCAAACACAGCAATTCTTGGACCTCCCTCCTAATGACTCGTAAAGTATGCCGTTTGCAGAACTACATATCACACTGAGACAAAGACACCGTTTCAACTAATGGTACAACAACTATCTCAGAAGTGCGGAGTCGATATGATTTATACATCAATTATGTGATAACCCTACCATCCATACCAAACCATACCTACCATACATACCATACCATACCATACCTACCATACCTACCATGTGATCTGTCCTGTTACTCATATGCCGCGACTTTCAATTTTGCACACCATCGTGTATAATGTTGTATTTTTAAAGACGGTTTGTTACTTTAAAAAATCTTCAATATAAAAAGTTACATAAAATATCTTCTCATCAGAATATGAAAACCAGAAAATAAAATGATCTTTTTTTTCTTTGGGAAATATTAGACATCGATTTAAGGAGAATATATGAGGCAGCCCTATCGTTTCCTGATAGAACTAAAATTCGCTCCACCATTCATTTGTAGTGAGTGTTTTATTTGGACTCATTTTTAATTTCATCTATCATTTTTCTCAGAACTTATTCTCTACCGACGATATAATCTCTATCTATTAATTGAGTTTCGGGAAACAAATCTGACAAGAAGGAAGTTAAGACTCGAAAATGATTTGTGTTGAATTCAGATTTGATTTGAAGATTTATGAAAATCTGAGCCAACCAATCGTCCAAGTTGAGTCCATTAAACACTTCCTGCACCTGAAGAATTAGTAAAGTTCAAATTCATAGGAGCAAAAATGAGAGATAATATTTTGAATGCAGCTTCAGATCTTATATCCCCAACTAATTTGAAATTTAACAAAACAAGTAATATAAAAACATTTTTTTAAGTCGATTCCTACTTAGGTCAACAAATAAAATTTTTATTTTTGTTACTTTTTATTAAATAGTTACAATTAATATAAATACGTATACACATATGACATAATCACAATATTAAGTGACAAAATAGAAAGTGATTTTCCATTTTCCTTTCTATATAGGGTGTTAGACTTTTTTTGTTTGTTACAGTTTATTCATTAATTAAATTTAATTATTCTAATAAAATAGTATAGTAAAAAGGAAATCACATTCTCAGAAATTAGGCCATCTCAGGTGGGATTTGAACCCACGACCTTTTTTTATTAGAAGTCCAACGTGCTATCCACTGCGCTACAGGGACACAACGAACGATTTTTCTTTCTATTTATGCTGCTGGAGTATTATTTTTGTGTGCTTGTTACTATTTATTCATTTTTTTAATTTAATGAATGAATTAATATTTGAAAAACTTTATCAACATCAAGTGTTACACTACAAGCTTACAAAAATGTATTTGAAGTTGAATGGATGAATAGAAAGTATTTTATTAAAGATTCAAAATTTAAACAAGAGAAAAGAGTGAACTAATAGTAAAAATTGGGGGGGGGGAACGCTATATAAACCATTTTTTTAAGTTTTTATATTTTATCTCAAAACGAACTATTGTATTTAAATAAATAAGAAACAATGAACATTTTAACTTTTCATGCGCCTGCTAACCTTTTATGAATCTTAGGCGAATTATGTGCACAACTGTCTAGGTACCCAAACTGAAACAATGATAGTGTAAGAGATAACACTAAAAATACCGGATAAAGATTCTTATTAAAGTTTTGAAAATTATATAATTGAAAAACACCATTCATTTCTTTGAAAAATGCCGAAAAATTATCGAAGCAAATGTTTGTGTTCGAAAATGTTTAAATGTTGATCCAAAAAATATAGAATTCTAGTTCGTAACATATTTTGTTCAATCCAGGTCCGTGCATTTTAATACAATAAGAGATATTTAATTAAAAAATTCTGTTGCTCTCTTTGTTTCGATTTCTTAAAAAACAATTGAAATGAAAAAATAATTGACCAACGAAGAGATAAAAGAATTCCACTCCTGGGGAAAAATATCACTGTATCTAAAAAGTACGTAAAACGTTACGAATGTTATGTGAAAAATATTAATACACAAAAAGTATATCATTTGATTTTTTAAAAAAATATTTACAACTGATTTAGAATGAAAAATTTGGGGTTTAAATTTCAATTTTATTTTACCTTAAAAGGTGTTGTTAATTCTGGATTAGTTGCAACTGCTGGAGCAATCAAAAGGACGCCCTTAAAATATGCAGGCTTCTTCAAAGCTGCGAGGATAGAAATAGCTCCACCCTGTTAATAAGAGACAGTTTTGAATGAATAAATGTAATAAGTAAAACTAAAGTGAACTTTTTCTAAAATATACCTGTTAAATTTGTCTCGAACCATTTCATTTCAAAACACCACTTTTTGGTCACTTTTCAGGTGATCGTATTTTTGTTATGTTCAGACAAATCCTTAGAATTGTACAGAAGGTTAAGATTCTAAGCAGACTTTTTATCTGTTGCTTTACAAATGATTAAGTAAAGACTTTATTTTTTTTAAATGTTAAATTACTTGTAGTTAGATATATTAGAACAAAATAAAAGTCTGGGTCCAAATTTTAAAAAACTATCATTCTAAGCTTTAAAAAAATTAGTATCCTTTTTAACATGTAGACAAAATGGTTCTCGTTCAGGAACTTCAGGATTTATTAAATTTGTGTTGGTCCACAAAATTTAGTCAAAGTGATATGACTTGTTTTGAAACTACTTTCGATTCTCTCAATTTTATCTTTTAATAGTTAAAATATTGAAAAAAAATTGTTTTATTATTACATATATTAGTTCTACACATTATTATATTTCATTTGATTCAACAAAGGAAGATTAATATTTTTAAAAAAATGCATTGCTAAGCGGCAAAATTAAGGGTATAATTAATTGTACCAAAGAATGTGAAATATTGACCCGTATTATCCATTTGTGTTGATGCGATATTCACCTTACATTAGAAGACTGAATAGAGTGTTTCAAATGCCACTTCAAGCTTTGAAGGAACATTTGAGCTCGATTTTTGTTATTAAAAAGCAGATTTTGAATTATGATAACTGACTGTGTTTCAACATAATTACCCTTTTAATACACGATATTTCAAGAGGAAAATATACATGACAATGATTAGTTAATAAGTGTTATACTTTCTAATAAAAGTCTCTCTCTCTATACAACTTTTATCAGAATTGTCAATAACTCCGGTACTGCGGCAAGGCGACACTTAACTTTTTAAAAAAGGCAACATAAATTGAATGCATTCAATTGTTAATATGTTTAATTAATTCACCCTATAAGAATACATTTAAAAAAACTAAATGTATTAAAATAAAACTTTGTCCAATTAGGTACAATATAATATATTTGGCTTTTCTAATAATGTATGCAAAGAAAAATAATTTATCACAAAAAATGAACTTATTAAAAAGGATCAACTAATAACACCACCAACTTGTTTCAGTCTTACCACAGTAGAATGAATAAATCACCCAATCGGGTTTCAAAATTAATTTATCACAATCACATAACAGACAACTAAAGCTAGACTAGATCTTAAAGGTCTCACCATTGAATGGCCACAAATAAAGCAATCGAGCTCGGGATGCTTGGCCCGGATGAGATCGATGTGATGGAATACATCCTCTACAAACTTATCAAACGTATCGATATGGGCTCTAATACCTTCACTCTGTCCATGACCAACTGAAAAGAAATTCAGTTTGAAATACATTCTGCACTGTTAAAACCCCCAGTACCATAAATAAAATACATTTTTTAGCAGAACTATACTAACCAGCGGAGCAAAGGCAATTAAAGGAAAATCTACTAAAATTAGACAAAAGACGAAACCTAAAGTCATTTAAGGAAATTTAACAACTAAAAAATTCAATGGAAAAAATCACAACTTAATACTCAATTTACTTCAAAAGTTTACACACTGTACAAATCCTGTTCAGCACATACTTCCAATAAATACCCGTAAAAAGTTGAATAAAAATCAATTCTACTTTTTGTCATATGGAAATCTCGGGGAAGTATATAGAAATGGTGGGAATATATTTAAGTAGAGTTCCGATATGTCTGATTTTATTAAGTAGAATTCCGATATGTCTGATTTTATTAAGTAGAATTCCAGCTAAAAATTAACTACTGAAATTTCTATAAGGCGTAGAAAGAAAAATAAATTGGAATATGTCTTCCTTTTTTTAAAGGTGTTGAGTTGTTTCCTAACTTTTTGCATAATATTCATTCTCTATCCAATTTTAAATTTTAAATCCAATTTTTCTTTTATCTATCTTTTAATTCTACCTTTGAAAAAACATGATTTTTTATTGAAAAACAAGCAGACATCTGCTCTGTATATATCCTTTCCACTTGAAAAATAAGGAAGTTCTGCGTACTACAATAATGTTAAAGTTACTAGAGTCACCCTCCCCTTATTCTCAATTAAAGAACTAGACAAGAGGTCAGCCAACGCGCCGCATGTGGTTTTTAGCATAGACGATTGCAGCTCTTCTTTCACTAAATAGATTTATGTCTACTAAAAAACATTGCTTGCCTTTATCTTTTCTATTAGAGTTATTTATTATCTGTATTTGCATAGATACTTGACCGTCTCTTGTCCTTTCCATTCATTAGAATATTAGAAAAATCCACTTTACAAGTTACTCAAATTAGTAGTTATTGGAATTTTTTCACGAACTTTGCGATAGTTTGACATTGCACTGAGTCACAAAAATAAAAATATCTTCAATAGTTTTTGAAGGAACTTTAAAGTATGTAAAACTTTAGAATATTCAGTACGGCACAACAATCAGGATCGTGATTGCTACCGAAGGTCTCACCCCTTTTCATCTTGGGCTGCGCATGCGTATGAATGTAAATGGCTCTTTGACACCTTAGTGATCTTGTTTCACAATCAACTTGGCTCTTCAAACTTTGCCAACCCTCCTAACAAAAGAGATCTCTAATGGTGATAGCGACTATGATCCAGGCCAATAACGATTAATATTTAGTAATTAAATATTATATATTTCTCCATTTTTATTTTTCAATTCTTAATATTGGTCCAACTTTTGCTGTTTGCTTTACTTCATTTCATATAAGAATTATGTATCTGTGCATTCCAAGTTTTATGGTTCAGTAAAATTGCATATGTGTAAATGCACTGGTGAGCAAAACTCAAGAAACAGGGGGGGGGGTGCCATAACTCCACGAAAAATCATCTGAGAGGCATGAAATACAAAATGAGAGACAGCACGTTGTACTTAAACTATGACGAAAGCACAGTTGCGAAAAATGAATACAATGCATATAGTATGGTATCAAACAAAAAGAGGTTTTATTGAATTCATAGTATCGTTACACATTATTGTCTGTTCAAGAGGAAGAACAACAAGCAAATGTTCTTTAGTATGGGATATTCCCTCTCTCTTTACTGCAATAATTGCTTCGCACCTTCTCTCCATTCTTAGCAAGAGATTGTCCAACAGTTTTTGAGGTAAGAGTGACAATTCCTCAATCAGCATATCTTTCAGTTGTTAGGTGTTTCTCGGAGGATGCCACAAGGCGTCTCCCCAAAGCATCTCCTACCTGTTGTATGGGGTTTAAATTGGGAAAGAACGCTGGCCAATTCATTCAAATGATATCTTAATTTTCCAGGAGCTGCTCAACATCAGCAGTCCGATGCGGCCGTGCATTGTCATCCATAAAAACGTAGTCCAATAGCACATCGGAAAAGACACACATGGGAATGGATCACCTCCTTACAATAACCATTTCCGGTTACAGAACTTGTGTGGAAAACGTGGAGCCCAGCCCACCCGTTCAGCATATGTCGGTCATCCACTGCAGTTGTTTTTTAGAGAAGCCAACACCAACCTTGTATCTATGGTTTGGAAGGCTTTCAAAGTGCGTGAAATGACACTTTTGTTGATTCCGAACTCTTCAGCTACAATAGTGAAACTACGCCCCCCACCGCCAGCTTTCCGATCATTCTTCCACGTGTGAAGTCATCCAGGTGATTTCTTCTAACCCTATTTCACGAACGAACTATCTTGCACTTGCAGCGAATGTCTTTAATTGCATCTTCCTTTGATTGTAGTCTTCATGCCGACCACACGCGTTTTGCGTACATTCCCGTTCAATAGGACGTTTTGTGTTCCTGACATTTGTATACGCCTCACCTTCCTACTAAATTACGTACTGTGATCTCAATAACCCCTTTTTGTTATTCTATGTCTATCTGCTTAAAATTTACATTGTTGCTAAGTTTTGCACACCATTCGAATCCATATCACACTTTCAAGTTTACACCATTTTGGCTTACGGTTATTAAGGTAAATATAACTCTTGATTTCATCTTACAACACGGTTTTTGGCGGGGGGGAAGTGCAATGGGATGAATGGATCCCCAATTTTACTGTAGGAAGCTAACTTTTTTTTTCCTGCTACACTTATTTCTAAGATTTCTAAGGTCGCAAAATTAGGACTGGACTATTTATGAAAAATGCTTACACATTAGCATGGTTGAAATTAAATAATAAAACTGAAAACATAATTAAAAAATTGGTTTAATAGTATTTATTGAAACAAATCAAAACAAAAATTAATTTATCATAAAAAAAAACAATTTAAAAATCGAACATAAATTCATAAAAATAGTACAACTAGAATTCATTAAAAATTGACCCATTTAAATTAAAAATCGATAAATTCGAGGTTTTCCAAAATCTTATTGTGAATTTAAAACAGAATAAAAAGCCCCCATTTTATTTTCATTGAAACACTGTATTTTTTTATGTTTAATATATTTAGAATTGACACTGCATGGAAAGACATTCTAAGGAAGTATATTTTTCAAAATTAAAGTTATGAAATCGGAGCTGGACTTTTTTCCCCGACAAACTCATATATGCCTGTACATAGCACATACAAAAGAAGTCTAAATTTTAATCTCTAAAAAATTTTTCTACTTATACAACTCCCATAGAGGAAAAAAGATTTTAAAAAAAATCTTATTAACATATAACACTAGAAATTAATCATAATAAACACTAAAATTAACTCTTATAAAAATACTCAAAAACAGACTTTAATATTAAAAATAATAATAATAAATGCATTATTTCACAGTCCAATAAAATTGTATCTTTTAGCTTCCTCAAAAAATGTCTTTCTCGAATATTTTTAACAACATTTAATGTATGCAGTCGAATTTGAAAATATATTTATAATGATAACAAAATAATATTACTAAATTTATCTCTCTGCAGATTGAAAAAGAAGAAAACATTAACTTATAACTAAGTTATTTCACAAACTTTAAATATTTTCAGAAAGAATTTTGAAGAATTGCCTTTTCGATACTTCAACAGCAATAACAGCTTATAAGAATATACTTATTATAGCAAAATAATATTACTAAAGTTATCTCTTGATACATAAAAAAAGAGAGAACGAAATCTAAAAAACACATCTTTTATATGGATTTATAATATCCAACTACTTGGGACAACTTTTTTTAAAAAAATTAGAAATATGGGGATTTTATTGTTGTTTTTAGATTTACTATTTTATGAAAAATATGCTAAAATTAAGAAAAGAAAAAGATATTACTATTACTAAAACGGAAAAAATGGGTAAAAATTGACAAAAACTAACATGAACGCAGCCCATTCTGTATCAAAAGTTTATGAGCAAATTTTCAATTCTGATGTGTTGCTATGTTGTTGATTTTTGAAGTGACCTTCAGGATAAAAGATATTTTAATTTTTACAAAAACTAGAGCCCTTTATCTTAGTTATTGTATTAAATTGCTTAAAAAAACAGTCATTATATTCACATAAGGTGTTGAAACTTACTGTAGAGTGTGTTGACATATTTGTGCAGCAGCGCTGCAATCGCTTGTTTACAAATGTAGGGGAGACCGGGGCAAGATGACTAATGTCTTAATTTTTCCGTATTCCACTAGGTAGCAGCATCAAATGAACACTACTGGCTCTCCTTTTGGCCTTTCGTTAAACTATAGTATAGACACGCTGAAATCGCTCTTTTTGTGTTAGTTGTGAAGCTTTGATTGTTTTTTGATGCCACGATATAACTTTTATGCATGTGTAAATAAGCTCTGCTACATATACGGGTAAGATATAACGTTTCTCTTTAATATTTATGAGTAACATGGTTTAAATATTACCTATTACCATGAATAAATGTCAATTAATTGCCTTCCTTCATGGTAATGAGAGAAAATATTTTTAAACAGACAGTCTGGGGCAAGATGACGAGCTCGTCATCTTGCCCCGTGTTTCGGAATTTATTAAACTTACTATTGTTGTCCATTCTATTAAATCCTGTGAACACTTGTTTGTCTGTGTGTATGTCCGAGTGACCTTGCGCTTCCATCTCTTTTCGGTCTAAGATGTGCATCGGATCGGGAAAGGGTTCATTTCAGAGGAAGACATTTTTGCCATCTTCTAAGCCCCACCCCCTAAAGAGGAAGGAATGTAACAAGAATTTGTTGCTTTAGAGCTACTGGCTTTTATCTGCCACCTTTTCTGATTTTTTGGGAGAAAACGAATGTTTCCTGAACTTGTAGAAAGAGCCCCACCAGGAACTGTAGGCAACTGTAGTGATAAGGGCTGGAACAGTGAGGGCACCTTTTTCTCTTTTTTGAAGGCCTTTTATCTTCATGTGAAACCAAGCAAAGAATCTCCTAATCTGTTGATTTTTGACAATCACAAAACTCAAATAACTTTGAAGGCTATCCTATATTGCTGAGTGAAAAACATCATCATGGTTGGGTTGCCGTCGCACACATCACATCGTCTCCAGCCCCCTGTTGTGTCATTTTTCGACCAGTTAAAAACGCAATATAGCCAAGCATGTGACAACTTTATGGTCACTCATCCAGAACAAACTAGCACAGACAAAAATATTTGGCATGTAATTATTAATAAAACTGAGAAAACGGTTTAAACTAATAAAAAGTGTATTAAATATATTTTCATCCATACTCCCTGCAAAATTAGTATGATTTTGTGAGGCAAACATATATATATATATATAAATAAATTTTAAAATCTACCTTTGATTTCCAATGAAATCTCTCAAATATATATTTTGATAAATAATTTTCAAATGTAGACATTAACGAAACCTATAGAAAGAAGTATTTCGAAGGAATAAATAATATTCTAAAGAAAGAAATTATTAGTAATTCAAATACAAAAGATTTTACTTAGTTTATAATAAATAAATGTCACACTATCTTTATTTTGCAGATGCTGTTACTATCTTGATTTTTTTTATTTTCAACTTTATGATATACACAGAGGATAAATCTTTACCCAAATTAAAAGTCTTAATTTATTTAATGAAATTGATTTCTTTCAGGACTAAAGGCAAAAATTGTTAACGACATAGGAGAAAAAACATTACAATTCAAAATTTCGAGAGAAAAAAAATCCCATTTAAGATTAATGGTCCTTTACTGACTCACATGCGTTTAAATTTTAATCAGTCGAAGCTGAATCAATTATTTCTCTAAAGTAGCTACTAAGACAGTGCTTCGCCAAGTTTCAATACTTGCGACCCAATTTTCAATCATAATTTTCATCGCACCCCCTTCACACAATAAAAATGATTGAGTGCAATAATAATTCTGTTTGACGTTAAAGCTACAATACGCGATTTTAATCATAAACTGTACAAATTATCATGCTAAATATTAAATTCTGTATATGACAAGCCTATGTGAATCACTAGTAATTTTTAAACTTGTTCTTAATTTAGAATTGTGAATGGTATCCGACTACCCTAAAATTGTGAATTCTGCTAAAATTTGACAAATTTTTTTACGATTTTATTTTCTAGGCCATCTTATTAGCTTTATAAAAATACCAAGTTTATTGTTTTCTGTTCACTAGAACAAAAACTACAAGTGTTTTAGTAAGAGAAGATGCCATTACTTTGAGCAAGATATATATATATCATACCTTAAAACGCGTTTTACTCGAAATGTGTGTTTTTTTTTTTTAATGCTCAAAAGGCCAGCGATTGCTCAAAAAGTTTTGAAAATAATTAACTGAAATTTTTTGTGTATGTCCTGTATAATAGTAGAAGTGTTTTAACCTTCAGATTTATTAATCATCGTTTTATTACAAAATTTACAGTCCCTTATGTGAATATAATCACTGTTTTTTTAAGCAATTTTATATAACAAATAAGATAAAGTGCTCTAGTTTTTGTAAAAATTAAAATATCTCTTATCCTGAAAGTCACTTAAAAATGAATTAGATAGCAACACATCAGAATTGAAACATTGAAAATTTATGTATAAACTTTTGATACAGAATGGGCCGCGTTTATGTTATTTTTTTGTCAATTTTTACCCCATTTTTCCCATTTTAATAATAATAATTTCTGTTTCTCTACTGAATTTTAGCATATTTTTCATAAGATGTACTAAACAAATCTAAAAACAAAAAAAAAAATCCCCATATCTCCATTTTTTAAAGAAAAAGTTGTCACAAGTCGTCGGATACCTTAATTATCAAATACATTATGTAGTACTGATACATTTCTAAGTATATTATATCAGTGTAAATGTGTATTTTATTTTTTATTATGTCCGAATGTATGTTTTGTTTTGCTTCCTTTCAGTAAATTTGTAATTTTTTAAATCCTTTGCTTTTGACATTTCGATATGCTCGCGCCCCCCCCCCTCGTAGGGTTATCACGCCCCACAGTTTCAGAAGTGCTATACTAAGAAATAAATATTAATATATAAAAATACTTGAAAATTTATATATGCTGCTGAAGTAACGATTACGTACGTTAAAAATATTAATTACTCTGTATTTAAGAGATTTTATTTGTATAACCGATTTCTTGTTTGTGGAAATGTTACATAAATATAAATAAATATTAGTGTAAGAATCTCACTCGAGAGAAAGTTAAGAAAAATAATGAATAAAAAAAGTTGCGAGATTGCTTAAAAATAATCTCCCTAAAATAGTTTGGTGGTTCATTCCCTTCTTGAAATAACTAATTCATTTAAATAGCTCATAATAAAGACAAATATCCACACAAAAAAAATTAATTAAAAATATATAGTTTTAAGTGTTAGTACTTACGTTATCCACATTAATCAAGATTTCGGAACTTTGATCAGTTTGGTAGACAACGAAATGCGATTCCTATAAAAACTAGATACTTTTAGTTGACGAAGCAATGTTCGATAGACAGGAACTGATTTGGCCAAAAAGTTCCAAGGATTTACTCTTTCCCAGGACAAGCTGAAAAAAATTCTTGGGTGTCTTTTCTCTTATACATACACTCTTACCCCACTGCTGGGGTAACGAAAATTCCAACGCTCAGGATTTTCTGGGTGAACGATCGCAAAATGCCACAGTAGGGTCAGCTAAAATTTATGGCCGAGGTTGAAATCTACAGTCGGTGGCGTAACATACACCCCCGCATCACGCGGGGGGGGCAGTGCTCTAGGGGGCCCAAAGCCTGACAGCCACCAAGTACCTACCCTTCGTAAAATCCAACTCGGGAGCCCAAAACTTGGCTTTGCAGGGGGGGGGGGCTCAAATGTTCTCAGTTACGCCATTATCCACATTCCAGTAAAAAATAACTGCTCCATGGATTATTTAAGCCCCGTGCCATTCCCGGGAATACAAAAAGTATAGAAATCTGACGATTTCCCGGGATCCTCTTCATGTCAGTGCAGTGAAAATCTTGTCATGATAAGCATATCTACCTGTATCCCGAGATCGGGTGCCCATACACTTGCAAAGTAAAAAATTGCTACGTAATACAGGTTTATTTTAAGAGATATAATCTTTACAAATTTTACTAGCAATTATCGACTTTTCAATTCAGTCTAAAACAAAATAATAATTTTCCACGTTTCCAAAGTGTAAATAATAATGGTTTAGAAAATGATTTCATTCAAATTCTTTCATAACAAGAAAATATATATGTATATTTTTAAAATTCGGTCTAAATGCCGCCCCGGACATGAGTCCGGTTTGTCCGGCCATAGAGCCGCCCCTGTGGGCATAGTATATAAGAGTTGTAAAACCATAAGCACAAAAATCACTTCTGTCTTCTACTTTGTTTTTCTAAATTATAAGGTTATTATTAAATTGAAAACTTTAACTTTGTGACGGGTTCTTACGCGTTTCACTAACCTTCTCATATACTCTTTAAATGTTTTATTTATTTCAACCAATCTCCACCGGGAGCCAAAGCGTGATTTATGCAAATGAGATATTTTATATAAGTTCGGGTTTAGTGAGTTAGAGAAGAGAATGAAATGAAATGAGAAAGTGTTTTTTTAAGTGTAAACGTAGACGTTGTGAGTAGAGTCTATTGTAACGTTGTGGATAAATTTAGTTCATAAAAGAACTGCGAAATAGCAGAGAAAGAAGTCGCCTATTAAAGGAATCCAATCAAGATATTAAGGAAGCAGCTAGACGAACCTGCCATAACATAAGGAATCAGGTTAGTTTGATTTGTTCCAATTAAGTATAAGTGTGTAGCTGTAATTGTACGCGTCGTCCCTTCGTAGACTCAGATAAGGTTCCGTCGTTCATGATTATTGAATCCTTCTCATTCTCCACTGTGTTTTATTGTTCTTAAAATTGAATAGTATTTGTGTAATCTCTTAATTAAGAAAAGTCAATAAATAAGATTGATTTGTTAAAATAAGTAGTGATTTATTATGAATTCAACACATCCAAATTCAGGTAATAACCGAAGGGGAGTTGATAATCTTAGAGGTAGCGAGAGGCTACGACAACTTCCTCAAATGCATATTGAAATTTAAACATTATTAGATATTAACCGTATTAGACATTTTCGTACAGAAACTTTTCGCAAAAATTCATTTTGAGACACCTTTGTTAAGCATCGATCCACATTGCGCTGCTAGTGCCGCTATTAAGCAAAAAAAAACCATTTTTTAATACGGTATTGTCAGATGCACCACAAATTTTGCTATCAGATGAAGGATGTTATAAAGAATAGACATTTATTGACAATCAACCAACACACTGTGCACCAACATTCTACTTTTTCTCAAACTATGCTGTGCAATCGGGACTTGATTTTTTAATAACTATTCAAAATTCAGAATATTTATATTTGAAAAATTAGTAAAAAATTTTGCTTGATAGATAGAATCAAATACGGCCTGTGGCCGCCCGCGTGCAGTGCACGAGCTGCACACCTGCAAGGATTGGCCCTGATATAAACCCTCCAGTAAAACCAGAACTTATGGCAAACGCTGATTCCGATGCACCAAAGAAGCCTGTTGGTGTTTTTTATTTCAAACTCTTGACTAAAACAACATAATGTGAAACAAAAAGAAAAAGCAAAAAATTGAGCTCTAACATTCTTACAAGCACACCCACCAAAGAAATGTTAGAAAAGAGGGAAAAGCAGAAGGAAGAACAGAAAGTTTTTTTAAAAAACAGAGTAAAAAAGCTCGTGAAGCTAAAAAGGGAGTAAAAAAACTGTTCCTGTAGGCCTAAATCTATAAAATCCAGGCCAAACATTCCAGTTGTATCAACTTCAAAGGACGGTGTTATAAAGTGCCCTGCTTGTGAAGAGGAACCCTCCAACAGAATAATGGATCCAGTGCCTGTAAATGCCAAGAGTGTTGGCATTTTTATAATGTTCCAATTATAAAAATGTCATTTTTATTTGTTACTATTGTTAGGTACACAACTAAGCACTTCAACATTACGTTACAATGCATCACGCTTAGTTTCATACTTTGTAAGATGTAAAAACACAATTATCATTTGTTAAACCATGTAACACATTCAAAAGATAAAATATGCTCAACCTTTTTCAGTGTCGCCATCTTGCCCCAGTATTGGGGCAAGATGACGATTTGTTAAGGTTATGAACAAATAAAGTAATCCTTAACTTCTTTTATTGGAAAAATTAAATGGTAATATATTTTAATACTACAAAGGACTACTCTAACAGTTCATGTAAAATTGATTTTACTACCCTTAAAAATAAATTAATAAACAACAAAAAACTGTTAACGTCGTCATCTTGCCCCGGTCTCCCCTACCATTTAGTTCATTCGTTGTCTTGCCTTACTTGTAAATAAACCGCTGTTTCATGTCCCTCTCAGTTGTTCCCTTATTTGAGTCACCCCTTCTTTCTGACAGGTAAGAGCTTTTATTTATACATTAGTACTAATTGAAAAAGAACATTCGAATTATGATTTTGAAATATTTACGAATTTGAACATTTTTGGGTTCCTGAAATCTGGGAACAGCCTTTAGATAAAATTGCGAACTGTATATTGTCTATTTGAAATTTTGCGAACTGTATACAGTATTTGAATTTGAAAATTGAGCCTTTATCCGAAATGAATATAGAGGCTCTTAAAAGAATTCGAGCACCTGTCAGAAAGGCGGCAACAGAAATAAGGAACGCAAACAAAAAACTGAATTAGAGAGGACAAATGGATCAAACGATTTAATAGAAGAACTTTTAGCAAAATTGATAGATAAAGAAAAACAGCTTGAAAATTTCGACAAAGAGATAACAATTCTAACGAAAATTGATTATCTAGAAAAAGAAATAGAAAAGCAACAAAAGTGCGCGTAATAAAATACTAGACAAAAAGAAAACTGAGACGAGAAACGCACCTAATTCAAGTTCTAGAAACGAACGACAGTATTCAAGTTTAAAACTTCCTCAATTACAAATCCCACAATTTGATAGAAATATTTTAAAATTTAGCGATTTCTATTCCCAATTCGAAGCAGCAATCCACAATAACTCCAATTTGAGTGACGTTGAGAAATTTAATTATTTCAAAAATCTTACTTAAGTCAGGAAGCAGAAATAGCAATTAGAGGTTTAACTTTAAGTGCAAATCACTACACAATCGCATTCAACATAATTAAAGAGCAATTGGACAGAAAAGATAGAATTATCGATTCACATATGTCCAAATTATTGCATTGAAATCCTGTGAGAAAATCATATGATGTTACAAATTGGCGAAAACTCTCTTCCGAATGCGAAATCCATATTCGAGGGTTAGAAAACAATGGCGTGAATCCGAACAGCTACACCTCCTTGCTGTATCCAATCATTTGAAAGTCCATTCCTCGAGATTTATCATTAGAAATAAAATCATATGGTCAAACATTATTTCGGATTTATTAAACTTTTTAAAAATAGAAATTCAATGTCGCGAAAAAAATGAGCACTTCACGAAAGAATTTAATTCGTATGAATCCGATCCCCGAAAGGAAACTAGAAATTATTCTAATGAAAAACCTCATCATAAATACAGTAAATTTAATAAAGTAAATTCAACGTATGGTAAAAATAAAAATAATCACGTCCCTACAGAGCTTCTGCGTTTGTGGTAAATGTAGATAAATGTGTATTTTGTTTAGAAACTGATAATAAAAATGACCAGAGTTCGGAATCCTGTTCAAAATCAATCGAGGAAAGAAAACTATCACTCAGAAAAAGGGGCATCTGTTATTTGTGTCTTTCACGCGAGGCCACATTTTTCGCACATGCACGCAGTCAAAGGCTTGCGGCAAGTGCAAAGGTCGTCACTCTGAACTGATATGTGATACTTCCTTTGTCCCCAACACAGCAAAAGCGCAGGACACAGATGTTAGGGGTTCTGAGGAACAAAAATTTATGAGTCCCCCGAAAACTGTTTCATGCTCTAATGTAAATACATTTGAAGACGAGGTCCTGTTAAAAAGCTGTAGAGCTTTATTGGTAAGCAAATCCGAGAAAAAATAGATAAATTTTTTGTTAAATAACGCTTCGCAACGATGTTTTTTTTTTTTTTTTAAATTTTAAAAAACGGTAGCCTCTGAAATGAAACTTCCCTTTTTTCGCGAAGAAAATTTATTAGTATTTACATTCGGTTCGAGAACACCCATTCAAAAGAAATACGAAGTTCTACAAATCACCCTTTGCGCTGCAACTCAGAGACCCCGAAAACAAGATCACTATTGAAGCTCTTTTAACCGATCTCCTTTCTGCGACATCAATTAAAATAAAACAAACGCTCAGCAATAAAAAAATATTCAGATGTCAAACATAAACGAATCGAATGGAAACGAAATTTCATTGTTGATAGGCACGCAATATTTTTGGCAGATTCATTCGGGGAAAAAAGAAAATTAACTAAAACATTATTTGCGATAGATACGATTTTCGGAACAATAATCCACGGTAGAATACCCACCATGAATGTAAATTATAAGCAAAACGCTTCGGTATTTAAAATAGAATGTTGTTCCCAATTAAATGAAAATTTGACCCAATTTTGGAACTTAGAATCGATGGGAATTAGTGATACAGAAAAGAATATGTTAGATAGCGATAACGACTTTATTTCAAGTTTTGAGAATAATTTAAAATTTAATAACAAAATGTATGAGACAAAATTATTTTGGGAAGATAAGCCAAGCAATTTAAACAATAATTGGGCAATTGCGAAGCGCAGATTTGATAATTTAAATCTAAAAATGAAAGAGAATAATTGGCTTTATAATGAATATATAAATATTGTTAAAACTCAAATTAAAGAAAATATCGTCGAGGAATGTCCATCACAATTTGAAACTAGTTCTTATTATATGCCCCATTCATCCGTGGTTCGGACTGATAAGGACACAACTAAGATCCGCATGGTTTTTGATGCATCTTCGAAGGGTAGAGATTGTGTCATTGAATGAGAGTCTTTATGCGGGTCCAGCTTTGAATCCCCGTATAATAGATGTAATTTTGAGATTTCGCGAATATGAACACGCGTTTTGTAGTGATATTCAGGAAGCATTTTTAATGATAGGAATAGCTGAGTAAGATCACGACTATTTAAGATTTTTTGGGCTTCCGAATGAAGGAGATATCAAGTCTTACAAAATTATGAGAATGACTCGTGTACCGTTTGGAGTGACCTCGAGTCCTTTTGTACTTGCTGCAACAATAAAATACCATATTAGAAAATATAAGGAAGAATATAGAGAAATTTTTGAAATGCTGAACACTTCCTTGTATGTTGACGACTTGTTCGCAGGTTCATCAGAATCCGTTAGTAAGGCTTTCGATCTCTTTAGCATTTCAATACCAAGATCGATAAATATATCTGTGTGTAGTCTATCTTTATTTTCTTCTCTTTCCCTATCACAATTTGACTCATTTTTGCTTTGAACTACTTAATTGTCCCCTTTTCACTAACGTCTCCTTTATTTTATTCACTGTCCGTGGGAATAATGGGTCTCACTTCACTTGTACTTGCTTCTGGAAAAATATTGAAGATTGAGGTATATTTAGGATTATCCAAGGCAGATGACGAAAGCACTGAAGTAGTGGTACCTAAAAATTTATGCAGTGCATTTTTCTCACTTTTAGATATTTCCAGCTTTCGTTTCAGTTTTTTTTCTTTTTTCCGCTCCACTTTGATAACGCCTCATGCTTCTGTCCTGAAAAGTTTGAAAACTCTGTACTTGTTTTTCGGAAACTAAGCGTGTTAGACCACAAATGAGTCAAAATTTTTAATACCAGATAGATTACAACACCTTAGATTTGTCGTGGCACATAACCTCCCCTAAGATTATCATCACCTCGTCTAGTGTTACTCATATCTAGATGTGTAGGTGGGTTAACGAATTCAAAAGATATCTTTACAAATCACAATATTTATTGATACCTCTTAATCAAGGAAGGTTACATACACACTATTCAAATTTAAGAACAATAAAACACAGTGGAGAATGAGAAGGGGTAACTATTAGCGGAACTACGGAATCTGATCTGAATCCACGAAATATCAGCGCGTGCAATTACAACTAACACACGTACACGTATTTATAGTTTCTAAGTCACTAACCTGATTCTTATCTTTCAGCAGGTCCGTCTTGTGATATACTGTGGTTCCGGATGGATCGGATAAAGGCTGATATATACTCTTGAATTTACGAATTCAATCTTCCGCTTTTCAGCTTTGCTTATAAATTTACTACGACTAAATTCGTCAACGACTGCGAGTTGATTTTCCGATGCTTCGATTCACTTTACTTTAAAAATCTACTTCTTTACTTTATAACTCTTTCTCATTTCATTTCATTCTCTCTCGTTAACTCGCGAAACCTGAACTTATATAAAATATCTCATTTGCATAAATCACGCTTTGGCTCTCGGTGGAGATTGGTTGAAATGAATAAAATTTGAAAGAATATTTAGAGGATTAGTGAAGAACCGTACAGATCCGTCACAGATTAATATTATAAAACGAAAAGCACCGCACAAAACTGAACTTGAATATTAAATGCCGACACGAATTTACAAACTTGGGTAATGTCTGGGATGATCGGCGAGTTTGGCACAAATGGGCCTTTTCTGCTTTGCTTGCACAAAGACTCGTGTCTGGCCGAGTAATACGTCACTACGTGTACGTTATGATTACAAAAAAATCATCACAATAAATATATAACTATGTTTTATTTCAATTTCGAGCTATTGTTAGAATTCTTTTAAGTATGGTAAGTAATTAATCATTGTACTCAAAAGCTCTTTAATGTTTTGTATTTTAAATGAACTACTATTACTTTTTCTAAGTGACTAAAGAAATTATTTTTATACTAGAGGCAAATAATATTTTTTCATTTGAATAACAATGCCAATCGGGAATGTTTTAAGATTTCGGTACATTCAAGCTAGGCGAAACACACTTAAATATGTAATCAACATGAAAATATTCTAAGAAACTGATCACAGTTATTTATATTTATGTATGTAAAACGAAAATTAAATAAATAAAATAGTAATAGCACAAATGCAACAAAAAATTTTGTTCCACCTTATCATACGCAATGATTAAAATACCGGGCTTTAAATCTTAACAATCTAAAAGAGAATTTGAAAATGAAAACAAGTTACCTTTTATGTAGTTTAACCGTTTTTGTTGTTCCGATTTTTATCTTGTCTGTATAAGCGCAGGAAGCTAAAAAAATTAGTTCGGAAGTCAAACTGACACAAAATTTCCTCAGTTTTCTTCGAAAAGGGGTCGTTTTCTCAGGGTTATTCTGCCCCATTCTTTTATTCGTCCTTAAGCATGCCATAAATCTTGATCTGCTTTGCATCACTTTTGTCAGATTTGCCAAAATTCTTAAAACTCCTTCCTCCATGGGACCAGCGTTGAGAACTCTCTCTCATGAGTACTCGTTAAAAAATAATTAACTATGGACTTTTAGGGTGACAGACCTGTCGCTTAAGGGCCAGATCTTTCTCGGAACGGGATGCAGTTATTCAACTCTTGCTAACCATGAATGCACATGCAGTCTTTTGGTCTTTCTTCTCTTTTATTTCTGTGGTCCACACCACAGAAATACAAGAGAACAGGGATAAATAAAATCTAATATTCTCTTTCATGGACCACCTCCTTAAAAAAATTCTGATTAAGGGTCAAGCCTTCGTGTAGCTTCTTAGTGCGACGTTTATTACAGTCAATCAATCAACAGAGAAGGGTATTGTCATTTACAAGCAAATAACATTCTGAATGGATTTTTCTCATCTTAAGTGAGTTATCTATATTACACTTCAAGCGATCTTTCTGTCGATCAGCTTTGAATGAGACATTTTTCCTGCTTTCCGAATTCATACTACTCCTGATATAAAAGTCGCAATTGATAATATTTTACGACTTTTTGCTTGCACACGTCCGGGTCCCTGTAGCTAGGGGGGGGGGCTCGTACACGGTGGTAGCTACACCCCTGATAAGAAGGAATGCTGTTCAGGAATGTTCCTCAGAATTTGAAATCCATTCTTATTATATGCTTCATCTGCGGTAGTGGGAACCGTTAAAGTCCGCATGATTTCAAGAATTAGTTTGCAGATTGTTGAATTTCAGAGATCTACAATAATAATGTTAAAGACAAAATGCACATTTCGTACGATAGGAATATTGTCAAGTTTTCATGAGCAAGAGTACATTTTAGTTTTTGATAATGCTGGGGCTCCGGTGCATAGCTTCCGCCACACCACCCACATAGCTTGACCTGCCCATATAGTTCTCTTTCTCTATATTAGAAAAAATTTAAATGTAGAAATACTAAAAGGAAAACATTATCAAACTAGAAACCCTCAAGTTTTTCTCAAAAATCAAACACATGAAAGCAAATGGTGTAAAAATGATCCTATGAAACCAAAACAATAAAAAATTAAAGAACAAGATGAACATTACATGAAATTTTAAGTTTACAAATTAATCAAATTTAAGTAGACCAATGGTAAAAAAATGTTAGCACAATTCAAACTTTATGAAAGTATGTAATTATTAACATGATAAATTATTTCAATAGCCAAAGCTCCTCTACAGTTTTTATGAAAAAATTACTTTCCTCTATTGCACTATTTGATTCCTTCATCAATTTAGAGAAATCTCAATCTCACTTAAATATTTCGCTATTTCTGTCATGCTGACTGAAATAAAACTGATCCTAAACATAAAAATACCCACACATTCTCAAAATATAAACACAAAAATCCAGATAACAAATCACGAACCTTCAAATGCTAAATTCTTTCGAAAGAACTAAACACTTGCAGTTTTTATAATCATTAATGTCTCGGATCAAATTTTTAAAAAACTTGTAACCGAAAACATACTAAAGACCGAAGAGAGAGAGAGTTCTGGGTAACATTTATAAGGAAACGGACTTTAACCGCAATTACATATGTTATATGAGAGCAATACTAATTGCTATACGATTCAAATCGTAGTTAATCATCGGGGTTGCAATATGAGTACAAGATTTTTTGTTGCACATTGAACTTATAACTGAAGTCCATCACCTTGGGGCCCCTGCTGGTGCTCAAGGTCCCTGGCGGCCGCCAGGTGCTTAATCCGCCTCTGCTTATTCTTGTTTTGAGTTTACTATATATCAAGTTTGTTTATTTAAAAATTAACTTGTTATAGTTTGTTTAGGCACTTTCTTTATACTGATTTGGTTCTGTACTTCTGTTTTCAAGACAGAATATTTTAACTCATTTTAGGGATAAGTAAAATGGTTTGGAGGGGATGGATTTTTGTTACTCACTATCTAATGACCATTTGGGAAAGGAATCAATTTTAGTTAATGATCTTAATGTGATTATAGTAGTAATATTAAGACTAAACGATTCAAGACAAGAATTTTTTGGAACAAAAATTCATTAATAGTCTTACTCATCATATTAAACAAAAAAAATTTAGATTCTAGCAACTATAATAAACAATTTGGTAATAAAAGTTACATTAATAGTACTACTCTACATATAAATAAGGACAAATTAACCCCAAACAAATTTAAAAACATTAAATCTAATAATAGTCTTAAGTTGAGATTCAATAAATGTAAAGATAGTAGACGTAAGACTTGCACTTGAAACCATGATCAATATGATTGTGAATCGAAATTTAACCTGTGTAAAACCTTTAATTGTATATTTACATTTAAAATTGTAAAGTTTGTCAGTATAAATATATTGGACAGACCTCAAATACTATTAACATTAGGATTAATCAACATAGACATGATGTTAAAGACTTCAGTAACTCCAGCAATTCTAATAAAATTGAACTCAGACACTTTCACATGCATGAATTTAAAAGGGTTAAATTGTCAATTATTAAAATTGTACCAAATACTATGCACAGATTATGGTGGGAAAATCCCTTTATTAGGATTTTTAATACAATGTATCCATATGGTCCTAATGTTATGTCCTAGCAATGGTTTGGCTAATTTATATTTATATTTTTTCGAATATGAATATATTATTAATAATGATTATTACATTTTTAGATACATAGATCACCTAATTATTTTTGGTAAAAATGATAATGTTAACCCCAATATTACTTTATCCCAATTATTTAAACCTAATTAAAATTAATAGTCATCCAATTAAAACTAATTGCTTGGATGTATCATTGTATATTAAGGACTATAAGTTACATAGCAATATTTATAATAAAAGAGATGACTTTAATTTTAACATTCTTAAAGTGCCTTACTGGAATTCGAATTTATCAATATCTTTTTATAAAAATATTATTTTCAATTATATTTATCGAAATAACGTATTAGTTAGTGATAAATCCACTATATATATTTAAATTTTAATAACTTTATTAAACATTGTATGGAACATGGGTACCCTGCTAATATTATTTACTGTTATATTTCTATCAGTTTAGTGTAAGAAATATGTAAAAACAATAGCATTTTTAATCAGCTGTACAGTAAATCGATAGATAGCGTATCATGCTAATTAAATTAATAATATATTTTATTTAAAATTAATTGCATATGTCTGGGTTGTACTTTTATTTTCTATAAATTTTAAAACAATATTTAGAGTTTTTAAAAACTTAATGGTATTTTATCATAACTTACTAATTTTATGCGTTACTGATATCCTCCTTTCTGTCGCCCAGGGAGAATGGTTATTGCTGTACTCACGTGGTAAGTCTTTTCATCTAATTGTTTTTAACTTTGATTTTAACATATTCTAGCAATTATTATAGGCTATAACATTATAGTTTTATAATAATAGATTATTATTTTATTTGTAATAATAGTTAAACTTGTCTTGACATGTCTTGCTTTCCCTATGACCTAGAGTATTGGCAAATACAGGTGAAGTTTGGCTAGCCACAAAAATTTGTTTAAACCTGCAATACTGGTTCCTAAGGCCACGAATTTGCTATAGTACTACTGTGGTTAAGAGATCTTATACTATCATGACTAGTTATCTTAGGTTTATAACTATTTTGTGTATATTTTTTAATAGTATATATATATATATATATATATATATATATATATATATATATAGTGTTTCTCACACAACTCTAAACATTTTAATGCCATTCAAAACAATGTATATACAAAGTGTAAAATGCTTCTCAACATGAGTGGCTACAAAAAGCAAGCATAGAAACAAATGAAATTCAGAATATGCAATGGGATTACTCAATAGATTTCAGCAGTTGGTATCAAAAAAATGCAAGCATGTATCACAGTTAAGTACAGTAATGCAAGGGTAGGTGACACTTGAATTACAGATTAATACTATTTATTAATGAGTAAATTATATTAAAAGTAGTTAAAAAACTTTAATAATCAATGCAATACTTTTTTAAAAATTGTTTTTACATCTAACACTAAAACATATTGATCTACTTTAAATATTTTAAGATATGCTCTAAGTATGTTGTGTGAGTTCCAGAAAAATACCTTCTACTTCTAGGGGTTCGATGAGTTGAAAAAGTTTGGTCTGTACCAAAGGTCTTGAACCAAGGTTTCCACAAGTATTAACACACTATTTGTTTAATCAAAGCATCGAAATTTTAGTAAAATTTTAACTTTTAGAAAAGTTCTTAAAGGTAAAAATTAATAGAAATATAACTTGAATTAGCTCAAATATCAAATGAAGCAGTTTGGATTCAGAAAGTGAATGTAGCAGATATTTTTATCAATTTCAATAAGCTTTACTGCAATGAACAAGTATTACTATTTTCAAGATACAAAGTAAAATATTGAAATTTTGGGCAGAAGGCATTTTGAAAGATAGCATTGAATGGTTTCCTAATTTGCATAATACTTGAGTAGACAGTACAACATTAATATCGGTAAAAATTAGTTGGGTCTAACATTTATCAGAAATGCAAAAAGCATTTCTTGAAAACCTCTTGTTCCAAAAGAAAAATTATCTTGAATACAAAACCCTTTTCAAGACTGTGACACCTCTCTTGATAAAAGAAAGAAGAGTCAATTGATATATCGAATGACGCTCAATTGAAAATAAAATTTAGTTGATACTAATGCATTTTTGGATGAATATTAGAAAAGAATATCCTGAAAGTACCAAGAATTGTGAAATATTTCATGTCATTTGTTTCACCTAATGTATACGAAAAATGTTTCTCCTTGAATGCTACCATCAAAACAATACACAGAAACAGATTGGATGGGATGAGAGTCGCAGACTTTAACAATGATTCCAGGTGTAAAAATACCTTGCAATAAAAAACAATCACAGCTAAGTTATTAAAAGAATTTTTTTATTAATTTATTATAATTTAAAATATTGTTGATATTGTTTATTATTCGTAGAATATATTTTAAAGGCCCCCCCCTCCATCCAAAAACTCCATTAGGCTACCTTACCATTCCTTATCTTATGAAGATGTTTGTATTGTGATAAAATAAAGATACAATAATAATTTTGAAAATATTCACAGGATCAAGATTTGATATCCTATTTTTTCTGCTATTTGATCAAAAGGTTCCTTCAAAAAAAAATGAGCTCAAAGGGTTCCCCAAAGTGTAAAAGGTTGGATACTTCAATCTAAACCAAGGGTGGCCAACCCGTGGCACGGTGGAGTTGTAACAATGGCACACGAAGACTGGTTTAAAAATTTGAAATAGATAATAAATACTTTTTTTTTTACAATTTAATAGAACTGTGGTTGTCACAGACAAAAATTTAAAAAAAATCCTTAATCTTTTTTAAGTACAGTAGAACGTCGTTTATCCGAACGTTTATTATCCGGAGCGTCAAATATCCAGATCCAAGTCGGGAAAAGTTTTCGAACAGTGCAATGCTCAATAATTGTTTCGCGTCAGGCCAAAAGTGATGGGAAAACCCAAGGTGAGGGATATTTGGGGAATTTCAGTTGTGTGATTTGGTAAACATCTGCGATAAATATTTGGCCAGTTTGTTTCCAAGTGAAGGGCTCTCTCTCTCTTTTGTTGAGTTGTGAACTGCCATGGCTTCGAATTCAAAATGGAAGAGCAATGTCTTGAACATAGAGACAAAACTTGAAATATTGAACCGTCTCACGCAGGAAGAAAATGAAGCGTCTCTATCATAGTTTTATAATGTTGGAAATGTTACAGAAATACTTTGCAGTAGGATTTAAATGATTTATTAAGTAAAGATTCTAAGCACGAAGAAGCACACATCGCATTCGGTTATCCGAACAATCGCGTATCCGAACGGTGTCCAGTCCCAATTGATTCGGATAAACGACGTTCTACTGTACACTTAATTGAATAACAATAATAAATGATAACATAAAGAATGCTCCTTCATCATTATGTGAGCAAAGTTTCTCTCACTCGCAAGATATTGGAATTCCAAGGAGCGTGTCTTTAAATATCTGGAAGAAAACACTGAATTGCCCAGTCAGTGCTTACTATTTAGAAATGACGATTGGCTATAGGATTTAGCTTTGCTTACCGATATTATTATGTGACTAGCTTTCATGGCCCGGCGTTGCACGGGCTATTACCGAGGGTATAACTTAATCCACATGTTAATCTTCATTTTTATATTTGTTAATGCTGAAAATCCGATTACACTCAAATAAAATGGAGAAAAGGGTGAAAGCTCAGGGGTCGTCCTCGTTACTTGACCGTGGTTGAAAATTTCGAAGTCCGTCGCCAAAAAACTCTGGAGTGGGTGAACAGTGCGACTTTAAAAATCCCTCACTCACATTTCAAATCTTTCGTTGCAATTTTTTAGGCCCCGGAAACGAAAATGTAGCTTTTTTAAAAATAGTTGTATGTTGAAAAAAGACAGAGAAGTAGAAATTTTTAAAATTACAAAATTTCACTACTATTTTAAATCTTGAAGTAAAATTGTGAGGATTTTTTGAAATGTTCGACACACGAATAAAAAGTTTCATGCAATTATCTTTACGAATGAAGAATTTATTAAATGATTGATTTAAGTATTTTGAGTGTTTTATTAAAATTCGTTCAAATAAGTTTTCGGCTTTTTATGTTTTAAATCACTGATTCTGAAAGTTTTAAAAATCATTTTTATTTAAACGCAACGATATTGATTCATATGAGAAAAAATCATAAAATATGCAAAACATCATTGTTTTGTAAAAAAAAAGTTGCTTTTTTCCTATAAAATTCTTTAAATAAATATAGTTTTTGGCATTTTATTTTTTTAATCATTGATTCTAAATGATCAATGACTTTTTAAAAAATCATTTTCATTTAAATGCATCGATATTTATTCATTTTAGAAGAAATCATAAAATAGGCAAAGTATTATTATTTTGAAAAATAATCCGAATCGTGACAAATAAATGATGTTTTGTATTTAATTTATTCAATCACTGATATTAAAAGAGCAAAGTATGAATCTTTTTAGTTCAGATGGTTTACTTATCATAGTTATAAGAAATCCTTATACGTAACGATTGAAAAATTTCGATTAATGATTTACAGAAAACAATTCTTTTTTACTTAAAAAAATGTATATTTAAAGCAACAAAGAAAACGTTCTGATATAATATATTACGAAAAACCAAGCATATTCATTATTTTAACAATAATTATTTTCTTAGAGCTTAAAATAATACAAAGGGTTTGTGTGTATGTGTGGTATTTTCATTTGCCAATGAATCGTTATATACTGGTAGCTAAAGTATAGTCCAGAAAACTATAATCCCTCGTTTCATCCAGAAAAAAAACAGATTATACAGTGTTGTCATTACATAATTAATCTAGTAATGAATAACGGAAAAAATATTGCTTTAGTTTCGTAAATTATATATTATTTTAAATCCATTTTCTAAAAAAATAAATACAAAAATTCTCACCGTTAATTATCGAAAGGACTATTCATTTCTTCATTTCTTTGTTTTTGAATGTTAGATTAAAAATATATAAGAATGAAAAAGCCTGGAAATTTATTTACATTCACTGCACAAAATCATTCAAAAAGAAAATAATACTGTGTGTGAGACTAATATATGTTTCAGAATTATATTTTTTTACAGTATTTTTTATTCCACTTTTCTTAAAAAAGTCATTCTTTAAGAATAGGGAAAATATCAGTCATAAAAAAAAAAAAAGGTAGAACACTTTAAAACGTTTATCTGTAATGAATTAGATATACTAATATCGATAGCAAAAAAATTCAGCCATGAGAGACAGCATGAAAAAAAAGGGAATTCCCCTTTTTCTCCATTATTCAAATTAACATCATTCACTTATGCCAAGAACAGCAAGTTTGACCTTGGCCACTGAGTGTTAAACAGAGGAGAAAATAATAATAATTATTATTCTCGCGCATGCGCAAAGCCTTTAGAATGTCTTTAAAGTTTTCATTATTTTTGAGGGCTCAATTTTTAATTCAAAATTCCAAGTTTTCACATATTGATTGGAAACAACAATAATTTTTAAGAAAAAAAGGTTACAAAAATAATGCTTATATTATTTCTCGCAAAAACGTTATTTTACGAAAATCACAAAAAAATCTTTAAAATCCGTAATTTTTTAAGCGATTTTTTCAATCTTCGCACAGAAGTTCTAAAATATTATTTTACAAATGCAAAAAAAGTTTTGTATGATAATCTTAATATTTGACGAAGTTATTCAATGTGGAGTTAAAATTGTATATATATATATATATATATATATGTTGTATACGCTCAGGCGACACCAGCGCCACTCTCTGTAAACCCCGGATGTAAGCGGGAGAAGGAGTAGACTTACTCTTCTCTCAGCAGCGCGCGCCTAGTCAGGTTTAACAACCTGTAGATGTCATTAAATATCCTTAAACTTTAACGTCTCTCTTTCATTCAACATACCCCTAGACACCACCCTCTCTGTTACATGGGGGCTCGACCTCGCAACCTTAATGGTTTTTGAACCCGTGTAAAATCAAAAATCGCCCAACACAATGGCGAATGCTTGATCAGCGAATTCCTCCGACGCCTACTAAGAGCCAATCCTCCGCTTCGAGACCAATACTACCGTCTCCTTCGCCAAGCCAAACCAAAGCTTGAGACTCAACCAAAAAGTATCTTCGGCATCGTCCAAGTGTTCCAGTAAAACAAAAAGGCCAATTTCCCCGCCTATTCATCGCATCAAGAGTGTAAACTCCATCTGCTTCGTAACTACAGTCATCGCCGTGAAAAGTGCACAGTGGTGAACTCATCTCGCAAACGGATAGCTTTTTATAAGCGAAGTCTAGCTGCAGTCTACAAACACTCCGATATCGTCAAATCAGGTAGGATCAAACCTTTTTTTACTCAGCATGTATCGAAATACTAAGAAAGAAGATTTAATAACTGCCGCGAAAGAACTAGATGTTACTGTCCCAGAAAATGCTACGCTTGTGAATTTAAAAGCACTTATCGAACAAACTGACGCTTTCAAAAACGAATTCAAATTCTAATAATTCAAACAATACTACTGCAACATTCGAAACACCGTCAACTAACCTTTTAGAAAGTCTCATTAAATCCGTTAAGACCCTTAGTATGCCAGTTCCTTCTAAACCTGAAAATTATAATTTATTTTTTCATTCACTTGAACGTGCGTTTACAACCAAAAATGTTCCACATGAATTAAAATCAGAGATCTTAATTAATATTCTCGGCGAAAAAGCTAACAGTATTTTGCTTTATATTCCCGAAAACGAACTCCAAGATTACGAGAAAGTTAAACACATTATTTAACGAAAATTCCAACCAACCCCCCAAGAATGCTTAATTAATTTCCGTAGGGCTCAACGATTGCCAAACGAATCGCTCGTACAGTTTTCGTCACGATTAACAAGTTCTTTTGAATATTATTGTAAACTTCGAAATGCGAATGATTTTAAAACTTTGTGTGAGTTAATGATAGCCGACAAATTATTTTCCACCCTTGATCGCGAAACGCAACAACATATCGCGGTACGCCAAAACGAATCTTGGTTTAAGCCTACTGAATTGGTTAGGAAATGCGATGTTTTCTTCGTAGCAAAGCGAAAGCCGTATTCCGACAACACACACCGTCAACCGCCGTATCACAGCAAAAAAAACAAAAATATAACTCGTCTCAGGGCTTTAATCGCTACAACTCTCTTGATAAAAATTTCACAAATTATTCACCAAACAATTCAACAAATAATCCGCGTGGTGATTCTCACAGAAACGAAACTCATTTCAATTCTAGACCAAATTCAAATCACGGTCCTGTTTGTAAAGTCGAAGGTAAAATGTTTAATGAATCCTTACATGAATTGCAATACGAAAATATTTTTGTTAATGATAAAATCGTGAAAACTTTAATCGATTCGGGAGCGAATATTGTGTGTGTGAAATCCTCCCTCATTCCACCCGAAACAAAATCTTTAGGAACTGTTCAATTAACATGTGCTTTCGGAAATGAAATTCAAGCTGAACTTACTAAAATTAAATTAGCTCTTCCAAGTTTTCGTGAAAACCCGATAATAGTAGCTGCTGTCATAGTCTGTAATAAATTGTATTGTGATTTAATAGTTCCGCCTAATATTTTTGATGATTTAAATAAAGCAGAAACAGAAAATGCACGGATTTCAGAAAAAAATCTTACTTCCTCTCATTCTAAGAACATTCTTTCGCCTAGAAATAAAAATGATAGACAACATAATTTCGCTAGCCAAATTATGTCGAGCTTGCATTCTTTTGCACCGCAAACTATCCCAAATCATTCCGGCGAAGGTTCAAGGCCAAATGGCTCAATTCAATTTCCAAACATTTACAGTGCGAGTAATGTAAAACACCCAATGAATAAAAAAGAATCGTTAAACTCTTCAAAACAGAAATTATTCGATGAAAAAGAAAATAAGAAATATGAACTGACGTCACAGCCCACATCCGATCAAACATGTTATATAACTGATTTTCAGCGCGAAGCTAACGTAAGCAAATCTTTTTCTGAATTGAAAATTAGCGATTGTAATTCTTTACCAGTTAATAATAAAAACGAATCTCTCTCTTTGCTTTTTCAAAATGAGAATTGTTATTTATCAAATTTAAATGTAATTTATCCTCAAGTAGATTTATCGCATATTTTGAACGTTGATACGCGTCGCGAAGTTGAAAACCTTATCCAATCTTACAAACCAAATAAAATTAAAGATACAAACTTACCAATGCAAATTATCCTTTCTGATGACACACCCATCGCGTTACGTCCTAGAAGATTAAGTCAAGCGGAAAAAATTATCGTCGAAAACCAAATTGAGCAATGGCTGTCTGATGGAATAATTTCCCCAAGTTCATCTAATTTTGCCGCACCTTTAGTTCTTGTCAAGAAAAAAGACCAGTCAACAAGACTCTGTGTTGATTTTCGTGCTCTTAATTCTGAAACAATTAAACAAAGATTTCCACTACCCTCATTGAAGACATTTTTGATCAACTGCATGGAGCGATACTCTTTTCAAATCTGGACTTTAAAAACAGTTTTTTTCACATCAAAATTGATCCTGATAGCCGTAAATACACCAGTTTCATAACACATAATGGTCAATACCAATTTAATAGAGTTCCTTTTGGTTTGTGTAATTCTCCCTCACTATTTCAAAAATACATTCAAATTGTGTTTAAAGATCTCTTAAAAAACAACACTGTTATTATATACATGGACGACATTTTAATTCCGGCAATTCTGAATGTGAAGGGATTGCAAGCTTAAAAAAGTATTTGATGTTGCTGCTACTTATGGTTTAGAGTTTAATTTTAAAAAGTGTAATTTTCTTCAGCGGAAATTAACTTTTCTTGGCCATATTATTGAAGAAGCACTATTCGTCCTTCAACAGCTAAAACAAATGCAGTCATGAATTTCCAAACACCTAAAAACACTCGGCATGTCCAATCATTTTTAGGACTAACAGGCTATTTTAGAAAATTTATTAAGGACTATGCATCAATCGCACGACCTTTAAGTGATCTTTTACGAGACAAAGTTCCATTCACCTTTGGTCTTATACAAAAACAAGCTTTTCTCTCTTTGAAGCAAATTTTGTCTCAGGAACCTGTATTACATCTTTATCAGTAAAACGCTCCATTACACATACACTGCGATGCCAGTGCGAAAGGGTTTGGCGCTATACTTCTACAAATGGACTTAAATCAGAACTTTCATCCAATACACTATATGAGTCGTAAAACTTCTCCTTAAGAAGAGAAATACTCCAGCTACGAGCTAGAGGTCTTAGCGATAGTTACAGCATTAAAAAATTTCGACACTACCTCGTCGGCACAAAATTTCAAATAATCACAGATTGCCAAGCATTTCAAAAAACTGTGTCAAAGAAAGATTTACCACCTAGAATAGCACGATGGGCTCTCTTCTTTGAAGACTTCGATTACGAAATACTTCACAGGCCAGGTAAACAAATGCAACATGTTGACGCGCTCAGTCGTTATCCAGTCATGCTCATACAATACAACGAGACAACACAAAAATTAAAAAAGCACAAATTAATGATGAGTTTACATCCAGTATTAAACAACTATTACAATCATCTTCAGCCTCTGATTATACATTAAAAACGATGTGCTGTACAAATTGTCAACGACCAAGAACTTCTAGTCGTTCCACTTGAAAAGCAAAAACAAATCGTACAACTTGAACATTCTAAAGGACATTTCGGTATCAACAAAACTGAAATTTAGTCAAACAACAATTCTTTTTCCCAAATATGCGTAAGACTGTAGAAAATGTTATTGCAAATTGTATTCCTTGCATTCTTTCATCCAAAAAATTTGGCAAACGAGAAGGATTTCTACATCCCATATCAAAAGGTGGTATTCCACTTGATACCTACCATATTGACTTTTTGGGTCCACTCCCAAGTACCAACAAAAATTACAAATATATCTTTACTGTCATCGACGCTTTCATCAAATTTCTGTGGATTTATCCTGTAAAGTCTCCTTCAGCTAACGATGCTTTAGACAAATTAAAATTACAACAAGTAACCTTTGGAAGTCCCAGACGAATAATTTCAGACAAGGGAACAGCATTCACTTCTACAGAATTTCAGAAATTTTGTCAGGATGAAGATATCGAGTTTATTTCAATCACAACAGGTGTACCGCGTGGGAACGGTCAGGTAGAAAAAATTCATGCAACGTTAATACCAGTCTTAACAAAGCTTTCACTTGAAGATCCCAATAAATGGTATAAACACGTATCATCAGTTCAACGAATAATTAACAGCACTGTTTCCATAGCCACCAAATATACACCATTTGAACTTTTAACAGGCGTCAAAATGAAAAATAAAGATGACATCAAAATCAAAGCCATTCTCGAGGAAGAAATTTCCAATTATCTTTACAGAATAAACAACAAATGAGAGAAGATGCCAAATCCAATATCCTGAAATTACAAGAACAAAGTAGACTACACTACAATAAACATCGCAAAGAAGCAAGAAAATACAAAGAAGGTGACAGAATTGCAATCAAGAAAACCCAGTTTGGAGTAGGTGTGAAATTGCGACCAAAATATTTTGGCCCATATGAAGTCGTGAAGTTCGTCCAAACGACAGGTACGATGTAAAGAAAATAGGAAGACAAGAAGGCCCGAATTTGACATCCACATCTGCTGATCTGATGAAACCATGGGATTTTCTTTCCAGAACTCTAATGACTTATTTTTTTCCTCTATATACTCAAGGAAATTTGAACTTTAAAAATTTGTTTATCTTTTTTTTCTTTTCAGTGTAGTATTTGTATAATTTTTACTTGCATATTTTCCAGCCTGGTCGGGGACCGACCACATCAGGATGGACGAGTGTTGTATTACGCTCAGGCGACACCGCGCCACTCTCTGTAAACTCCGGATGTAGGGGAGAAGGAGTAGACTTACTCTTCCCAGCAGCGCGCGCCTAGTCAGGTTTAAACCTGTAGATATCATTAAATATCCTTAACTTTAACGTTCTCTTTCATTCTACATACCTCTAGACACGCCCTCTCTGTTACATATATGAAA